>OZ023231.1:39860788-39986380 GCA_964006365.1 Trididemnum miniatum | reverse complement strand
ATTTGGTTAGGGTCAGGTTATAGGCTAGGTTAAGGCCATTGGTTAGATTGAGGTTGGCAGACAGAAAAAGTGTGGGGGCTGATGCTAGACATTACCCGCTGTAGCCTACCATCTACTGATCTACCTGAGAAAACAAACATCAATCTTCTTAGGCCTAGTTCAGAGCGCAACAATTATTTTACTAGCTACAACTTTACCTACTCTAACCATCTTCATTGCATTTTTCAACTCAGAAAACCCCGCAATTACCAAGGCTCCCTCTTAGCTATTTCGGTCAAAAGACCACGTTATTTTACGGTTTCCAGAAAACATAGGCACAGTAGCAGCACGTGAGATGAAAACCGCCAGGACGTTATCTTTAAAATGATACGCTTCAGTGGCAAATGCATTTGTGCACAAAACAAATGCATTTATTTTAGCAAATACATTTGTTAAATCAAATACATTTGTGAAATTAAACAAATGCATTTGTTAAATGAAATACATTTGTGCAATAACATAAATGCATTTCATTAACGAAAAAAACATTTAATGAAATGCATTTGTGAACAAAATAAATGCATTTGTTTTAGTAAATACATTTGTTAAATCAAATACATTTATGCAATAAAATAAATGCATTTGATTTGCAAAAAAAAAACGTCGCAAATGAAATGCATTTGTAAAACATTACAAATGCATTTCATTTACCAAATAAATGTTGTTAAATCAAATACATTTGTAAGACAATACAAATGTTTTACATTTAGCTAAATGTTGTTATTTTTTACCAAATGCATATCAAATGGCAAATACATTTGCGAATGGGGATAAATGCATTTCATTTAGTGCTGTTTTTTGTCCTAAAATGTGTAAATGTAGGCTTTTACATATGGCACCCCATACCAAACTAGCGTACTAACTTTTGCAACTTTGTCACAAAGGTGAAATAAATCGCAAAAAATGTTGGATTTCCCGGTAACTTTGAGCACAAAGCTCTTAGAACGTTATTATGATGTAGCAATTAAATTTTCTCCAATTTTAAAAGAAACTTTTGGGCAAATAACAGCGAAACAACAAAATATCAAATTAAAATTATCCTAGTAGCCTGAGACTGAGGCAAGCAGACAATTATAGAAGTTTGCAAGTCATGTGTTTTATGCATACATTTTTGTACATAAGAGTAAGTAATTTTGAGAGCAATTGTACGAGCACTGAAGCCGTCGTAAAGTTTTACTCGGCTTAGTTGGCTGAAATGATTTTATTCGATATTCAGGGTACTATCACTTTGCAGTAGCTATTCCCGTTTAATACTCATAGACTACTTCTACATTTCCAACCTAAAAGCGGCAATTACCACACACAAAACGTAATCTGGCGATGCTAATTTTTCGAAACTTGCTGTTTCTAGAAGGCCTAGGGTTATGCCATTTATTGACCGGTGAACGGATAATAAGTTCACTTAAAAGAGGTTAATACGTTTGCAAACGTCGATCTGGCTACTGTGTTTATGCTAGAGGAAAGCTTGAGTTCATCAAGCAGTCTCTAGGTGACTTATGCTGAAATAAAGTGCATGCATGATATGCATGATGTATGTTGCGACACCAAGGAGAGAGTCGGTGGGGCGAAGGCCCCCCAGACGTTGGTATTGTAACAAAAATTTCAGCCCCCCAACTTAAAAGTACTTCCAACGCCACTGCATGTGAGTAACAACCAGAGTCTTTCTTGTACTCGCAAAGGCCCCATTTTTACACTATTTCCGCATTAGGCTTATATTGAACATTTTGGTTATCCGTGTAAGGTCTACGCTTGATCTAATTTTGCGGCTCACGTATCTTTGACCGGCTGCTAAGTTTAAGCTAAGACAACTGCAATTCAAATCAAATATTTTCCTGCATACCTGCTTTTCAACGTACGCGGTAGATTTTAGATTTATGTATTTATTTAACAGCTCAGATGGCCGTATTAACAGCTCAGATGGCCGAGTGGTATAGAGCGTCTGTTTCTTGAGCTGTAGACTCGCGTTTGATTCCGAGTCGGGTCAAACCAATGACTTTAAAAATTGGTATTCACTGCTTGACGCTCAGCATTAATGGGACAGTGTGGAGAACAAGCCGGCAAGTTTACTTGTTGTGCCGTTGGGAAAGGCACTTAGCGGGATTCCCCCCATCTTGGTGTGGTAGACAGATGGCTGGCAACTCCTAAGCGAGCTCGTATAGCGCATTGATCGCTTTCTCGTGATAGAAGGATAAATATGTAACTAACCAACTAACTATTTCGTTGCATTTACATCACACAACACTTACGACAATAGCAAGAAGTGTTGATAAAATAAAGAATGCAAGTGCAGAATAAAAGTAACAGAAACAGTTATTGACAATTTATGCAACAGGGGAGCTGCGAAGTGACCGTCTGAGGGTCTTCTAGTCAAGCAGCCACCTACATTTATAAAGTTATTAAGTTGTTATGTTTTTGTTAAAGTTTAACTGACAAACGATCTGGGTGGGGTTGAAATGAAGAGGGGAATTCTAATTGTTTTATAAGTTCGATTTGAGTTGTTTAATAAGTTTTGATCGATTCAGGTATTTTGCTCCATATTTTTACCCCAACATATTTTATGGAACGCTGGAGTCGGTTTGTTTTATACCGTGAAAAGTAAAAATTCAATTCTGTTGTGTTACGCACTACCAGAGCATATCAAAGAAAAAACCTTGACTTCAAGTGGTAACGTTTCTTCCAAAGTATTAAAAAAATATTTTCTATGTTGTAATTAAGCAGTTCATTAAGCAGTTGTGCAAGCAGTTGTGCAATTATCATAATTTTTTTTCCTGTTGCTGTTTTATCTGTTTTTCTGATTTTTGTTTTGTTTTTCCGGTATTCTGTTTTTCTATATTTTTATTTAACTTATTTATTTTTTTTGTTTTGTTAGGATTGATGGCCTTTTACTGCTAATGCTCGTTACCTAATTTTTCAAGATTAGAAAAACCCAAGTATGTGTATATTTATTTATTTCATTGTTTGAGGAAAAGCAGACTCGGTGACCGCGTTGTCTTATTTTGACGACCTCATGGTCTTTCCCTCCTCCTCGTCGTGCTTATTTATTGTTATTGTGTATTACCAGTATATTTTGTTTTTTATGGGCCGACAATAAAACGTACTACTACTGTTACTTCTTGTATTAACTTTATGAATTTCAGCAATTCGTACAAAAAATCGCGTAAAAGATACTTGCTGGCATTCCAGTTCTGAGATATTCCTCTGATGCGACGCTAATTCTTCGACATGAAAACTCAAGGCTAATCACTTTGAGAGATAGAGCTACAACAAATACCATTGAATCCTGTTAATAATGTCAGAGTGGTTGAATAATTGATTGGCGGTACAGGGCCTAAAAATAGCTGTGAAAAAAGCTCTTTTTGAGTTGGGCTTCAAGAAACGCTCTGTCATAACTCTTTTGTGTAGCTCTAAAAAAAGGTGTTTGTCCCAGAAGCTTTTCGTGACGCACTCGTCAGTGGGTAAGTGCGTCAAAGTGAGAACGAGAAGCACGGTCTGGCGCTTGATGAATAACAGTTTCGGACGTCTACGAAGCGGTGGTACATTGGCCAATCAAGCGCATGAAAGTCACGCGCGGCTCTGATTGGACAAGTCGTGCTAACCTGAATTCTATTTGAACACTTCGGAGCATAGACAAACTCTTTTTGTTTGCATAGATTAGGTCGTCGTTGTCTGACGTAGCTGGCTTCGGGCAAACTGCGATTGAAAGGCCTGCGAGCCGAGTCTACAATAGAAAATTGATCTTCATTGTAACTGGCAGCACATAGGTCATTTTGTATCAAGTGTTGTCCAAGGGTGGAAACCTGGCTATTTGGCGTAAGGGTGTCAGTTTCAGTGTGGTGAAAAGCAGATGGCAAGTTTCAATTTTGGTTTGGTTTGGCTGCTGTTGAAAACTAGGTTCCTGTTTCGGTTTCACTTTTACTTATGCACTGCATCGGTTTTGGGGTTTCAGTTTAAGTTGCATCCAAGAAAGCTATTTTACTTCGAATACAGATTATTTAAGTGCTCATACTTCTTGGTGTTTTTGCTTCATTACAATAATGCGTAACAGCTCAGATGGCCGAGTGAGTAGAGCAACCGCTTCAGAAGTTGTCGACTTTGGTTTAATTCTGAGTCCGGTGACACCAAAGACTGAACAATTAGTATTTACAGCTTGTCTATTTGATACTAAGCATTTTAAGAACGGTGCTGTTAATGATGGTGATGATTCATTCATTAGAATTTATTTGCGGTCGTAAAATAAAGAAAATTACGCAGGAACAAAGAAATAAAACAAAAGTTTAGGCCTCAGGGGGACGGTGAGTAGATCTTTCGGTCATCTAGTCAGCAGCCACCCTTTGGTCCATCATCGATGGATAAATAATCTCTCAAAGAAGTGGGTCGGCGATAAAGCAAAAAGTTTTGTTCTTCAGAGTCAATTTACAGCTACTTATTACTGATTGTATTGTTGAAGCAGGTATATATTTTTTGAATTTGATTTTAAATTGCTTGGTTGTAGATTTTTGAATTTTATGGGGGATATCGTTCCATATTTTGGCACCTTGATACTTTATACATCTTTGTAGCCGATTGGTTTTATATCGAGGTGTGTATAAGCGTTTTGTATTAGCATTGCTTGATCTGGTAGTTTTTTGAGAAATGTTGCTGCTTAAAGTGAAATAATTGGAAAATGCGCCAGGTAAGTTATTGTTGAAGTGGGCGTGAACCAGTTTGGCGATTTCAAGTTTAATGAGATCAGGAAGCTTGAGTATTTTAAATTTAGAAAAAAAAGTTGAAGCGCTATCATGCGGAGAACCTCCACCAATCAATTTAACTGCTTTGTTTTGGAGGGCTATTAGTTTTTTATGTATGATGGATATGTGGATCCCCAAACAGGCAATCCATACAGCAGTTGGGAGTGAATGAAAGCGTAGTAAATTTTTAGCAAGGCGCAAGTAGGCATATAATACCTTAGTTTGGAAAGAACTCCTACAGCTCTGGAAATTTTTTGGACAATCGATGAAATGTGTGAACCAAACTTTAAATTAAAGTCAATATTAACACGTAAATACTTAACACTATAGGCTACGAAAATTGGAGAGTTGTTGATTGTCAGATCGCTAAGAGGGAGAGGTTTGTTAAAATGTAGCGGAATTAATAGTGCATGTGATTTTGATGGATTCACCGAAAGTTTGTTAGCTTTGAACCACAGAGAGACACGATGCAGGTTATAATTCATTTTAGAAGCTACTACGGGTAAGTTTGCATCGGAACAAACCAGACAAGTGTCGTCCGCAAAAAGTCTTGGATTACAACTGACGGAAAACGGTAGATCGTTGATGTATAACAGGAAAAGGAGGGGCCCTACAGTATAGAACCTTGGGAAACTCCAATGTTGTTACATAACGGAGAAGAGGCATTATTGTTAATGAGAACTTACTGGCGTCTTTTTAAAAACGCACGCAGTAAATTATTAGCTTGGCCTCGTATGCAAAAGTGGTCGAGTTTGCGGAGAAGAATTTCGTGGTTTACCGTATCGAATGCTTTAGCGCAGGGGTGGGGAACCTTCAAGGCATAGCGGGCCACATTGCACGCATGATATTTTCAGCGGGCCGCATTTGCGTTTCATGCGTGAAGAGTAAAAAAAGTTCCTCTGAAAATTTAGTGGAGAGCAAAAAAAAGGTCATCACGTCCGCAGAAGCTCAATTTTTTGCCCAAAACCAAGTGAAAAGCAAAAAAAAAGGTTGTCGCGTCCGCAGGCCGTAGTTTGAGCTACGTAACTGTGTTTTGACATGTTTTCGTTGTTCAATATGCCGAAATGCTAAAAAAGGAGGACGTATGGTAAGCCTGGCACTACATGAGCCGTATGTACACGCGGGCCACATTTAAAACTTAGGCGGGCCGCATGTGATCCGCAGGCCGCAAGTTCCCCATCCCTGCTTTAGTGAGATCAAGAAAAGTAAGGCCTGTGAATAGGTTATCGTTAATGTTATCAAAACAGCTAGATACGACATCTACAAGAGCATGGTTAGTTGACACATTGCTTCGAAAGCCGCATTGATTTTTTTGTATTACTTTGTGTTCATTCAAAAAGGACATCAGGCGTTTGTAAATAATTTTTTCCATAATTTTAGAGAAGCAAGTAAGGATAGAGATAGGACGATAGTTTGAAAGATCACCTTTTTTGCCTATTTTAAAAATGAGAACTATTTTGGCAGTTGCACAATTTTCAGGAAATGTACCGTTACAAAAGCAAAACTCTATAAAGAAGTGAAGATAGGAAGTAATGACTGTAGAAGCGGTGCGTAGAAAGAAAGGAGGAATGTTATCATAGCCTACGGCTTTATTCAGGTTGAGGGAGTGGACAACGTTTTTAATTTCCGTAGGATTAGGAATGTCCAAATAAATTGAGGATGAGATGCGTTGTTGGAGATATATAGTAAAAGAGTTAAACTGGGTGTTAACGAAGTTTTTTGCTAGGTTGGCTCCAACCGTGCAAAAAAAATCATTAAAGTGAGTGGCAACTAGACGACTATCGCCAATGGTGATGCCACCGATTTTCGACAATTGCGGTGAAGTAGAAGAATGATTTGTAGAAGGGGAGAGGGCCGAATGCATTACATTGCACATTTTGCGGGGATGATTTTGGTTTTCTTTAATTTTTGAAGCAAAATATAATTTTTAGGATAAGACTTTGATTTTCGTGAGTTTGTAGGTGTATTTAAAAAAAAATGATTTTTTATCCGTTTCATCATTTAAAAAATGAGATTTGAACATGATTCTTCGTTTCTTGATGGAAATAAAAATGCCTTTAGTTATCCAAGGTTTACTCAATAGCTTTTTTTGTCGTCTTGATAAAGGTTTTAGGGAGCGCATGTTTATCAATGGTACTAAGTGTAACTCGTGAGAAGAGGTTAAATAATTCATTGAAATTTTCGATAGTTAGGGGTGGTTGATCAGAGAACGAATTAAGCAAATTTTGGTGCAGATCTTCACAGAATGAGTCCGCACGAAAAGCAGACCTGTCTCTGAAATATTTAATTTCCGGCTTAGGATTAAATTTGGAGATAGGTTTTTCGATTGCACAGAGAATAGGGTAGTGATCGGTAATATCGGTTTCGATCACAGCTGGGTTCAAACTAACTTCAAAATTGTTAGTGATTATGTGGTCAAGAATGGTAGACGACGTTTTTATAACTCTAGTGGATTTGGTGATAAGGGTAACGGCACCATTACTGATAATCGTTTTAATATAATCGTTTGCGCTAGGCAACCTCCTGACAGGGCATAGATTTTTATTAAAATCGCCGAGAATGTAATAACTTGCTTTAAAATTTGAAAGATGAGATAAGCAATAGGAGAAGCCGTCGAGAAAGTTGTTTACGGTGGTTTGCGTTGGGTGACGGTAAACTGCTCCAACTATAAATGTAGATTTATTATTATTCACTTCCGAGACTTCTAACCTTAGGCATTCGGATGAAGTTAGTTCATATTGTACGGGACAAAGTTGAAATTGGTATTTGTCTGAAACGTAAATTGCCACGCCGCCTGCCGCACAATTGGTAGCATTAAACGTGAACGAATTTGACTATCTTTAAAACCTAAAACTTCAGAAAATTTTGAATAGGTTTTAGTTTCGGTTTCGGTTTTGACGTTTGAAGAAAAAATGGTCTTGGTTCTAGTATAGGTTTTCACAAATTTTGCTTAACAGGTGTCAGTTTCAGTTTGGGTTTCAAAAATGTCCTTTAAAACCGGGTTTCCAAGTTTCGGTTTAGTTTTGAGTTTCTACCTATGATGTTGTCCAATTGCTGAGTCACATTTTGGAGTGGGTTGATTTTGCTTGCAAGCTCTGTCTGGTTGCACTCGTAGGGAGCCTGTGTGTTGTCGTAGCCATTTCAGAACATGCCGCTTGATACGATCTCGAAGTCGTTGGGATGCTCTTCCTACACCGACTGTCACAGTGGCACTTATACTCATAGATGACGGAACTCTTTTGAATGGCAGGTAGAATATCTTTCCGACTTGCTGGCAGCATTGTATGGGGCCAAATACCGTCCATATGGTCATGGATCCATAGCAGTTTTCAACAGCAATGCGGACATTCTGTTCTAGTGTCAATGCCGCCTTTCCAGTGTAGGTGACCCGAAGGTAGGCTGGACACTTGTCAGGGTCAAACAACTTGGGGCGTGAAAACTGCGTGATCTTCTTGGCAACCAGAGCAGGTGGTGCCGCCATTTTTATCAGAGAAGAATTGCAATGTCAACAACTATCGGCAAATTGAAATTAAAGCAGATGGATGCGAGGATGTCTGGGTGAAGCTAAAAATTAACAACAACGAGCCATTGGTTGTAGGCTCTGTTTATCGATACCCTAGTACCAACATTAAAGGTTTTGAAGATGCATTTGTCCACGTCATTAAAACGTTCAAAACCAACCAAAATTATGTAGTTCCAGGGGACTTCAACATCAAGTACAATGAAACCCCATTGTCACCTAATGTACTTAATTATGCTAATCATATTAGTAGCATAGGCTGCATGCAGCTCATCGACTAACCAACTAGAATTACTTCTACTTCCAACACTATAATTGATCATATATATGTTAATACAGCTTTACTGGGCCAGATTCTGCTCGTCATATTTTGTAATGATATTTCTGACCATCTTCCCATATGCGCTGAATTTAGATGTAGGACTCAGAAAAAGTCATCAAAACGCCCCATAAACCGACCGTTAAATCAAGAAAACATTGAATTGTTTTTATCAAAATTGAATGAAGAACTTAACAAACCTGAAATGCAACATAATTGCGACCTCAACAGCCTGATAAAAATATTGAGTGATTTGACAAATTCATGCTGTCCCAAAAAAATGTTATGTCGCAAGCAATTTAAGATATCTAAAAACCCTTGGATCACCTCTGGAATCCTTACTTCCATTAGACACAAAAACAAATTATATACTAAGTATATAAAAAGTAAAAGTCCCACCTTGTTTGAAGAGTTCAAAAAATATCGAAACAGACTGACACATCTAAAAGAAGCGGCAAAACGCAATTATTTCCATGACTTGTTTAAAAACAGTAAAAACTCATCAGATACTTGGAAATGCATCAACCAACTGCTGAGAAAAACTAAACCAAAAACCACGGTTCCGAATACCATACATGCAGACGGTCAAGTGATAACTTCGCCTCAAAGCATTTGTGAAAAATTGAATGATCATTGCGTAAAAATTGGTGAGAAATTAAGTGACAAACTAGCAAGTAATTGCGAAACGAATCATAAAAAATACCTTGGTAAGCGACAAATGTCGTCCATTGTCTTAAAACCGGCTGATGAATATGAAATTGCTGAATTAATTGCTGGATTAAACAGCCAAAAATCCCCAGGGTATTTAGATATTCCCATTGTTTTGCTCAAAGAAGCTAAATTTCTCATTGCTCGCTACCTTGCAGACTCGTTCAATGAATGCATGGTGTCTGGCATTTATCCAGATGTTTTGAAAATCGCCAAAGGATTCCCTTGCAAAAACTTGGATCAAAGCTTGAACTAGGCAATTACACACCGATATCCATTTTGCCACCTATCACTAAACTTTTTGAAAAGATCTCACATAAACGGCTTATCAGTTTTTGGAAAAAATTTAATCTTTTTACGGCTTCTCAATTTGGATTCAGAAAAGACCACTCAACAAATCTTGCTATCACTTTACTTTATGAAACTATATTAAAACATCGCCATGAAAATAAATCAGTAAGCGGTACTTTCCTAGATTTTGCAAAGGCATTTGATTGCGTTAATCATAACATTTTATTGGACAAGCTTGAACATTATCGTGTCAGAGGAAATGCACATAGCTTAATAAAATGATATCTATCAAATAGGTACCAGTATACCGAATTTAATAATCAAATTTTTTCCACTCATCTTCCGGTCACCATTGGCGTACCACAAGGAAGTGTCCTTGGTCCTTTTTTATTTCTAGTGTACATAAATGACTTGACAAATGCTTGCAATTCAGATATCATTCTATACGCGGATGATTCGGTATTATTGTGCGTTGAACAAAGCGTTAAAAAACTTAAAATAAAAACAGAAGCTTCTTTCCGCAAGATTGAATGCTGTATCAATTGCAATAGACTAACCATTAACTATAAAAAAACAAACTGTGTTTTGTTCTCACATAAAAAACATAAAGTCGACGATCAATTCAGCATTAATACCAGTAGCTCGCCCATCAGTGCGACTGAGGTTATCAAATATCTGGGTGTTTTTATAGACAACAAGCTAACTTGGAAAAATCATATCCACTCTGTAATTGAAAAATTGTGTATCGCAAAGGGTATCTTAAGTAAGCTGAGACATTACGTTCCCGTGTATATTTTAAGAAATGTGTATTTTGGAATAGTATCTTCACACTTACAATATGGAATTAAAGCATGGGGAAATGCTGCTGCAAAATTTATTGACAAACTTCAAATACAGCAAAATTATATAATCAAAATAATGACTGGCTCTTCTTTTTTTCGAACAAAACTTTTTCCAATCTACTGCGAACTAAATTTGCTAAAACTAAGTAATATATATAAACTGGAAGTATTGAAGTTTGTGTACAAATTTAGAGCTAGACTTCTACCTAGTTCCTTTGCTGATTACTTCCACTCTGCGCCCGAAATTCACAACATGCCAACACGATTCAGTAAATCCAACAATTGGCGTTACCTACTTTTTATACATCTGGTGCACAACACTCTATTCGATATCAAGGTTGCAAAATATGGAATTAACTACCAGCTGAAATTAAAAGCAAAAATCAAATTAACTACAGAACTTTTCTTCAACATTTAAAAATGCATTTTCACAATAACCAAAAACGAAAAGCTATTCCATTTTAACATTGTTGTTTCAATTTACTTTAATTTCACTGTTATGCGTATACATGATGCACTTAATAAACACCAAATGCATTTATGATTTGCTTCTTGTTATCTTCCTACATTTTCTATTAAGACGCTGATGTGAATAATTCATGAAAGTTTTTGTTAACTTAACTTTTATTCGTATTGGAATGTGTGTGTAGGCTACCTGCGTAATGAATTTATATTTTACCTGTTCGTGTTTTTTTTTCTTCTTTGACAACCTTATCAACTTTGCTTAACAATTACACTAACAGGTGAGAGGTTGCAGACTCGACGACCGCTCAGCTCTTTGGGCTGGGCTTCATGGTCTTTTCGCAGCCTCTCACCGGGAAATTAATTAACTGTGAGCGAATATTCTTGTTTATGTTATTGCGTAACTTTTTTCCCAAACAAAAATAAAGTGAATGAATGAATGAATTCTTGGATATTTATTTAAGAACAAACTCCTCAGGGTGTCCATTCTCCAGCAAGATTTCCTTTGTCCGGTTTAATTTCTTCTTTCAGTGTGCTTTTGGAGCAGATCCTCAAGGCACGATGAACAAGCGTCGTCACTAAACTGGCTTTAAGTTTTGTAGGCGTAAAGAATTCACTGCGTAAATACAGGCCAGGTGTACGTAGGTTTGCGGTAAACATTGGTTTGGTAGCTAATCCTTGTGTGTTCCACGTGGACGTTAAGGAATGGAAGAAAGTTGTTCTTTTCCTTCTCAACAGTAAACTGGAGAGAGGAATGTAGACCGTTAAGTCTGATTAAAAATTCCTCTCACTCTTTCATTTTGAAAGATAACAAAAGTGTCACCACCATATCTGAAATACACGGCAGGTTTGGATATTTCAGAAAATAGCTTTTCTTTTTAATATCCAACAAAGATGTTGGCTAAAGTGGAGCCAAACGTTGAGCCCATTGCCACTCCAACTATTTGCCTGTAGACAGTGTTGTCAAAACCGAACTCAAACGTATTTGTGGCACTGCGCAACAGTTTCACAAATACCTCTTTAGAATGAGAATCAGGGTTGTCATACAGCGTATCCGCACGTATCATGATGGTTTCATCTAGCAAAACGTTCGTAAACAAGGTACTTTCATCGAACGGACGTATGAAACTATCAATCTGCCCACCCAGTTTCCGAATGTAATCGGCAAATGTGAACAAAACAGAAATGCACTGTACTCTGTAACGGTCCAATACCGGTTGTAGTAAGCTGGCTAGATGAACCGATCCAGTCGTAGATAAAATTGGACGCAATGGATCTTTCGGCTTGTGTGTCTTCGGCAGTCCATACATCCGAGGTCTACGGGAGTCTGTGGGACATATCAATCGGCATACTTGTTTATGTATAAGCTTGACCTTAATTTATTCAAAGAGTCGCTTCTGAAGTCGTGACTCGATAGCGGCGGTGTTATCACAAGTCGAGGTTGGTCCAACACGTTCTAATTTTGTCTCATCATGTAGAATGCTGTTCATTATGTTGGCGTAGTCACTTTTGTTCAAGATGATCATTCCTGAGCCTTTATCCGATTTGGTAATAATGACGCTGTCATGTCATTTCGCAATTTGTTAATTGCGGAGAAACACTTTTTCTGCATCACAGAGTCATGGGCGTCAGGTTTGCTATCTTTTTTATTATTATTATTTTTTATTTCAAGCCACTTAATTGCAGCTTAGGACTTTTGTGGTAGTGAAGCACATGCATCATGGAGATGACCTAGTTGAGCATCGAACTCGCAAAGCCAGCTTCGGAGCTAAATACACCAACCACTCGGCCAACTCCATGTGCTCAGGTTTGCTATCGCAATAGATATAAGCAAAATCAGCCAGGCGCGCCTTCAGTAAATCGCTTTGTTCTTTGTTTTGCAACCGCGTGGTGTTGCAAATGGGCCCAAAGTTGCTCCTTGTTCGCTGATGTTGGTGGTGAGCCAAAGTTCTGTCCGTGCGAGTGTACAAACCGTTTCAAGTCTGACAGTTCATATTCTGAAAGATTCGAAATAGATTGTTCAGTAACACTCAAGGCATTGTCAAAGCGTTTGCTTCTGAATGATTTCAGTGGACGTAGTTATTGGTCGTTGGTATTCCATTCTGTTCGTTCATCCATAATCAGCGGTAAATTTGCATCTTGTCAACTTCATGGCATTAAGACTGGAAGTGGGAACGAGCGGAACTGAAGTGCTTTTCACGTATTTTTACTTAACCGACTGCACTGTTGTCGTTCTTAATCAACACGCCCCAGCCTCCAAGCTCTTAAGTTTTGAATGAGCTTGTACAGCATGTCCTTTTTTTTGCCTGCGGGAGCGGAAGAAAAGCTACGTGATTTTTTTCAGAAGAACACAAGCTTGAGAGAGCAAATCTCTAGTTCTTCAGGCCCATTTAAACTTAACTGGCATACTTTGAAAATCCGAGATACTGCCAGAATAAAACAGTTTCAGATTACCTATTGGTACTTCGTTTGTTCCCACTCTCAGCAATAATAGGTTAATCAAAATATTAAGTGTTAACCAATTATTTTTATTCAAATAAAATTTAAACACGAAAAATAAACATAAAGTTGTGTTAAAATAAAAGATTAACAAATCACTTCATTTCTAAAACATAACAGCACTTAAGTTCTTAGTAACTATACTGACTAGCACCAGTTTGACGGGGCACAGGGCGCTATAAAGTAAAGCGAAATGTAAAAAAACAAACGTTCTCAGGATTACGTCAAAATAGTGGCGCTGGAATGTTTTTTGGACAGGGGGGCTCAAAATGGTAAGATCGTATCAACGTCTCGGGGGCGAAGCCCTCAGACCCCATTTTTTCGAATTCACGTTTTTAGGTGCAGGAACACACAACACACCTGTCTTGAAAAACATCAATTGCATGTGCCTGCTCAAATGAGCGGAAAGTTTTCACGATAAGTTTTTATTATGGTAAACAAGATTGCTTAATACCTGTAGGCTAATCCAACTATACAGTATGCACGAATTACAACCAAGTTAAGAACTTTTGAGTGCATAATTTTGTAAAATGCGAATACCTCAATGACAAAAACAAAAAGCAGGCAAACAAAATTTGTCAACAAGATCCAACTTTTTGCTATTTTAATCAGAATTACATGTAACAAGCGATGCCCCGCTAAATTTAAAAATAACCAAAAAATACAATGAAAATAAAAGCACTGAACCATTTTTTAACATAGTGAAATGTGTAGATATATGTGTTTAGGTAGGCGTACTACTTTATTAGTTTTAACAGCAATCATCGGTGCCAGTTTAGTATGTGATCTACCGAACGTCCGAATCACTTTCTTCTATTCTTTATCTCGACACGTGTTGTAGATTTTAATCCTTTAAACAAGGTTTTAAATCACTTACATTACAGGATCTAAATAATACAACAAATAGTAACTGAACTTAAATCACGAACGCCTCCACATAAACATAACTTAACACAATCTTACAATTCAATACATAAGAACTACACTGCGCACTGTAGCCGCTCTACTATCAACTAAAAACGTTGCAACAGATTTGAACATCACTTGTCAGGGATAATGACCAGTGAACTGGAAGCACGCGAGCGGCGCACAAGACATGCAATCAACAACTTCACAACAACACAGTAAGATAGTGAGTGTCACTTTTTCCTGGATTTTCAACTTCCCGAGAAATGGAAAATTTTCAAAAAAATTCCTGAGAATCCCGGGAAATTTTCAGAATCCCGAAAATCCTCGGGATTCGGGAATTTTCCGGAAAATTTTCCCGGTAATTTTTCAGGAGCTTGATTATTTCGCCTTTTTTTTTTGATTTTCAGCATTTCAAATTTAATTTATGGCAATTTATTATCCTGTTTTGACAAACTTGGTTTGAGTTCTTCCATTGTTTCGACAAACTGAGGAAAAATTTTTAATATCATAAGCATTTCGTCTTAAAAAATTTTGCAAATTTTGAAAAACGATTTTTAGTGAGCTAAAAAAAATTAAAATTTGCACTAACGCATTGTTTTATGTCGGAATGATGGATATCAGTACCCCTAAAATTCTTACTAATGTACAAAAAAATTCCCGGGATCCCGACATAAATTTTCCGGTAAACGGGAAATTTCAAAACCGCAAACTTCCGGTAAATTTCTTGTCCTGACTTCCCGGGAGGAAACACTAGTGTCACGTGATTGTTAAAGGAAGAAAGGTTTGGTAGATCATCTACTAAACTAGCACCCAATCATCCATGGACCGAGTTTGGTTTTAAAAAGTGAGGGGAAGACAAATTTTGTGTGATAGGCTATATCGTGCATGCTCTTGATAGAAGCATGTCACTTGGATACTACCGGTACCATAGAACGCCGACGTTGATTATGTAGTCCTAAGTTTAAATGCCTGCAAAGGCAATTTTACATCTTGTGAGTTTATTGATCCTACATCTTCAGTTTGTTATGAAAAAGCCATGTCCATCTGATTTTTACCTCATCGGCTTTCCATATTTCGAAAATAATGGTATTTATACTCATTTTTTTGATTTCGTTTGCCACGTTGACGTACATGAGAAGCAAAACAGGCTCTTAGCGGAAGCGCGTTTTATTCGCCTCAACTAGAAAACGCTACTGCAACTTTTACCTTGAGTGATATAACAATCATTGTTGTGCTTTTGCGTCAATTTGGCAAACCAAATCAAAAAAATGAGTAAGAACGAAAAATACAACACTTCCGAAACAAGGAAAGCCGATGAGATAAAAGTAAGATGGATATATACATGCTCCTTACAACAACCACAAGGTATAGGAACCGGCGCTTGATGCATCGGTTAAGAGCGTCCACTTGGTAGCCGGTGGACTGGGGTTTTCTTCCCAGTCGGGTCATACTAAAGACTTTAAAAATAGTGTTCGCAGCTTTCGCGCCAGGCGCTCGGCACAAGCGGAAGTGCGAAGGGTTTTGTGTATGTGTTGTTCGTCATGTTATGTCCCTTAACAGCGTTCAATCATTCGTGATTGAAAATTGTGATGGGCCGACAATTGAAAATGGCCTAAACAGTGTGTGCTTGCACCCGCTGTATCGTAACTTTACCTTTTGCAAGGTATAGGATCAATAAAGTATCAAATGAAATTTGCTTTTACGGCCACTTTCAGAGCACAGAAATTCCAGTACTTAGATAAATATAAATAACAGTATTTATTCAACAAAAACAACGAATATCAAAAGAAAATGCTATACATGTGAACATAACACATTCCGTGAATCAAGGGTTAACTGAAAGTTAACATTAGCTGTAATTCAAAGTTGAAAACTTTGTTGCTTTCGATGGTTAAGATTCTGCCGTTGACTACGTACGCACCATATACCACACCAATCAAGTGCCGTGATGACGTAGTTTTCTATTAAAGTTATATACACATAAATAAAACAAAGCATAAATATTAGAGAACAATATAATTATATGTAAAACAAGAAATAATAAATTTAAGCTTACGCCTACGTTATCGACATTATGGTTATAGTTATCAACATAGTAAGCTAAAATAACTACCGGTATACCGTATATTACTAAGTTAAAAGTATATACCCATTTTGATTGCAGAACGGTAGCGATCATCCGCACCAGCTACCAACCATTGAAAAGAACTCAATCTTGCTACGTGGCACTATCGTAGCAAATCACAGTGTTGTCAAATGAATTTAAATAAACATAACAAACGGAGTTTCCAAACATCAATCAACGGAAAATTGAGAGAAACTTAGAGGTTACTGCGCGGGTACCATGAAGGGGTATTAAAATTTAGTAGGATAAGCCGAAGTAGGAAAAAATAATCAACATTAGCAATTAGAATATATAAACTTTTAAGCTACTAGCAAACTTCTGCTGGTGTCTAAAATTTGCCAAAATAAATAACTAAGGGTATTTTCAAATTACAGTATATTGAACTGAAATACTGAAATATCAATAGTAATTGAGGGAGACTGCGAAGTGAGCTTGCGCTCTTCGAGTCAGCAGCCACCCGTTATATATGTAAAATGCGATCGGCTCCAGCCGTGAATCGAACCCGTCACGCAGGATCTGTCACCGGCGCGCGGTACCGCTAGGCCATGTCGCTGCCAAACGCACTACATCTTACATCATTAGCTCTCACAAATTCTTCGGCTATATCTTGACTAGATATTTCCATCAGTACATTTCGATGCACCTTAGAAAATGGTTTTAGACCAAGACTTTCGCCGTGTCACTGACATCAATACATACGAAGCGGCTTGTAGGTCAAGCTTTGCTTTGGAAATTTTCACGCCTCTATCGACGGTGTGACACGTTGTACGTGTGATTGTACATCGATAAATGCTATGTGTTTAGGCAACAAAAAGTGGGGGGGACAAAAGATATTATGTCCCCCCTGTCTCCCCTTGAACTCGGTCCACGCAATCATCTATTTCACTGCATTGCATACGGGCTTTCGCTTATTTGTAAAGCTACGTTTAGACTTTTTCTTGCTCTAAAATTTCACCGGAAAAAGTGATTCAGCCGCATCATTAGGTAGGTAGAAAAAAATTCAAAACCAATTAAAAACTCAACCAGAAAAGAGAACTTGCGTAAGCTCATAAAAGCTAGATCAAGGGTGCTCAACTGCCCAACCAGTCGATCGCAATCTACCGGTCGATCTTTAAATGTTTGGCTGTCGATCCTGGGCCGAATTGGTATGTACACACATCAGGTTGGCCACCAGCATTTCCAGTTCACGTAACGCGTCCGGGCCGTTAAGGCCTTTTTTTAGCTCATCTCATAGGTTTGGGTGGAATTCGGAACATCTAATGAATTGAAGACGTTTTTTGCACTTCGTCGCGTTTTTGTTGACGATTTGCCTAATTCTCACGATAAGAAGTAGCTCTTTGTACTTTTTAATTTGAGCAAATTTTAGCGAAAGTAGATCACGAGTCAGAAAAAGTTGGGCACATCTGAGTAGATCATTATCTTCAGCAAAAAAACGAATATTGACTTTACTATGGTGTAGCTGTTGATTAGGCTAACTGCTTTAAACAAAACAGTTAAAACTAAGTACCGAACGTAGCTTTCTTTTCTGCAGTTTTATTGTACGGTATTAAATAACGGTCGCCAACGTGAGATCCACGGGCCAACTCAGGCCCAAAGCTAGAAGAAAATGCTTACGGAGGCAAAATTTTTGCAAGGGGGACGAAAAGTTTTTCGACAGGTTATTGTAACTGATTTTCTTTCAAGGGGCCAAAAATTTTCCAGGGTCAGCTCCCCCAGTCCGCGCTCCCACTGGCTGTGGGCATGGGGACACTGTTGCTGGTCCGTAAAAATATTCAGGTATAGGTTGTGAAAAAAACTGGTATAATTACATTTATCTTTCATGAACAGTCAGAATTGTTTGGTCTAAAGTGTTTGGCAGTTACAAGAAAACTTGTTGCTCGTTTAGAGAGATAAAAAAAAATGTTTGTGACGACAGTCTAAAATAGGGGTGAGGAACCTTCAAGGCATAGTGGGCCACATTGCACGCATGATATTTTCAGCGGGCCGCATTTACATTTCATGCGTGAAGAGTAAAAAAAGTTCCTCTGAAAATTTAGTGGAGAGCAAAAAAAAGGTCATCACGTCCGCAGAAGCTCAATTTTTCGCCCAAAATCAAATGAAAAGCAAAAAAAAAGGTTGTCACGTCCGCAGGCCGTAGTTTGAGCTACGTAACTGTGTTTTGACATGTTTTCGTTGTTCAATATGCCGGAATGCTAAAAAAGGAGGATGTATGGTAAGCTTAGCATTACATGAGCCGTATGTACACACGGGCCACATTTAAAACTTAAGCGGGCCGCAGGTTCCCCACCCCTGGTCTAAAATCTCAATTCCTACCTTCTTTTTCAAGACTTAATATTTCTGGGCTCTGCGTGAACTGAACATCTGTCACTGAGTGAGAAAGCTATGGATACTTTAATTCAAATTTTCATTAACAAATTTTCATAACATTAACATTAATTCAAATTTCATTCAAATTTATGCAAAAAACATTTTCATCTGACACTGTAATTAAAACAGGTAACCGCTATCGCCGTTGAACAAACGCAATTAGCGCAGAAACTTCATGCATACCAACATCAGATAAAGCCGGGTAGGCTATAAGACCAACCTCGCCTCCACGCAGTGCCCGGTGGAAACAACATGGTTATGTTGGCTAAAGAGGCTCTAGCATTTTTACTTTTTTTCAATCCACTAGTCTAAGCAACGGCCTTATTTGTTGAATTCGCTCCTTGAAGCATTTCGGCTTCTTATCTTAGCGGTTGAGAGGTCGAGTTGTGAAAGAGAGAATGGATAATGCAGGTTTGGCACTAGCGAAGAGGCTGGCTGTAATCACCAAAAAGTTGTTTAAAAAGGACATGTTGGGATTGCGTGACTGGATTTCAGGTGACTGCAATGGAATCTCATAGTTGTAGAGGGTACCAGTCTAAAACGCGCTCCGTACCGCGGCCGCAAGATAGTTCAGAGGCCCGCCCCTGATCTAGAGAATTGGAGGGGCTGCCTCCGTCAGCTTGTGGAAATCTCCATGCAATTGTATAGCTCCAGTTGGTGCCTGGGAGGGGGCCTGCAGTTGTATTGGGGATGCATTCCTGAGGCCACTACACAGAATAACAAGTCCATTGCATGTAGTTGCCTGGGGTCAGCTGCAAGACTTGGCTTGGCCAAAGTAACCTTTTTTTTAATCTGGTTTTTAAGTTTTTCCCAGATTAATAAAAAAGCCAAACTTGACATGAAATGGAAACTCACAAAAAAAAGAAAAACGAATACAGTACGGCTTGTTCCCCTAACAAGAGATGAAACACTGTCGCAACCAACAGTTCTTAAATTGTTAAGCGGCAGTGTAAGTACTCCTACCAATATGAAGCCTCTGCTCCAGAGGGAGTAAAGCGGGCTTCACACCGAAGCCGTTACCGTCAACGTCGGCGTTTCATAACCGTTTACGTTTCCGTGCCGTTTAACGTCAAACGTAATACGCTTACGTGAGCGTTCACACCTATTTCAAACGTTGCGCAGGCTGACTTGCTTAAAGTAGTGGTAGCAGTAGAACCGGTAGTAGTTTATTTTATTTAACGACCAGAAAAACACCGAACAAAAACAAGAACAATGGCAGAAAAGCAGGTTACGTTGAAACGTGCAGGAATTTAAAAAATAAAACACAACTAAAAAAACAATAGGCCTACGCCACGTAATCACTAATGACCAAAAAAATATATAATTTGACGTTTAAATAAGGTACCAGTAGTGGTTAAAAAAATAATAATAATCAACTTTCATCAGTAAATTCTTTGAATTGTTCAAGTGACCTAGTCAGCTTAATACACAGCAAAACTGATACAGATTAAAGAAATGTTTGACACAACGTAGAATTGTTGGAAATGGAAGCTGGAAAACCAAGAAATTTTAAATGCTCGTCAATTGGTAGATGTCTAGAGAAACTAAAAATCTGCAACAACAAAAACTAACTACAGATATCTGTATTTGCCCTTTAATGCAATTAAATGTAGGTACTGTACTTAATAAGTACTTAATATAAGTACTGTACTTAATATAATTACGGTATGCGCTTCTATTACATATCCAATGCATTCATAAATTACTACAATGAATTTAGAAATGGTAGGCTCAGAGCCCCAGACATGCACGATTCAGAAATCAATATAATGGTAGGCCAAATTTTTATTTGAACTAGCTTGTATGTGCAGGGCACAACAAATGAATTGGCCTAACTTCCTAATCACTGTAGTCAGGTAAAAGTATCCTACTGTATCAGTACAGAGTTTATAGGTATATTAGACATTAAGTATTTTTTTTTTTGCTCACAAACTTACCGCTCTCTTTTAATTCATTGCCAATAACAATCCAAGCTTGGTCTTTAATGTTTCTACTCTTGAAATTTTTTATTTTTATGATACATTATGCAAGCAGAGATGTTGCTTAACTTGCTCAATTAAAATCTCATTAAATGCCATGCTTATTGCCTGATCTGTTAATCACAAATACGTAAAATTGTGCAGTGTAGGCCGCACACACCAGCACATAACAGTGAAGAAACATTATGGTACCAGTACATCACATGGTGAACAGTGTTCCCGGTAAGGTGCAAAAATGAGAAATTTGAGGTTTTAGGAAAATATCATAAAGATAGAAAAACAAAATAAATATTGGGCAAATCATATTGAATGTAGGCTACCTGAAAACTTCTGTCTGCAAACAATTGCTCATTCAGTTTTTTTTTATAAACCAGTTTCAAAGCAAAATTTTGGGCAAAAGTTGTGCAATAGGCTACCTAGTAAAAACGTTTGGACAAATTACCGGTACTGGTATTGTAAACATTTTGTTTGGGCTAGACTAGAGAACACTGCCAGGGGGTACAATAGATAAAAGAACAAGCCTATAAAAATTATAAGGTCAAAGTTAGGGTTAGGTTTATCTTTATGGTTAAGGTTAGGGCCTAACCTACCGGTACCCCCTAACCCTCATTTTAACTCCTACCGGTAACCATGTATGCGATGATTTCACTGGCAAATTGGCAACCATTGTAGCCCACTCTACTCACTCAGACACTGCACAGCCATGGAGTTGCACCAGTTGACCAGCTAATATGGGCTACTACTGGTACTATGTACCAGTGAAAGAAAACTGTATGCGTAGGCTATCACCAATAACTGAATAACAGACTGGCAGGTAGGCTTTTTAGGCTACCGGTATGTCATACACACTCCGGAATGGTAGGACAGACTGGCGGAGGCACATACTTACAGGCTTTTTATTTTACGGCCTACCCAGCTATAGACTACTGCTTAGTAACCATAGCCTACAGCATTGCAGAGTTACCGGTACTACAATTCACTCATGAAATGTACAGCAGTAACCTACCATACTGTAGTCTACTAGCCTATGGTTACTGAATATCGGTTACTACCGTAGCCTACCAATGCTTCTTTTGTTGCTTAGCACGCATTTTGAGCAAAATTACAATCCTCAAAACCTTAAAAAGTTGCTAATATGAAGCAATTATGCCACAAGTACACTGGTACTGCAATTTGCCCACTCACATAGCTCAAAATCAGTTTGATTTGCTTCCGTCATTACGTTGAGATACGTTGAGATTTTTTTGGTTTTTCCGTCATTACGTTAAATATTTATCTCAACGCAATGACGGAAAAACCAAAAAATCTCTTACGTTCCGTCACCGCCAGCCAACATTTTTTTGGTGTGAACACCCTAACGTAGTCGTAACGACCGACGCAACGGTAACGTTGACGGAAACGGCTTCGGTGTGAAGCCCGCTTTAGGGTGGAGGGGAGTAGTGAAAAATTGCCTTCTGCCTGGAATTCTGCTTTGTTGAAGGAGTAGCCTTTGGCAATCAAGGAGGCAACAGGGTCAGCGGCATCGTCGGCTGAAAAGTCGAATACCGCTCAAATTTCTGGTACTCCTCAGAATTCATCACCGTCCATGGACGATGGTAGCACGTCTGAGTGGCGTCCAGGAAAAAAATTACGCTCTCTATTTCTAACCAATAGTTCTCTATTTATTAACCAATCACAGCTCTTTTTTTCCCATTTTAAATCAGTTCGGTTCACTTATTCTTCATTCTGACGATTTCCCCTGAAGAGTGTCAGATGAAAAGCTTTGGGAAAAATGAATCTTCCACTTCAAGCCATGTTCAAATTCTGTAACACCAAATGTCGGTTTTATCTTTGCATCGACTTACATGGCTCAGGAAGAACCAGCCGCTGAATTCTGAAACAGCGAAATTCTGAAAGAGCTGGTAGCTTTCAGTAATAAAGATAAAATTTCTTTAGTGATAGGAACTGATGCAAACGCACATCACACAGTATGGGGTTCCACCAACGTCAATCCAAGAGGGCTGGAACCACTCGTGTATTGCGTAAGTGCGAATCTGTATTTCTGCGATGGGACCAACAAACCCACTTTCAAAACTAAAACAAGAGAAGAGTTGCTAGATTTGACACTAACTAACCGAAATGGATGAAACTGTATAAAAGATTGGCATGTCAGTGATGTGCCTTCCTTTTCCGATCACATGTATATTAGGTTCACAGTTCAAAGTAGTATCAAAAGAACAAAAATGATCAGGAACGTTAGGCTTTTTGTTGGAATAAGTATGTCAATGAACTTGATCAGAGATTATGTGAATTGAATAGAGTACCAGTCAACATACCGGTAATCATCAATTAATGATATAGAAGCACTGGCATCAACTGTTCAATCAGAGATATTGAAGTCTTACAATTTGGCTTGCCCACTGCGTAAGATTAGACGTAAGACGGAAAATATTTGGTAGAATACAGAGTAAGCCTGCCTCAGCAGGGAGGCTCGTAAAGCTCAACGTAAAGCAATTAAACACAAATTGGAAAGGACTGGGAAGCTTTTAAGCAGGCCCAATTGTGTTTTATAAATGCCGTAAGAAAAGCCAAGAGAGATTCTTGGCGTCTCTTTACGGAATCGATGATTAGTGACTGTGCAACCGCTCGGCTGGCTAAATTAATGCGTCGAAATGAAACGGAGCAAGTAAGCAACGTTGTAAGACCTAACGGTGAATTTACCAAGTCAACTGCTGAGGCTATAAATTGCCTCTTAGACACTGTAGCACCGGGAAGTCGGGAGGTAAGCTATAATCAAGCAGCAGAAGAACCAGATGAAAACATTGAGTGAACAATGGACGACGAAATTGTTAGTTCCATTTGTTCACTTGAAAAGATGGAAAGAGCAATAACCGAAATCCTGCCTTTTAAGACGCCGGGACCAGACGATATTTACCCGGTGCTTTTACAAAAAGACTGGAATAGTACTAGAAACATATACCAAAGCATTTTCCAAACGTGCTTGAAGTACAGTTATGTGTTAAAAGCATGGAAGGAAGGAACTGGTATCTTTATCCCTAAACCCGGAAAAAAAAAACTATCATAAAGTTAAGTCTTTCATGATGATCACCTTAACTTCTTTTGAACTTAAATAGTTGGAGAGGAGATTACTTTATCATTTTAATCATGATTCTAATTTGCTGGCAAGGTTTTCTGCGTTCCGGTATGGATTTAGAGCAGGAGTTTCAACTAAAACTGCACTGCACGAATTTGTACCACGCATCGAACTTAGCCTAGCAAAGAAAATAACAGCACTAAGAATATTTTTGGATATTGTTGGTGATTTTGATTACCACACATAGTGGCATTGCAGTGGCTCTGCAAGAATTGGAGGTGTCGTCTTTTTTCGTCCACTGGATTGAGAATTTATTGAGACACCGCATAGTTCAAGCAGAGCTAAATGGTGAGAAGATTAAAAGAGAAGTAGTAAAGGGAAATCCCCAAGGTGGTATTTTGTCCCCTTTTCTATGGAACTGTGTATTAAACTCCTTGTTGATAGATATAAATCTCTCGGTCTCGAGACCGGTCTCGAGACCGGTCTCGAGACCGATTTTTAGCGGTCTTGGTCTTGGTCTCGAACATATTTTCGTGGTCTTGGTCTTGGTCTGGAGGTGTTGTGGTCTTGGTCTCGTACGGTCAAAACTGGTCTCGAGACCGGGTTGTTTTTTGATACACCATGCAAACCTTTTGGCTGTTTTTTAAAACATGTACTATTGTTGCCCCTCTCGGACGCAATAGACTCTGGTTTAACTCGTGATTGTGAGGTGCGAAAGTTGTTTCGTGTAGCGACTTAAGCTAAATTCTCGAAATCCCACGCGCACAACTCATAGCTCAATACAGAATGCTCTAAATCCCAGCACGCTACCACGACACAACTCAAAAATTCAAAACAAAATTTTTAAATTTCACGCTCGCAACTCATAGCTCAATACAGAATGCTCTAAATCCCAGCACGCTCACTCGACATAACTCAAAAGTTCAAAACAGAATTTTTAAATCCCACGCTCACGCCACATTAATTTGATTTCGTATACAGCGAAACTAATTAATAGCAGGAACGATTTATTTTAGGTTACAAAATAATGTAATTGACAAACTTCCGATGCTTTCTTTTCTGACGGAAGGTAGGCATTCTACTTCTAGACAATTTATAGTGCAAACGTGAACATTTGTTAGCTGCATATAGTCAATGGCTTACGCGGTAGCTAGGTAGAATAGACCTCGGGTTACAGAATAGAAATTGAACTGCAGAGACCGTAAACCTAGAATTACTGATTACTTCTGACTGAGTATAATTTATAATGTATGAAAGGTTATAGCAATTACAGTAACAACTATGGTAGGCCTATTAGGATCAATTAGCTGCTGAGGATAGGAGATATTTCGGATTCATTGTCGAAAGATTGTTATGCAGAAGCCTTGTAGTCAAAGAACTGGAGTGTCGAACCCGAGATCAATGTTTTTAAGCTCACAATCGCCTCAGTAGCCATAGGTTTGTATTAAATAATAATTTCACAAAATATTTTATCAAGTATTTCTTAGTTATTCCCGCGAGTATAATGAAGATTTGATGTAGTTCTTTTATTTGTTATCACCATTTTCCGCTGGTTTATCAGGATAATGTCTTGCCTTTTATCAAAGGAGGGTAACTGACTCCACGCTATAGACTAAATCTATCTGATGATAATAAATAATTATTAATTTAATCGTTAATTGCCGGTATTATTCTAAATGTTTGATAAATACGACATCCACAATTCCGCATAGCTCTCACGCCAAGTCATTCAATTATAATATAAGTTAGTTAGTTAGTATTTATTTACGAGATAAACAGAAGCAAATATAAACAAAGGACGAAGATAAAAAAATTATAAGCCTATAAGTTATGCCTAAATATTAGGAAATTTATTGCAGGCATAAATAATACAGCAATAAAATGTCTAAGGAATCTGCGATAATAAAATTTGCTTTTGTAAATCATAAAGCGTACCGAAATGAAAAGCACTAGGCCGTTTGTAAATTTTGCTCCAATCAGCATACTATATCGGACAGAAAAAGAACAACATCTGCCTTTACTAGGCATATGCAAAGGTTTCACAAAGCCAAGTAAGTATAAGCAGTTTGTTTTTTCATTTTGTTTTCGAGAGCATTGACAATCTTTATTAAATTCTGTAACCACTACTGAAAGGTTTCGTTTTTTTTTAACTTTTTTTCTTACGTACATCTTTAGGTATACCGAATATTGCCAAAGCGGTAAATTGTTAAGAAGTGTAACCGTCCCATCCAATCAACAGAGTATAGCTTCCTATCTATCGCCTGTCTCGGCCGCTGCTTCCAGTACCAGAGACGTATTTATGTTCAATCACCAGCATCCACGTCAAAAGGCGATAAATGATGCGGTTGCCCAAGAACTGATAATCGGTTGCTCTTTGCCGTTATCAATAGTTGAAAATTCTCATTTTCAACGCTTCATGAAGACAGTTGAGCCAAGGTATAAGAAGTTGCCTGATGATTTTATGTTTTTGGATAAAATCTGAAGATCCTATGTGTAGTTCCTATTTAATAAGTATGAGGTATCTAATCAAACAGAATCTGTTTCATAAGATACCTCCTGTGCAACGCGTTTCGCGGGAAGCAGAATGTAGAGGTTTTAAATTTTAGTTTTTATAGGTTTTAACTGATCTGAGCATTGAGCAAATAAGCAATATAAATTTTTATCTTTGGAGAATTCGAAGATTTCTTTCGTAAAAATCTTTTGAGTATTTTGTTTGAAGTGGTCTTATCATAAACAATATAGCACAATAATATTTATAAAGTCTCATAAAAAATTGAAATGTATTTTAAGTTAACTTATGGTTACAGATATACCCCGATGTCACGATCCACCCTCACGAAAACGACTTTACCTCAAATGTTTGCTTCAGTAAAGAGTCAAGTCGAAGGCATTTTGGCAAAGCAGTCATTCTTTTCCGCTACAGTTGATATTTGGACCGATCGTGCTATGCGCGGTTATCTAGGAATCACAGCCCTCACAATCACTACTGATGAAGTAACTAAGGAAATGAATTTGAGATCATTTTTGCTAAAATTTCAAAGATTTAATGGTTCACATACAGCAGAAAAAATTTCAGAAGCATTTCACAATGCTATGGACAACGACAACCTTAAAAACAAACTGGAGATCATTGTGACTGATAATGCTGCTAATATGCGCGCTGCTTTTAAAACGTCTTTTTCCGGAATCCGCCACAGCGAAAGCGAAGATGAAGAATCAGAAGATGATGATGAAAATTTTCAAACGGCAGAAAGTGGAAACGATGACGCCATTGACGCTACGCTACAACTATTTTCTGAAGAGCAAATACCTTGTTTTGCCCACACTCTGCAGCTCACAGTAAAAGACGGCTTAAAAGAAACTAATAATTTGGATGGTTCGCTGGGAAAAGTTTCCCGCTTAGCTGCGCTGTTGCATCGCAGCACCATGTTTAAAGAAAGGTAACTTGTCATAATCATTAAAACATAATTTTAATTAAAAAATTTACATGATCACGCTTTTCAACATGTTTTAAGAATTGAGGTATCCAATTCCTATTTTTAGATTCGAGACAAAGTTTGGGAAAGATAAATCCACTCCTAGAACAACTAGTACCCGATGGAACTCGACCCTGCACCAAGTGAAATCGTTGCTGAGGTTTGATTGCCGATCTTTAGCAGATGTTTGCGGCAGAGAGTTCAGTGAAGCTTCACTAACATTGCGAGAATGGAATCAGCTGCAAGAAATGTGCGAGGTTCTTACTCCTTTCGGAGAAGCGACAGATTTGACTCAAGGTAATTTTTCCACTTATGACCCTAGCCTATAAACCTGTTCCATTGGTAAACTTTTGGAAACCTTTGCAATAATCAATAAAGATAAATGTTGCACTTTCCTAAAATGGGTATTGGGTATGCTACCTTTCTTTTCCACAAAAAATGAGAAAAGTATTCTCACTGAACATGAAATGGCAAATATTCTTGATTATGATACTGGTTTGCTTTGCAGGAGAACAAACTGTCACAATTAGTATTGTGATTCCTACGGTACTTAATCTCAACAGCCACTTGAAGGCCAAAATGGAATCTGTTCGTTCTTGCCGAGGACTGGTCACTGCTCTGACCTCTTCCCTGCACAAACGATTTATCGGCATATTCAAGAACTGCCACATGAACAAATCACCGACAGCATCTGCTCACTTGGATTCTCCCTTTGATGAAAACATCTATCTCATTGCCACTACTCTTGATCCAAGGTTTGCTCTTGACTGGGTAGACGAAGATGTCGCATTGGATCAAGAAGACATTGATAGACAAAGAATCCGAAACAGACTTAAATGCAAGGTTAAAGGTAAGATTAATGCGTATTTTCTTAACATTATACCTTCGGACACAGCGAATATAAAGCAAAACTAATTGTATTGGGCTAACTTGTGAAGATACAGTACAGTAAAACGTATTCGCTTTCTGCAATTCCAATCTCACTATTATAAATATTCTGTAATATTAACCTATCACTAATTTTACAGAAATCGTCATTACGGCTGCTGAGCGCCTGTCACTCAATTCCGCCGAAACACATGCTCAAGAAAATCATTCCACCACCAGCTGTTCTTCCCCTCCAGAAAAAACACCCGATGCTTCGGAGGCGCCAAGATTTTTTGACAAATATATTAGTAAAAGGAAACCAGTTAATCAAACTGCGAACCCAAGATCACAACTCACGAAGTATTTGAGCGAAGTGGCAACCATGACTGCAGGGCCTTCAAACATCTTTGACTTTTGGCAAAAAAAGAGCAATGAATTTCCTGCGTTGTTAAAACTTGCTAACCATGCATTTTGTGTACCCGCTTCATCAGCTCCCGTTGAGCGAATTTTTAGTGCGGGTGGGTTAATGATGCGGCCACACCGAGCAAGGCTCTCGTCGGACATGTTGGAGATGCTTGTTTATTTGAAGTGTAATTCGCAATTTTTAGAAAAATAAAAATTTGCTATACAGTTTATTGTTGGTGTTTT
Organism: Trididemnum miniatum; assembly: GCA_964006365.1. Lineage (NCBI taxonomy): Eukaryota > Metazoa > Chordata > Ascidiacea > Aplousobranchia > Didemnidae > Trididemnum > Trididemnum miniatum. Next base: position 39,957,529 of record OZ023231.1, on the reverse strand, counting down.
AGATCTGTTTTAGTAAGCCGAATAATTGCCGGTCTCAGTCTTGGTCTCGGTCTCGATTCTTGCTGGTCTCGGTCTCGAACCATGGGTCTCGAAAAACACCCGGTCTTGGTCTCGGTCTTGGTCTCGAAAAAATTATCCGGTCTCGGTCTCGAAGCATGTGGTCTCGACTACAACACTGGTAGATCTACGCAACAGGGGTTTTCATGTACAAGCCTATACCGATGATTTAGCAATTTTGGTCACTGGCACCAACATGCGGTGGATCAAGGGTAGGGCTCAAAAAGCGCTAAATATTGCAAGTAATTGGGCTCATAACCAAGAGCTTCAATTCAGCAGTAAAAAGACTGAAATAATGCTGTTTACTAACAAAAGGAAGCCTGCTTTTGGAACCTTGCGACCAGCTCGAAATTTCCGAAGAAGCTACATTACTAGGTATAACCCTACATAGTAAGCTTACTTGCAAACCTCACATAACACGAATTGCTTGCAAGGCGACTATTGCATTATTACAATGCAGACAAATAGTGGGCAGAGCGTAGGGACTAAATCCAACTAGCATGCGGTGGATATACACTGCGATGATACGACCTGTCATTACATATGCGTGTACATCCTGGGTTGGTGTAGTAAATAAAAAAATATCTAGCGAAAAAACTTTCAAAAGTACAAAGACTAGCGTGTCTTATGATATCCTCAGCATTTTCCAGCACCCCCACAGGAGCTTTAGAGATGCTGCTGAATATCATGCCAATTAATGAATTCATATTGTCTGAGGCAGTAAAATGTTCGTACCGGTTATCCCGTGTGAGCTTTTGGCCTGCCAAGACAATTGGTTCAATAAGAAAGACCAAAAGTCATGTAGACGTACGCAATGAAGCAAACAAAAACTTGCCTTTGCTGAGTATGCCAGCTGACCTAATAACTAAAACAAAAGTGTTTGGAAAACAGTACAAATGCCTTGTTATGGAGCGTAAGGACGCAGTGCTGTATGAGAATGCGTTAGAATCAAGTATAATCATATGCTGCATTGACGGATCCAAGATAAATGGAAGAGCCGGTGCGAGTTTTTACATAGAATACGCATCAGGCTCTCAAACAGATGAACATTATTTCCATCTTCGAAGATATAGCACGGTCTTCCAGGCAGAAGTCTTTGCTGTAGCTGAAGTAGCGAAGAAACTGATCATGGAAAAAATTTTAAATGAAAAAATAATAATTTTAGTGGATAGCCAAGCATCAATTCTGGCAATCTAAAATAATATTGTGAAATCTAACACATGCAGTATTAACGCGCATCAAAAACCTTAATATATTGGGAAAGGACAATAATGTCACTCTTGCCTGGACGCCGGGCCACACCGGCATTAAACTGCTTGGGGCCTGAACCTTTTATTTCCATCCCATATGCTAGTTGTCGTGCTGCAATAAAGGATTGGAGTGTCAAAACATGGAGAACATCTTGGATAGAACGAAAGGACTGCTAGAGAACAAAAGAAAATGTAGAGTGGGCTTCGCCCAAGTCAACTCAACGACTTTTGAGGCTCAAAAGACCTAGATTAAATGAAATGTTGCAAGTCCTCACAGGTCACTGCAACTTACAGAAACACAGGAGCACCATGGGACATGATGTATCATCGACATGTCCAAAATGTAACCTGTAAGAAGAAACTCCAAATCACCATGTTGGAGAATGCACGTATTACCAAGCATAGGTGGCGGAACCGGGGGCCGAGGGGCCCTGGCCACCCACTTTTTTTCAGGGGGGCCTAATTTATGCCTTTATTTCTACAATATTGCCTCTGCATGAATGTATTTGAAACTTAATAGGCCTACCATGGAAATTATAACTCAGGAAAAAGCTTAAATCCAGAGATGCCTTCTTTAAAAGTTTGTTTGTGGGGTGGGGGGAGAGAACCTAAAAGAAAGAATCGTGAGCCCGAAGCCCGCATAAATTGGACATGTCATGTGTGTACAGGCTAAATATGGATTGTAGGCACAGGGCCGGATTTACATATAGGCTAAGCCAGAGATGGGCATTTATCGCGATAATTTATCGGCGATGGTTATCGGCGATAACTTTTTATCGATTATCGTTATCGCTCAAAATAGTTTGAATTTATCGATTACCGTTATCGCTTTTGTTATATATTTTGTTATCACCGATAAATTATCGCGATAAACGATTTTTTATGCACGCAGTGTCTAAACTTCAAAGTTAGTGAGTTTGCGCTATGGAAAAAACACGATGTCCATTACGACTTGTTGTAATTTTTAAATATTATTTCTTTGTTTGGCTTAATTCCACGGCAGAGTTCGTGAACTGCTCTCTTTTCTTGAAAAATCTAGAAAAAACATTTTTGCAATTCGACTTATGAAAAAAAAATTCGTCAAACACATTGCAAATTTACCGCAACATGTATCGGAAAATTTATCGGCGATAATTTATCGATTATCAATATCGCTTTAAGAAATTGAGATTTATCGATTATCGGTATTCCCCAGGGCTTTTTTGAAGTTATCGATTATCGTTATCGCTTTAGTACAGAAAGGTTTATCGTGCCCATCACTTTGCTAAGCAGGCTGAAACCTAGGGCCTCGGAAAAAAGGGGGCCTCATCACGAACAATGAAGACCTTTTTTTCTCTTCACTGATACTTTTAGTGGAAAACAGAACATCTGAGGACGTGTATAACTTTTTTTTGCTCTTCACTACACCGATATTTTCAGTGAAAACAGGACATCTTCCAATCAATGCGATGAAATAACCTAGGGCCTCTCATTGTCTAAATCCGGTCCTCAGGAGCCTATTTGTGCCATGTCCCCCTCCTTTTGACTCTGCCTTTTAGTGAACAAGAACAATACTAGTGGTGCCAAGTGACTAAAATATGCCAGATTTTTTGAGGGTTTCAGTAGCTTATGGCCAGGGGCGAATCCAAAGGGGTAGGATGAGGGATATGCATCCTCCCACTAGTCATTTTCAAAAATGCTTTTGATGCATACAATTTTTCTATAATTTCTAACCTCTTCGATAGCTATAAGCCTTACGCCTTAAGAACGCATAATTAATATGTGCGAACAAAACGTATCACATTTGGCGAAGCCCTCAGCATTAGAGTCAAAAAATTTAATCACAATTTGCCTGAAAATTATTTAAAAAGCACTAAAATAGCCGTTACAGCATGTAAATTTTCAAAATTTTTCCGGGGGAGCGTGCCCCCGGACCCCCCTAAAGTTTTTAATTAGCTTCAAAATGGTTCTGCCGTTTCTTAATTAGATTCAAAATAGTTTTGCCGAAAAAGACGCTGAAAAAATGTGGAAATTATGTCCCCCCCCTCTTTTAAAATTTCTCGCTCTGCCACTGCCGGCCCTGGTTGTAGGTGAAAAAAAACTGGTCATTGGTTTTGGGCCCCCACTCTAGAAATGCTTCCGCCATCGCTGCTACCAAGCCCTACGAAAGGTTTTTGGTAAAGAAAAAACCACCATAAAGTCAGTGGTCGGAAAACTAAATATAAACCTACTGGCAAAAGATGTGCTGCAGACCGTAAAACTTGCTGAATACGGACAGTAGTAAATTAAATAAACGTGAAAGCGGTGAAAGTTGTAATGGGCCTAAATTATGGCCTACACAATGTGCCAGTGAGGGTTGAACCTGGTCGGTCTCCTCTGGCACCACCGCCCTTTAATAATAATAATAATAATAATAATATCAGATAAACAGAAATAACCATGACTTTCGTTTTCTTTTTTAAAAATATAATCTACCTTACTTTTCTGTACTTTGTTTTGTACTGAAAAAATTAAACTTTTTTGATTGGTCTTTGTAGGCTAGTTTGTACACATGGGCTCTTGCTTACTTACTTACAGCATCTTTTTTTTTCAAAAGTCATTTTGGTCGTCGGCCAAATAAATTATTTTACTTTTACTGGTCCATCGTTCATGACTGCTTTAAAGGTTTGCGAGCGCTGATAAAAAACACTGTTAAAAATGAACCTCAAACATTGAAAATTTTACCAGAGTTTGCGTTTGCATAATGATATCTGAGTGATTTTTAAAAGAATAATGATTCTTCTTTGGTTAAAAGCGCTGTAAAAAATATTTGCTTCCTTAAGTACGTACGTTGCGAGCATTAATCCCGTCGCATTCAGTGCATAATTTGTCCAATTGTCAGGGGGGCTCAAATGGTTCAGGGGGGCTCAAATGAAAAAAAATCAAGGGGGGGCTGAAGCCCTACTTCCCGCGCCTATGCGTCAAAACGATGATTACTAATCGCATGGGATTAACCAGAAACGTGCGATTTTTACAATTTCAAAACTCAAGTTCAAAACTCAGTGCTGTGCCTAGAAAAATATTTCGGGGGGGGGATGATATGAATATCCACTATCGGTATAGCAAAACTTGTAAAGTGAATTTTTACTAAGTTGTGCACGCTATATTAACGCTTTCTGGCATAAACATTACAATTAAGTTAAATTTTAAAATTTGAGAAAATTTAACCGTGACATCATGATAATGCTTAAAAAGCTTTGTACACGAAGTTACCAGGAAATCCAACAATTTTTGCAATTTTGTTCACTTTTGTCACAAATTTGCAAAAGTTAGTAGCCAACGTTGGTTTGATGATATTAATGAAGTAAAGGAACGAATAACAAGTGACGTCATAAGCCGTCGTTGAAGTACAATAGAGTGTACTGTAGTTATAAATTTTTGAAAGGGGGAGCTGAAGGGGGCTTGAAGTTTCTATGGGAGGGGGCTGAAAAAATATAGGAGGGCCTTAGCCCCCTTAGCGCTCACCTTCCAACGCCCTTGGTGGAGACCTTCTCATTTCATTAGTTGTGGGCTTTTCTGAAATGAAGACCCTTTTTTTTGCTCCTTCACACACCAGTCATGTTTTTTGCACTGGAGACCTATCACCATTTTAGGGATCCAAGGAGATATCTGAATAGGCATAGAGATCCATGGACCAAAATCAATTGAGAAGCCCTGTATTAAACATTGGCCCGCGGGATAAGTGAGCAGCTTTTTATGGCCCGCGATATAATTAAGTTGGACCTCACTGATCTGCGACAACGACAGAGCTAGCGGAGGAAAGGTAGCGTGGCTCTCACTGAAAGCGCCTATGCCGCTGGTCCTGGTGCTGGGCTTAAACGTACGTAGTCCAGTCAGTCACCAGTGTGCAAGACCCTAAATAAAAACCAATCAAAACCACCCACGGTATTTTTCATCAAAGGCGTGAGAAATGTGTGAGCTACGTTGCTCACAGTAAGATCTGGTTTGCAGTGAGGTTACCTTAATTCACTACGCACTACAGTCACTGCTACACTTGTAAGCATGGTTGTTACTTGTTATTGTATTGGGCTGTAAACTCAAGCAAAACCTTAGCTCGGATCCGAACCCAAAATTTTGTGATTTTCCGAACTTTGGGACGCAAATGTTGTCAAAATTACGTATAGCCTATTTCTTGTAAAACTATTTTCCTGTGACCCAAACTTCTCGAGTACAATGCAAATACAACTGCATAGAGTGCCTTGATGCTTACAGAGAGCGAATATATACAGTAGCTTCAATACAGAGCTTAATTAGAGGCATGCGCGGATTTATGGTGGGGGGGGACCTAGGAGGCTTGGCCTTCCCAAAATTTTTATAAATTTTTACTTGTTAGAAAATGTCATAATTGGCATCAAAATCTGAACTACGATTCAGGAAGGTCGTTTGAGTAGCAGCGTATTGTGTGGTCAAAGTACTTTCTTATTAACGGCTAGGCAGCTATTGTTACTGGTTTGGCCTACATCATAATCCATATGAAAGTCAGAAATATATTCATGATGAAAAGTTGCTTGGACTGCCTCTTCGGTGAATCAGTGTAGGCTATCGCTTTAGAGCAGTATTGCGGTAAAGTATGATACAGATAAAGAGTTGGCTTATTTTAATTATAAGGTATTTAAGTAACCGGCCGTTAGCTCAGTTGCTAAGCGCACAGACTATCGGTGCGTAAAGTGTAGGGTTCGATTCTCGGGCCAGTCAAATCGGCATAGTGTCGCCAAAGGCTCGCCACCGCTGTGACGTTTCTTCGGAGCTGTGTAGCTCAGGCGCTAAGTCCCGGAGATGGACCCCGATACTCGTTTAACGCTTCGGCGTATAAACGCAAGTATAAATGAACATTTCATTTAAAATTTTTTAATATATTGAAGTAGCCTACTGATATGCCATTGTGCTTTGAAAATCTAGGAACTGTAGTTCAGCTCAGTGGCCTACTTGTAAAACGATAGGCTTACTATGCTGAGTGTTTAGAGCCGGCAAAGCTTATTTCTGCCAATTAGGGTCCTATACCTTATTTTCTTTAACTAGCATCCGTTGACCAATAGAGGGCAGTAGGTTTACCCCCTTCCTCGGGTAAAAATTAGTCCAAGATATAAAAACAAACTAATAAAATTAAACCGTTGGCATGGACTACACTTGCTGTCAACAGCCAACACCCACCCCCTTGAAGATTGCACCAAAAATAAACCTTTCTTTTTTGAAACAAATCGACTTTTAGCTTGCCGCGAATGTTATCATATTTTTTCTGTTATGTTCAACTCTCTAATTTAATCTCGAGAAACTTTCATTGCGATGCGATGCAACAATACCAGTCGTCCAACTTTTCTGATGTGTTTTGCTTGAACTACATTTTTGTCATTGGTGCTACTGTGAAACACTTAATAAGTAGAAGTTTTTTCAAACACGGTGCATCTGCAGAAACTATGGCTGCACACAAAAATTAAAAAAAATTGAATCAAATTTTTATTATACTCGTTTCATTACACTTGCTGTAGTACTGAAGCGTGGTAACGATTGGTGAGACCCGACCCTTAGCGCCTGGGCAACACAGCTTTGAAGTAACGGCACAGCGGTGGCGAGCCGTTGGCTACAGTGTGTCCGGTTTGACCGGTCTGGGAATTGAACCTCAAACCTTCCACATCGATAGCAACAACCTTAACAACTGCGCTACAACCGGCCGGTTTATTGAAAAATTATTAAAATATAAAAACTAAATTGACACTGCCGTAAGTGATCCAAATAAAATAAAAACACTGCCAACGAAAACCAGACCAACAAAAGATTTGAAGAAGCCCAGGGGCAGAACGGAGAGGGGGAGGTAAATTTGTTTTTACGCTTTGTAACTGTCTCAGGAGCTGAAGTGCTCCATTTTTCAAACATCCTGATTACGTGTTTGAGAGTAGGCTATCTGATAATATCGAAGCTGTGATTTGGGTGAAAAATGCTAAGACAATATCGACGCTGTTTTTGACCTTAGACGCATGATCAGGGATTCCTCTCGCGCGCAATTCATTTCTTCTTTAATATATTGCGGTAGGGAGGGCAGTGTTTTCTCATGCTCCACTATTTTCTCGACAGTTATGGTAGAAACTGCCCCTTCGTAATGAGTGCATATTACATGTTCATATGCGTAGTTTATATAAATGTTGGTTCTTGAAAAAAATTTTTTTGGAGGGAAGCAATTAACTATTTTACTCCCCTGGCTACACCCTGTTTGTGACGTTGCGAAAGCTGGCCTATTTTAGTCAGTTAACCTTCCTGTGGCCCCAAAATGAGATACCTAAAATTTTTCACTAAATTTTTAAGCTTTTAACCACGGCGTAACAGCTTGAGTTTCTGTGAAACCTTTTCTCTCCGAAGCGCAAAGAATCAAGCAAAAGTATAAACGAATATCTTGGATATTTCCTTAGTTATGGTATTACATATGCTTGATTATGGTTACCTGCAATTGCGTAATAACGTAAATTAGAAATATCACAATCCGAGGCACTTTAATACCTCTGAATTACCTTAATTGTAATATCTTTACGTCATCACGATGTGACGTCACTGAAACCCCCTCCTTTGAAAAATTTTGCGTACGCCAGTGCTACAGTAGATAGCGTACTTTAATACAGGGATTAGAGATGTGCTTAACCGTTACTTTTGAGTGACGCTTCCAAGTGTTTGCTTTAGAAAAGATATTCGATACTTTATATCCGTTACTTGTATTCGTTTAGGTAATCACCAATCAAAGACCTTTTTTTTTTATTTCGGGTTTTCACCCGACGTTTGGGGGAAAATTGGACGTCGGAAGACGTGAAGGTTTGGGAGAGATGTGCTTAACGGTTACTTTTAAGTTCTAAGTGATTACTTTTAAGTTATATGTAGAGCCTTTTTTTTTACCTAAAAAAATATATTTTTGACTTTATTTTAGTAAAATTTTGACTTAACCGATTCCGCGTATTATTTATGTCTTGTTGCACTTTATTAATTAAATATGTTTTATAATCTGCAATTTACATAAGTTTTTAAAGAAAAAGGTAGCCTACTTCGAACATTTTCTCAATTACTTAGTGTTGAAGCTAATGCAACAAAGCGACGCATGACGTTAAAACCTAGGATAACGAGCCATTGTGTGTACCGGTATCAATTAGTGTGTAATACAAAAATTGCGTTGCTATCGCAACTGTACTGTACACTAACAGTATGTCTATGATTTTTTTAACGAAAGCCACGCAGTATAATTACAAGGACGTTTAACATCAAAATTTCTGTCTTTTCTCAGTAATTTATTGAGCATAGAAAACGACCTCTCAACAGCAGCAGAGGTTGGCTGGGCTTTTTGCAATAGTGCGTTGCTTGTTGGGTCAATTGTCAAGTTAGTACAGTTTATTATTGTTTCTAAATCAGAGTTGGATAGTCGTTTGTTAATGCAGTCTTTAATTGCGCAAGGATCATCATCGAATTGCATGTTCTTCAGCAGTCCGTATGCTTTGGTTGTTGTGCAGGCACTTCCTTCTAAGAACTCTACGTTGGCTGCTAGAGTCCGGTGTTGATTTATTTTAACCAAGTCCGACACCAAACCTTCCACATTGATAGCGTCTTTTGCTCTGCTGACTAAGAGGCCTACACTTGTCCAATTGTTGACAGTGGTACGAACAGCTGGGAGGTTCTCACTATAATATAAGGCAGCTCTAGGCCAAGTTGCCCATCTTGTAATTACAGAGTCAGGAGGAGATGGCAGGCCAGCATCATGAAAATCTTTCTTGCGATCTTTGTTTTTGATTGTTGCTGCCTGGATCGTTGCTATTACTTCATCGATATTTTTAAAATGAGCACGCACACGCATAGCGCATTTATGTAGTAAGTGCGCAACGCAGGTGACATGCATCAAAGAAGGGTATAATTCCTTTAATGTCTTTCCAGCCAAAGACATGTACCGAGCAGCATCAGTCAAGAACAATGAAAAATTCTCGCGTTTTATTTCAAGTTGTCGCAATATGTCATCCACAGTGTGCAGAATAATACTGCTATTAACATTGCTACCGCTGTCAAGTGGGGGGCAATTAACGAGGAATGTCTGCTTTGGAGCATCTAAGCTGCCACAAGCACATTAATATACTTTTGGTTAGCAACCTCTGCTTCATCCACAATCAAAAACATTTTGTTGTCACGAAGTAATTCTTGAATTTGTTCCTCTTTTTGGGATGCCAATTTAGCAACACATGCCCGGGCTGCAGTCTCCCAAGGCAATACTTTTCCCATTCTAGCAAACAGAGACTTTAAAGAAGCATGGTTCAGTTTACGAAGTGGGATATCTGCAGCAAAGAATAAAGAAACAACCTGTTCCTTGAAGTTTACTTGATCGAAATGCAAAAGGTTTGCTTATTTTGAGATTTGCTCTTCGTCTCCACTTTTCCTTGGTGCTGCTTACTTTTTCGGTGGCTTTCCTCAAAAAACTTTTTGTCGCATTTGACTCACACGTCGCAAAGGTTGCATCGCAAGTCGCCGGCAGGAGTTGCCGAAAACTCATCCGGATATTCCTGGCAAGTTTGCCCAACTTTCGCTATAGAAGATTTGACTTCTTTTGGCATTCTTTGCTTTGCAAGCTACAACTTAAAAGACCACGTGTGAAGAGCGCAAGGCTTTTATAGGATTAGATTAATTGTCTAACAATTATGTATTTATGCATCAACAATCGTATTAACAGACTGAAGGAGCATTCCAGTTCGGATAAATCCGAGGTGTGCCGGCATTTAATGGACAATCCTGACCATAAAGTGGACTTTGCCAAACCGAACATTCTTAGTAGCTCTGGTGACTCTGCACGCTTATTAATTCTTGAGTCATTTTTTATTCAAAAATATGAGCCATTGCTTAACGTTGACTCCAAATCCGCTCCTCTTTACTTATTTATATGTTAATTTAACTCTGTCAGTCTTTTTATTAGCTTTTGGTTTATGACGTTATAATTATACTACTTATTTTGACCCGTTGCCTGGGTTATGCTATTACTTGTAGTTAGAATTGTAAATTCTAGTTCTTACAGCTTTGTACTGCCTTGCATACACTGCTGATGATGACAGGTGAATTTATGTTGTCGAAACGTCCAGTTTTGAGATTTACAGCAGTTGTTTATTGTTTTGTGCGTTTTTTCGTTGTTGCTTCAAATATCGAAATGATGTTCAAGACATTTTAAACTTGTTTTTTGGTTTCACGTCTAACTATTACGACCCAGTTTCAGTGGATCAAAGCAACTTCACAGTTCGTAAAAGCTTTAGAGATGAATTGCTTCCGAACTTGTCCAGACACGTAGCAACTGGAAGTAAACATTTTCTTACACAAGGGAACAAACGGTATCGGTCATCACTATTTTACAGACTTTAGTATAAACGTTATTCTAACAGAAGATTGCAGGTTCTCGTTTTTTTCAATACTGCAAGATTTTATACATTTTATCAATACTGAATTTTCTCTGACAATACTGTTTCGGATTATCTGCACTCAGGTACTCTCAACCTTTATCTAACCCTACCAGGAAGGTCATTACCGAATTTTTGCAGATTGTAACAAATAAGAGTAGGAAAAAATTTGAATTCTTTGCAACTGTGGTTTTCTATCATAGTACAAACGACTTGTTTAATGCGATGCTACCTATGTGTATCGTTTAAAATTACAAGAGTCTACGAAGAGGTGTCCCAGACTGTCAAATCATCACGCAATTCATTATTCAAGTAGGTAATAATGTTATACTTGTGGTACCTGCAACTCGGAACAAGCTCACAGGTTATTGAGGGATATCTTTCTAAAGACATTTTGATAATTCTACCTAAACTCGCGGAAACTGTAGAAACTCAGCCTGCGTAGAAGTCACGACTAACCCATAATGTAATATCACACTGTGACGCAACAAATGAAAGTCAAACAAGATCAGTGACACCACAAAACTGTAGACATCAGAATTTTTACGGCAAACGAAACAAACAACCCAAGAACAACAAAAAGAATCAAAACATGCGCTTTCAATTTTTACAGATTTTTTGCGGTAAAACTAAACGGTAAAAGTTTTAAAATCAGCAGAAATGGCAAATTGGTAAACGCTCGCAGTGAAAAGGTAAATCGAGCAAGGTTTTAATGTTTTCACTCTAAACTATTTTGAGTGTTTACGTTTTACTTGTTTCAGTTCTGGATTTTTCATTAGTATGTAGGCAACTAGTACAACTGATTTTCTCTTCGATTGATCCTGAGCGACCTCTTGCGGTAGATTAAACCAAACAGCGCTTGCGTAAAATTATTCAGCACAAACCGAATTGATATCACCACCAAGTCAAGGAAAAACAACAAGAAACCGTAAATTCATTCGCAAACATGCATATCATTTTACGTGTAAACAGATTTGATGAGAAACTTGCAAAACACAATGGAAAATTTAAGATGGTACTCTGGACTAATGACAAGTCACTGCTGAAACTACGTAAAAATCTTACGCAAGAAATACAGCAAGTGTAAATAAAATGAAAACTTTTTCTGTTCCGGATTGACTATTTGAAACAAACCATAAGCATACTCGTTCTATTCACGTTTTGTATGATAGAATTAAACGTTTGTGGTTTACGACAAGTGTTATCTAAAAGCACCAAAACGATCAAACAGTACAGGGGACGTTAAAAAATGTAAAACCGAGATCTAAAATTACCAAAACAACCAAAGAGTAAAGGGGACGTTAAAAAATGTAAAACCGAGACCTAAAAGCACCAAAACGATCAAACAGGAAAGGGGGACGATAAAAAACTATGAAACTGACCGTATTGAACAAAGCATGCTAATTCGCAAACATTCAAAATCCACAACGTGAAGTAAACCGATCTGATGATGAACTTGAAAAAACAATGGAAAATTTAAGATGGTACTCTGGACTAATGACAAGTCACTGCTGAAACTACGTAAAAATCTTACGCAAGAAATACAGTAAGCGTAAATAAAATGAAAACTTTTTTCGATCCGGATTGACTATTTCAAACAAACCATAAGCATACTCGTTCTATTCACGTTTTGTAAGATAGAATTAAAACGTTTGTGGTTTACGACCGGTGGTTTACATTAAGTGCTTTACGACAAGTGGTTTACGACAAATGGTTTACGACGGATGATTTACAACAAGTGATTTGCGACATATGGTTTGCGACAAGTGGCATCTAAAAGCACCAAAACGATCAAACAGTAAAGGAGACGCTAAAAAAATGTAAAACCGAGATCTAAAATTACCAAAACGATCAAACAGTAAAGGAGACGCTAAAAACTGTAAAACCGAGATCTAAAAACACCAAAACGATCAAACAGTAAAGAGGCGTTAAAAACTGTAAAACCGAGATCTACTGTAAAATTAGCAAAACAACCAAATCATATAATGTTAAGCAATCACTTGGTTTGCAAGAGCAAAGCAGCACAAAGTGGCGACGAACGAGAAGAGGTAGAAAGATTAAGTTTTTAATTGATTAGCCTACTGTTTGCAAGTATTGTACTCGCAAACGTTTTGTTTTTCATCGGTCGTTCATTAATTACACTGTGTAACAAAAAAAAAAAAAATTTTTTTTCGTTTGTTCCCGTTGTGTACACGGGTGGGGGGTGTAGAGGATGGGAGTAGTTTATTTAGTGCGTGTTTGTTTTATTCAAGCTCAACAATGGCGTTTCATGCATAATGAGTGCTATTTCCTTCTCAATTATCGCACGCATTATTGTGACGATAGTGCAAATATTGCAACGAGTTCAAAAGTTTAAAATCAAATAAAACTGCGCATAAAATTTTAATAGCAGCTCAAAAATTCAAAAAAATATAAATTTGTTCGTTTTTGTAAGGAAATTTTTAGTAACGACAATTTTGAGAAATTTTGACTTTATGCAAAATTGTGACTTTATTTTGACTTATAAAATGTAGCAAAACAGACTCCTGAACACCTGAAACGAGCGTTAGTACACATTTGATCATGTAACAAGGTCCTGAAAAAATTTTGACGTTATTGACTTTAGCGGGCCCTGCTTATAACAAAGTTAACATTTTTTCAGGACCTTATTACACGATCAAACGTATACTAATGTTCGTTTCAGGTATTCAGGAGTCTGTTTTGCTAGATTTTATAAGTCAAAATAAAGTCAAAATTTTGCATAAAGTCAAAACTAGTCAAAATTGTCTTCATCAACGATTTCCTTATAAAAATAAAAAAAAATTATATTTCTTTTGTATTTTTTTGAACTTTTGAGCTAATTCTATGCGCAGTTTTATTGGATTACTCTGAAACAGTGGCAGTAGTAAAAATGCGTGCGGTAATTGAGAAGGAAACAGCACTCATTATGCATGAAATCGTTCTAGTAATTCTACTTTGTGGTTTTCGTTAGAAACACCCATGATCACAGACAAACTGTTAATGTGCAGTACAGTTGCGATAACAACGCACTTTTGTATCAAAGGAAATCTTCATTATACTCGCGATACTACGCCGAAGCGTGTAACAAGTGGCGGGGCCCATCTCCGCGGCTTACTGGGCTACACAGCTCCGAAGTAACGTCGCAGCGGTGGCGAGTCGTTAGCGACACTGCCAATTTGACCAACCCGGGATTTGAACCCCAGACCTTTCGCACCGATAGCGTGTGCGCTAAGCAATTAAGCTAACAACTTGGTTGGTTAACCTAGGTTTTGACGTCATGCGTCGCTTTGTTGCATTAGCTTCAAGACTGAGTGATTGAGAAAACGCTCAGAGTTTCTTCTTTAGAAAATTTGAGTAAATTGCGGATTATAAAACATTTTTAATGAAAAAAGTGCAACAAGACATAAATAACGCGCGAAAATGGTTAGGGTCAAAATAAAGTCAAAATTTTGCAAAAATAAAGTCAAAAGTAATCTTTTTTAGGTCAAAAAATAAATGGCCCTAGTTATAAGTGATTACTTCTTCCTTAGAGTCTAAAGTTAGTTAGTTGCATATTTATCCTCCTATCACGAGAAAGCGATCAATGCGCTATACGAGCTCGCTTAGGAGTTGCCAGCCATCTGTCTACCACACCAAGATGGGGGAATCCCGCTAAGTGCGTTTCTCAACGGCACAACAAGTAAACTTGCCGGCTTGTTCTCCACACAGTTCCTTTAATGCTGAGCGTCAAGCAGGGAAGCTGTGAATACCAGTTTTAAAGTCATTGGTTTGACCCGGCTCGGAATCAAACCCCGAGTCTGCAGCTCAAGAGACAGACGCTCTATACCACTCGGCCATCTGAGCTGTAAAGTAGTCACTTAGAACTTAAAAGTAACGGTTAAGCACATCTCTACCAAATCTTCATGTCTTCCGACGTCCAATTTTTCCCTTATTATCGGGTGAAAACCCAAAAAAAAAGGTCCTCACGCGTTCCGACGTCCAATTTTCCCCCAAACATCGATTCATGATTACCTAAACGAATACAAGTAACGGATAAAAAGTACGGAATATCTTCTCTAGAGTAGAGATGTGCTTAACCGTTCCTTTTGAGTAACAGTTCCAAGCGATTACCTTAGAAAAGACGTCGGAAGGCGCAAAAACCTTCTTTTTTTTTTTTTTTGTCTTCACCCGATGTTTGGTGGAAAATTGGACGTCGGGGCCCCGAAAGATGATTTCGGGGAAGGCCACGCATTGCCTAGTTTCGGCCCTGGATGGCAAACGAATACAATTTAGAATCGGTATTTTGACAAAACGAATCTGTTACTATCCGTTACTTCTTCTTAACCGTTACTTTTTAACGAATGATTACTATTCGCCCATCTCTACCAGGGATGTGGAAGCGGTATATTTGCGAACAACTTCTGCTTCCACTCCTATCGCTTCCGTTTCCGCTTCTAAAAAAATCCACCGAAATTTTGCTAGTAAGATACAACCAGTGCGTTGGTAGCCGTTACCGTAAGCCGTAACTTTTTTCCACACGCAGAAAGCTCTTGCCACTTGGTCAAACTATAGCAAGCGTTTTTTTAAAGGTAATTTGCAAAAAGCAAGCAAAAGTGTTAAAAAATGGTTGAGTCGCAATCAGGGATGTAGTCGAGACTGCTTAGTCCAAGACCGAGACCTTTTTATGTTTTCGAAACCGAGATCGAGACCCGAAAATTTTGAGATCTTTTAGTCGAGACCAAGACGATACAGTTGCGATACCGAGACTCGAGACCTAATCAAAAACAAAAAAAAATTTTGAAATCAAATTTTGAAAAAAAATTTTGAAATCAAAATTTTTTTATTGAACAGTGCACACTAAACGCAAAAATTACAATTAAACAAAGTTTTTGTTGCACTTTAAATAAACTAACATTGAGAGCAAATTCGATGATAGCCTGGCCCGATGTGGCCGAAAAAGCAAACCACTTTGTCAAAAACTCGTTCTACCGGTGCAGAAGTGGCCGGCACACACAAAACCTGAAACGCTAGAACTGAAAGTTCGGGATACAGTATTGCATGCTCTTTCCAAAACTTGAAAACGTTTTATGGTGCCTTGTTTAACTTGATAACTTCTTCCAGGTGTGGTGTCAGCTGCCTTCTGGGCGATAAAGGTTCGCTAGAAGATCTTTGTTGTCTAACACGACTATATTTTGCCAATAAACAGGGGACCAAATATCAAAACCAAAATGGAAAACCAAAACTCAAAATTATCAATAAATGATGAGCGGATTCAAATTCAATTCAACCCTAGTACAGACGTAAACAATCCAATTAATTAATGCTGGAAAATAGTTAAGGGCTGTGATGACTCATTACAGTGGCAGTCGGAGACGAAATTGTGTACTGACGTATCGTACATAATCCAATTAATTAAATTAAGTAAAGCACTATCAAACAATTTCACAGCTGCGTAATTAGGGCACAACGCAGATACGCAAGTTAATTTTCTTACGCCTGCAGTTTTTAAAATGAATTAAACTTTTTTATCGCTATTTTCAAGTCTCAACACCTTGAAACTAAGCAGATTTTGATAAAATTTAATCATTAGAAGAGTAGTTGAAATCAAATAAGTGCATGTAACTCTGGCAAACATCTTATTGAAAACATTTTCACGGGTCAGCATCGGATAGAAAATGACGCAATAGTGAGATTGGCTTTGATTCTGTAATCAACATGAAAGCGCTACTTCTTCGCCGACAAGATGCAAACAACTAAAGTGCTGTACCAATAAAAGATAAAAGCTGTACCAATAAAAGAAGATGCAATTTCTGCTTCGAGACCGAGTTCCAGTTGCTTCGAGACCGAGATCCGACTTTTTCACCCAGTCTCGAGATCGAGACCTTAAAATTTAGGTCTCGAGACCTCCATCCTTGGTCGCAATCCTGGGAGTCTTTTACCGCAACTTTGCTACGAAACTTACTTCCTTCATTAGAAAAATGTTGATACACTGCACTTAGTGGCGTAGCGAAAAATTTTAAAAGGGGGGGGGGGCATAATTTTCACATTTTTTTAAGTGTTTATTTTTGGCAGAACTAATTTGAAGCTGATTGAGAAGCAAGAAAGACTCTATGGGGGTCCGGGGGCATGCTCACCCGCAAAATTTTGGAAAATGTACGTGCTGTAATGGCTTTTTTAGTGCTTTTTGGATAATTTTCAGTCAAATTTTGTCTAAATATTTTGATCCTAATTCTGAGTGCTTCGCCAATATGATGCATTTTGTTCGCGCATTTTCGATTATGCGTGCTAATGGCGTAAGGGTAGTGGCTCGAAGTTATAGAAAAATTGTATACATCAAAAATATTTTCGAAAATGGCTGGTGAGAGGATGCTTACCCCTCATCCTACCCCCCTAGATGGCCATAAGCTACAAAAACCATTAAAATAGTCAGGCATATTTCAGTCATTTGGCACCATTATTTTTATTCTTTTTTACTCAAAGGTAGAGTCAAAAGGAGGGGAGGCCATTGCATAATACCCCCCTCCCATAAATACGCTCCTGACAGCACTCCATCTATTTCGTGACTTGATTATAATTGGAAAAAAGTCAACTATTGCTTTTACCGCTGTTGATAAATTAGCTATATTTTGAAATTTAGAGAAAGCTGAAAGAAAAAGCGATTTTACGTTAGTACTATCTGAAAGTCAAGCGAAGAGTGATAGCCTATGACGAGATCTGGTATCCATGCAAAACTGGCATTATAAAATAATATCTAATAAATTGAATAAAATAATATCTAATAAGTTATTTACAGTATGCTTTTTTGAATGATGTGGAAGCGGCATACTTTTCGCGCTTCCGCTTCCATTAAAACATGACCGCTTCCACCGCTTCGCTTCCACATCCCTGCTTTAATCATATACTTTTTTTTAGCCCCCTGAAAAGATTTTAACATATTAAATTTTCTGCCTCCTCCCCCGGACAAAAATTGTTTAATCCGTGCCTGATTAGAGGTACTGCGCAGGAAGTGCCAGACATTCACTAAGCTGACGATTAAATTTTCATATATCGGTAGATTAAAATCAAATTGGAACAGACCCTCAGCTTGTTGCATTCACGCAGGCTGCGGGGCAGGAACCCTTGGTTGAAAATCACCGTATTTACAAAAGATTCGCTGCAGCTGTGAGCACAAAATGAGATTAACGAGTTTCGAAAAAGAGTAAGGGGGGATTATAATATCACTCTCTTATTTGCTTTCATGTAAACTCATGCTCTGTTCTGTGAGCAAACATTGGTTTTATGTAGTACGATAATTTCCTTAGAAAAGAGAAAAGCAAATTATTTGTAACGTTTGCACCTTTAATACGATTCTATTTGCACTAGTCCACTAATATAATTGCAAATATCAAGCTTTGTTCAGCATAGTTGTGCAGAATGTGACTTCTTTTTCAAGCAAGCAGTCTCATCCGACACATACAGTAATCAAAGCTATCTATTAGTTGAGCTACCTATCTCGGATGGCTGCTGACTCGAAGAGCGCAAGCTCATTTCGCAGTCTCCCTCAATTACTGTTGAATTTTCAGTTCAATACAATTTGAAAATAACATTATTTATTTATTTATTGAACATAAAGCTATTGTAAAATTTGCAGTAAACTGGTAGTGCACATACGGCGACAGTTTTAGCACAAGTCAGGCGTCTGCTCCTTGCACGCCACTGACGGGCGACCACCTCTAGCAATCAATTTCACAAACAGCAGTTCATCTTTGAATCAGTCTCCATTTTTATCGTAATTTATTTGTACGAGTAATACCCAAAAACTTCAGCTTTTTTATGGTTTCCTGTCTTATACACTCTAATACGGTTATAACTGGATTAACCATACGGCAAATGTACGAAATGTTGCGGGACCCTGTGCTAGGAGCGCTAAACATCATCACAAGGAACGCGCTGTTGCAACGTTGACTCGAGGGACAAAATGTTACATTCAACTGCAGTACTTGCATACTACATTATTGGTGATTACTGGACTTGCAGTGTCTTAGTCAAAATTTACAAAAATATTTTGGAGGTTCGATCCCCATAACTCCCCCTAAATACGGCCTTGATTAAGTGCATCTTACTATGGCAGATGTACCAAATGCTACGGCACCCCGCGCCTGGAAAGCTGATCTTTATGATTTATCAAGAAATGCGTACCGCAACAATGACCTGCGGGTCAAAATGTTATATACTACATCCGAATACTACATCTACATCCGACACTAATGTTATATACTACATCTACATCCGACACTACTACTACATCCGAATACTGCGTACTATGCTGTTTTGGCATTGCAGAGCTTAGACTGTCTTAGTTCAGACATATAAAAATATTTCGGGAAGGGGGGGGGGGTTGAACCCCTCATTCTTTCCTTAATACGGCCTTGTATAAACCCAAGGAGAGAGACGTCAATTTTTTGATTTCCTTCAAACCAATGCCTTAAAACAGTGGTTTTCAACCTTTTGTTTACCGCGTACCACTCAAACGTGTTACATTGCCGTTGCGTACCACCAAGTGATCGACGATTTTAACTTACTCAAAATTTATTGCAAAATAGAAAATACACATAACCACACCGAATTTAATGTGAGGGCTGCAATTATTTCTTCGCAACCGGCTGATCAATGCGGGGTTGGACCGAGCTCACGGTACATCGGAAGCCATGTCCAGGTGCATAAAGACGATTCTGAACCATGGTTTTGATGCTTGTCATGGCCCATTCTGAATGTATTCAAGGTTACACTTTCGCTTTGACATTTTTGAAAAAAATCACAACTAATTAAAGACCTAAATATAAGGTGCAGCGAGATGTGGAGCTAGGCAACACGACCTCCACTGAAACCAGGCCCGCCGAGAGGGGGGGCAGAAGGGGTCACTGTACGGGGGCTCGGGGACACAGGGGGGCCGGGGTTCAGAATTGTCAGGTTTAGAATGCAAAATTCATCAACTCAAACTACGGCCTGCGGACGTGATGATGTTTTTTCTTTATTTCGGGCCGAAATTCGAACATCTGCGGACGCTATGATCTTATTTTGCTCATCACTCGATGTTGAGCCGAAATTTGAATATCTGCGGAGGCTATGACCCTTTTTTGGCTCATCACTTGATTTTGGGCCGAAATTCGAACATCTGCGGACGCTATGACCTTTTTTTTGCTCATCATGTGTTTTTGGGGCACCACTGACCAAAGGGCCCAAACGAAATTTTTGCCCCGGGACTGGAAGTATCAAAAAGTATCAACTGGAAGTATCAAAAAGTCTGGAATTTGTGTTGCCAAGGTGGCCCCGTGGGTGTATTAAGTTTTAATTATAGAAAATAATTCCGGGATATTGAAAAAACGTCGTCTAACCGAGAGTGGTCTCGTTACTAGGGTGGTCACCAGCCGGGGTCACAATGCGTAATATAAAACGACCCAACGCGCACTTATTTTCAGGCTCTCTTGTCCTTAGCCATATCGCAACAACTCTGCTTGAAAGCTACATACCCATTACTAAGTCGATATCGTAAAATTAGAACAAGGCGCGTAAGAAAGGGACCGCCAAGATGGTAATGGTTACTGTTTTGCAACAACGATTCAATAAAAGTTTGAACTCATTTCTACGTGAAACGCCAAAGTATGTTGCGTACCACTTGAAACGGCCTTGCGTACCACAAGTGGTACGCGTACCACAGGTTGAGAACCACTGCCTTAAAAGAACCACAGAACTATGAAACAACTAAACTTTTCTGAACAATTTTTTGCGCGTCTAACGAAGTCCAATTTTTTAGTGCTAGCTGGGATGTAGAGATAGCACAGCAGTAGTTTTGGGAGTCTCTTTTTTGCGAGTTTGACTCCAATCCTAATTTAAGCGCACGAAATGCGACTACAGCTCCTGCGAAGGTCAGAAATGATAACTCCTGTTTCTGGTTTGACTCAAGCATGTCATACTTCCACAAATGATTTTAGTTGTGGGCTATAGTGGCTTAAAGAGCAGTCGGTTCGGCTCCAACTGCGGATAAAGTTTTGGCGTTTAACTTCAAGTTTTAGCGTTTAACTACAAGATCAGTTTAACTCCGGCAAGATTTGTTTGAAGCGGCTTTGCATACGTTTCTTATGGAGCCATGACGAAAGATAACGATCACCTAAAATGTATGAGAAAAAGTGCACTGTGTTATTTGCGGAAAAAAGCAATGTTATCTAATGAAAAAGGTTTTAACATATAAATTCAACTTCATCTAAAAGTGCAACTTATTTGAACAAAAATGTTGCAGCCAACTACGCTGGGACGGTAGAATGGGATTGGGCAAACATAGATGTCTGATCGTACAACGACATTGTATCTCATTTGGACCGCTCCATGATCTTATTCATAGCTACAGAATAAACAGCAAAAGGCAATCTTTTGCAAAAGCATTTCCAGACTATGCAGAGAGGAACTACTAAACCAAATTCCTATCAGCGAAAAATAAAAAAGCTATACAATACAAATACGCCTAGAAAAATTATGAAATGCCTATCTCCTTAATTGCTGGTAAAGTAAAGTAATTCATCTGGAAGTGCTAGCAAGAGTCTTGTTTATTGCATTGGAAAAAGTAAATATATACAGGCATGCAATTACTATTGCATTAGTGCAATTCGTAGCTACACTTATTACAAAAATAGATGGGGAAGAATCCCTCCAATCACAAAAACATTTTGCAAACTTTATCACAATAACGAGTAAAAATTTTCAACGAACCATTTCAATAAATTGATGTTTATTTCCTCACACCGTTAAAACCTAAAACTTATATGCAATATTTCCACGCTACGTTTATTTTTTCATATCGTGTAACTTCAGAGCATATTGGCAAGGTTTAACCACTCTACAAACTAATTGCACGTTTTGTTTCTTTCTGTTGCGCCACTTACACAGCAGTATGAATTTGTCGGAAGACAAAACGTTTTTCAGAGTCATAATAACTCAGGCCTTGCTAGAGAATCGAACTACCATTGGCGATCTTTTGGTTACAAGCCGTGGAACTTTCATCGACCGCGCATATTGCCACCAGCAAAGCTTCGGCTTATCACAACGATTAATTATGCCTGGCTAAAAAAAAATTAGAAGTCATTCAGACAAAGAATAAGAATCATGAACAATAAACAAGACGATAAAAATCAAAGTTACGATTATAATTCATACCTAATCACAATATCCAAGAGGGATCCGAACTCTGTATAAAAAAAAAAAAAAAAAACTAATCAAAGTACAAAACAACATCGTCATAAACACAATACGGTACGAGACAAAAACAAAAGAATTACATCATTTAACGGTAGCGAAAATTCAAGTAAAAGAAAATCATAACTGAACAAGAGAGCAATAACATTTGCTTAATCCATTGGAAGAAAAGCTGGTAGACGCATTGTTTAAGCGCTTTTCCATACGTTACGTTGCACCAAAATAAACCAAACGCTGTTATCACAAGCGACGGTCGTCATCAGCAAAAATAACTCGACATCTTGAGGGAACGTCGCAAAAATTAAAGTGTTAGGTTTTGTTTAAACAATAGCACTAGCCTACGTATATATATCCACGACAGGTGTTGATCAAAAATTTGCAATCTTCCCCAACGCAAAGGCATAGATATTTTAAAATAGATCAAAAACAAACCGTCGAACAAAGTGAAAGCTGTCAACTCTACTAATAATCGTATTAATTTGCCCAGTAACTTGTTTTAAAAACATTTGAAATAAGTTTTTACATAAGAAAGTGAACAAATGCAAGAAGTGTGGCGTTCCACGCAGCAGCTTCAGGTTAAAGAACAACATAGGTTAATTTCTTTCCTCAACAGGAGCTGTTGAATGCTTGCGACGTAAAAAATTCAAAATGAGCAAGAAAAGAAAATAAAAAAAACAAAACTTGCTACAATTGTTATATTGTTCTGATTAAACTCGTAGAAACTCAAAAAGCTCCTTCGCCTGAGAGCTGATAATTGGGTTCTGACGCCGTGAAATAATCTTCCAAAAATCCCTGATAAAAAAAAGCGACCAAGTTAGAGACAAACGTACAACCTCGTTACCATAAAAAACACCTTGAGAAAGAACTATTAATTCCGAAAAAGGTTTACTACCAGCAGACACATCAGTAAAACTTTGTAGGACCGCCATACTGATTCCTACAATTTCTAGATAAGTCATAAATAATGTTTGCAAAGGATAAGTGCATAGAGGAAACACGTTTCAACATTCAAAGCAGTCTACGTATCACAAATACATTTTTTGGGTTATATTCATGGGGGGGATGATTCATCCTGGCAAGATCGTTCGTTCCGAACGGTAAATTTACCTTACCTGAGTGCGACTAATGAGGGCTAATAGTCCGAAACAGCGCTGTCCCGCTCTACGGTTACTTAATTATTTTACCATTTTTTCCGATTTTCAGCATTTTAAATCTAATTTTTAGCATTTTGCTTAGTTGCTTTGACAAAGTTAGTTTGAATTATTTCGACAAATGGAGAAAAAATGTTGATCTCACAAGCATTTCGTCTCAAAAATTTTACGAATTTTCAAAAGTAATTTTTAGTCAGCAAAAAAAAAATTAAAATTTGCAGTAATGCATTTTTTATGTCGGAATGATAGATATCAATACAACTAAAATCTTTACTGACGTAAAAAAATTTCCCGGGATGCCGACATGAATTTCCCGAAAAACGGGAAATTTCCCGTCCCGACTTCCCGGGAGGAAACACCAATTGCCACCTTGCCATGGTGGAGAGGTCTAAGGTTCTAATGAGCCTTGGAGCAATAGCGCAAGTGCGTTTGACCACTTCCAAAGAGGCCATCCATGGCTGGAAGATTGAAGGATAAAAACACCCCACGCAGCATTTCAACACCACGGCTGAACGCATAATATTCACACTACATTGGAAGGCTAGCAGGGTAAAAAGCTTCGCTTCGGCTTTTAAGCGGAGAAACTCGTTCAAAAAGTGAGCTACGATCAACCGAATTGGTATAAACTGTCGGGATCTAGCTATTGAGAATCGAAACGTTGCGTCACCTCAGGAAAAAAGCAGGAGCTTGTTTGGGAATATCTAGAGCATGGGCTTGACATTGTTGGAAAATATCATTAGATCGACGCAGTTCTGGAACCGTCAAGTTAAACGATGGGTGAAAGTTTTTAGGTCAGGTGTTAACAGAGCAATGTCTGCTCAAGATGGTGTCTTGTTAGCCCCAACGTAGCTAACTGTAGCAGGCCAGGTTGGCCAGGTAGAACGATTTTCGCTTTATTGTTGTACCTAGGCCACATGGAGAATTTGATCGGAATAGTATTCTAACTCGTTAAGTACAACAAAGGTTAAATTTCTTACGAGGTATGCAAATCCGGAGGGGTGTTTGGCTGATCAAGGTCAAGCATTCTAAAAAATGAGTGTACCTTTGGGTGCGGCTGATCAGCCCGAAACAGCGCTGTACCACTAATAGCCCGAAACCGGCTAATAGCCCGAAACAGCGCTGTACCGCTCTATGGTACCCTATGTAGCTAATTTTTTTGTAGATTGGTGCTAATTAAGAGGAAGGATTTGATTACCAAAGATGAAGCTGTCGTGGGGGTATCTGTGTGTCTTGCTGATGTATGCGCTTAATGTAAAATCACAGCACAAAACCTTTTTGGAAAAAACTGAGGTTGCAATTGAAAACGCAACTTCATCACGATCCCTTGCTTCATCGGACAATTTTAATGCAAATGTGAGCGTCGAAAAATAATAAGAAAGGCTTATTGAGCAAACTAATGACCCTGGCATTAAGACGTATGCGAGGAGGTTGTTGCAAATTTGTGCCACCAATGGATGCGCAACTTAGAAAACATCCTTTTCAGCGCTAAAAAAAATTAACATTACAGTAAATCTGGTGCAGTTACTCCTTGCGACAAGGCATCGCGATTGATTCTTGCATTTTAATTACAAATGATGAAGCCAGAACAAATTGATACATATTTAAATGAGACGTTTCGGTTAAGTTTCACTAACCATTATCAATCTTATTCAAAAGTTTCGGTTAGTGAAACTTCACCGAAACGTCTCATTTAAATATGTATCAATTTGTTCTGGCTTTATTATTTGTAATTAAAGTGCATAAAATTTCCATCAACCATGCTCCGATTCTTGTATTGTTTCGGCGTATCTGTTCCTATCTGCGTCTGATAGCCTGGAGTAACCACTAAACAGTTTACCGGGTGGCCAACCAGTCAGACGCTAAGAGCCACATTTCTTTCTGTGTTTCAGCAACGAGCCGCATCATACACAAAGGATAATCGCGTTAGCATCACCTCTTATTCACACACATACTTTTTGCTCAGCTAATTGTAACTCCAATGCTGATAGAAGAAACAAAGGACGTGAAAAAGAGCAGCATGAAACCGGGCAAAAACTGCACGCGGTTCGCGAGCCGAGTGTTGGCCTTCCCTGCAGTCCAAGCAAAAGGCAAGGGGCGCCGTATGAAAACAATTTATTTAATTTGCAACACATGTTTCTTAACCAACTTCCTACATGTATCTGAAATTTCCGACTTATTTTGTTGGTGTCTGTTAGTCCAACTTCGAGCACAATTTGTCTCAAAAAATTAAAAAGTCGAAAATTTCCAATGCATATTAGAAATTTTCGATTTATTTTATAGCTGTTTATTGTACCGACTAAGAGCACAATTTGTCGGATATAATAAGTCGAAATCGGAAATTTCCGACTTATTTTGTGAGTGCGTTTCGATGTAAATCATACATACTTTGATATAAACAACTAAAAAAAGCATATGCTGCAAAATAAATATTTTTTCCAAACAGCGCCGCATTAAAAGGAGTTTGCACTTTGAAATCTTCGATGCAGAAAGCGAAAAACTAAGAGAAGTACTGGCTGACAAATACGCACAAACTGCTTTTGCACTCAACATTGCGTCTATGTTCAAAGAACTTCCGCTTTTTACTGATTGCATTGAAACTGGATTGTTTCAAACGGCAGTCATTACGTCAGCTACCAGTTTTTTGGGAGTAAGCGTGTAGGAAGCGCAAAGCGCTCATAGGTGAAAAAAATTAAGAAGTCATTCGCGAGCAAAAAGGTATCGATAAAGGCTGGACTTGCAAATAATTGCACTTTGTTCGAAGTACTACTGTGAGGGTGCAGACTGCAGCCACACAAGTTAATGGAAAGAAAAGCTTGAGAGCAGTTTGGAGAAAAGTTGGACCAAGACAATTCTTTTTTGTTTTTGTGAAGTTTTATATTTATTCTATTATCACGAGACAGCGATTAAACCGCTATACGAGCTCGCTTAGGAGTTGCCAGCCGTTTGTCTACCACACCAAGATGGGGGAATTTCGCTAAGTGCCTTTCCCAACGGTACAACAAGTAAACTTGCTTGTTTGTTCTCCACACAGTCACTTTAATGCTGAGCGCCAAGCAGGGAAACTGTGAATTCCAATTTTAAAGTCATTGGTTTGACCCTACTCGGAATTAAACCCAAGTCTACAGCTCCCGAGGCGGAACGCTCCTACCACTCGGCCATCTAGAGCTGTTTTTTTAAATGGCAAATGAAATATTTCAGCAGACAGTACGCTGTTTGCGCGGCAAAGAATCTCAAATCGTTACTTTCATCAAAGATTCAGATGGTGATTCTGAAAAAGATTAAATGATCAAGATGCTATTTCGAATCGGCGGAGAGAATATTTTAGTGATCTTTTAAACCCAGTGGATGCTGTACCGACACAAATTCACGAGGAACAGGTTGGGGAAAATATTCAGATAACTGAAGCAGATGCAAATGCAGTTATCAAATCATTGAAAATTGAAAAAGCACATGGTGAAAATGATATCGAACTTGATGTAGAACGTATATGGCGTACGAAAGCTGACTCGTGTTTATTAGGTAGCATCGAAGACTGGTTAGGCACCAAAGCAATGGATAACTAGAGAGTAATACCTGGAGTATCTACAAAGAGGCTCATAATACGGTTATCTTTCTCATCATTTTCAAAGACAAGGTCACTATCGCTGTACGAGTTTTGTTGGGGCCAAAAGCACAAAGGACCACATCTTTGCTATGCAGCATATCTTCCAAATACGCAAAGTAGGTAAACTCCAATTTTTGCTTTGCTGCAAATCTTCAAAATTCATGCCAGTGATGGGGCGGGGAGGAGTATACTGTGAATTGGATATTCGCACCACGAAGTAATACACCATATCCACCGACCTGTGGTAACGCACCGAAACGGATGTTTAGCGCAAACCAAAGCTATCCATTTTGACATCACTCTACGTTCCTATTCTACCATTTGGTTATGAGCATTGCATTTTCATCAGTGAAAGCGTGAGATCTCGAATTTAAGCAGCTAAAATTAGGTTATAGTAAAGAATAAGTGGTCAAGTTCGCTGGACAAGATTAATGCGAAAATGTTTGTAAATCTTTAAACGTTGAATTACAGCTTCTCCGACAAGGAAGATCAACTTACAACTGAACTGCTATGGATACGTGATACGAAAGTTCTTACAAAAAACAGCCAAACAACTGCTCTGCTCAACACCCTAGACCAGAAAGTGGACGACCGAAAACCTATTACCAGGATTACGTTGAAGATTAAGGTTGAACTCGTTTTGGAAAGCAGTCTTATGAAAATCGTCTCGTCTTCCAAAAAGTGTCATTCACTTGCTGCAGAAAATCGTGATGCTTAGGAACTATAACTTAAGCTGCTGCCCTGCGACTCGCCAACGATAAATCAGGCTCAGACAAATAATTTAAAATGCATTTGCTGAAAAGCACTTTTTATTTGTGGTTGGTAACTTCATCAGGAACTACAAAAACTAAGCAAAAAAAAACTTTGTAGAATATATTGTCATGAGCAAGCGTCATTGTTGCTGTCACCTCTGAAGCGCTGATGGGACATAAAAATGATGCAACACTGCTTACTGTCGCAATTACCGATATATATTTACGTATTGGCGAGTAAGATTTGACTATGCCGAAGCATTTGCTGAAGCGGTGAAAGATCGTGCACAAGCAGGGTATTATTGTATTATTAATATTAGTTGCAAATTTGTTAGCCTATCACGAGAAAGCGGTTTCAAGTACTCCATATTCCACAAAAATAAATCTAGTTCTGAAAGTGATAACGAAGAACCTGCAAAAGTAAGCGCTCGGCTGAAACTGAACAAATGTTGTTTCTGTGGTCAACCTTACCATCTCCGTAAAATTGCCCAGCGTTAGACGCTGCGTGTTACTCGTGCGGAAAAACCGGGCGTTTTTCTCGATCCTGTCAATCAAAAAGATCACGAAACAGTTTGAAGAAATCACAATCTCCAAGTCGTGGTGCTGCGCTGACCCCATCACTTTGTGACACCACAGCTGCTTGTCCAGAAAGTTTGCTTAAGTCTTCTCTGTCTATCAGGGTAAACAAAAGGCTTTTAACTGCTTTGGTCGATTCGGGCAGTTCTGTGAGCTACATAAACTCATAAGTCTATAAAGATTTGGGATAGGATATATATCTGTCCGAAAGTGAAATCTCAATGGCGTCATCAACGGCCAAAGCAAAATCTAGTGGGTTTTGTTTAGTCAACGTCGTGATAAAAGACAGTGCCTACGAATCAACAAGACTAAACGTTCTCAAAAATCTTTGCAATGATGTAATTTTGGGATTGGATTTTCAAAGTCAACATCAGCGTCTAATTTTCGAATTCGACTGATCTTCACCGGATATGATTGTATCTAACAAATCAAACTGCGCTATTGCCGATGCGTCGACTGAAGTTGTATCACTGTTTTCCAATCTGTCACCAGGAAAAAACTTATTGCTACAAAATCTCGTCGTTTCAGCAAAGAAGACCAAGAGTTAATGGAAGAGACTATCAACAATTGTAGCGAAGAAGGTGTGATTCAACCAAGTTTTTCGCCTTGGCGAGAACAGGTAGTTGTTGTTAAAGATGACTTAAATCGCAATAAAAAGCGACTTTGCGTTGATTATTTATTCACAAATTATAAACTTATACACAGAACTCAATGCGTACCCTCTTCCTCTCATGGATGATATAATCAACAAACTTTCACAATACTCAGTGTTTTTTGCGTTTGACTTGCGTAGCGCTTATCATCAGATTGAAGTGTTAAAATCAGAGTGAAAGTATACTGCTTTTGAAGCTAGTGGTAACTTATATGAGTTTACACGCGTTCCATTTGGTGTGAAGAATGGTGTTGCACTTTTTCAACGTCAAATAATGAAATTTATTAATGAAGAGAATTTGAAAGATACCTCTACGTATTTAAATAATGTTACTGTGGCTGGCCGAACTCAGTTAGAGCATGATAAAAACGTAAAAGCTTTTCCTGAAGCCATTATTCGTCGTAATTTTACTTTAAATGATAGCAAAACTGTTAATTTTGTACCGAATGTACACATTCTGAATTATGTTGTTGGCAATATGTGTATTCAGCCTGATCCAGAACAAATGCGGCCCTTGCTCGATTTTCCTCCGCCTAGTATATTCAAAGCACTACGATGCGTGCTAGGTATGTTTGCATATTATTTACAGTGGATTAACTTTTGCTGACAAAATTAGGCCTCTTGCCGCGGTTACAGACTTTCCGTTAAAAAAAGTGCTTCAAATGCGTTTGATTTATTGAGAGCCGATTTGAGTAATGCAACACTGCAATCTATCGACGAATCGTTGCCTTTTGTTATAGAGTGAAATGTATCAGATATTGCCGTTTCAGCGACTTTAAATCAAGGGGCTAGACCCGTTGCGTTTATGTCCCGTACGTTACAAGGAAGTGACATCCATTACCCAGCTTAAGAAAAAGAAACTGCAGCTATCATGGAGGCAGTTTGCAAGTGGGGACATTTGTTAACACGAAATACATTTACGCCTATAACTGATCAGCGATCCGTATCATTTTTGCTTGATAGAAGGCGCCGGACCAAAATCAAAAACGACAAAGTACAGAAACGGCGCATGGAATTCGCTCCGTTCTCTTACGTAATAAAATATCGACCAGGCCAACGCAATGTGGGACCAGATACGTTTACCAGAGCTTTATGTACCGTTTCTACTTGGACATTAAGTACTCTTCAAGATTTACTCTAGAATCTATGTCACCTTGGCGCTTCAAGATTATTACATTTTGTGCGGATCAAAATTTTGCCATTTTCTTTAACAGATGTGAAACGAGTAAAGCGGGCTTCACACCGAAGCCGTTTCCGTCAACGTTACCGTTGCGTCTGCCGTTACGACTACGTTGGGGTGTTCACGCACAAAAAAAGTGGGCTGGCGGTGACGGGACGTAAGTGATTTTCTTGGTTTTCCCGTCATTTAAAATATTTATCTCAACGTAATGACGGAAGGAAAGAGAACTGATTTTGAGCTACCGGTATGTGAGTGGGCAAATTGCAGTACCAGTGTACTTGTTGTGGCATAATTGCTTCATATTAGCAACTTTTTAAGGTTTTGAGGATTGTAATTTTACAAAAAATGCGTGCTAAGCAACAAAAGAAGCATTGGTAGGCTACGGTAGTAACCGGTATTCAGTAACCATAGGCTAGTAGACTACAGTATGGTAGGTTACTACTGTACATTTCATGAGTGAATTGTAGTACCGGTAACTCTGCGATACTGTAGGCTATGGTTACTAAGCAGTAGTCTATAGCTGGGTAGGCCGTAAAATAAAAAGCCTGTTAGTATGTGCCTCCGCCAGTCTGTCCTACCATTCCAGAGTAGTATCACATACCGGTAGCCTAAAAAGCCTACCTGCCAGTCTGTTATTCAGTTATTGGTGATAGCCTACGCATACAGTTTTCTTTCACTGGTACATAGTACCAGTAGTAGCCCATATTAGCTGGTCAACTGGTGCAACTCCATGGCTGTGCAGTGTCTGAGTGAGTAGAGTGGGCTACAATGGTTGCCAATTTGCCAGTGAAATCATCGCATACATGGTTACCGGTAGGAGTTAAAATGAGGGTTAGGGGGTACCGGTAGGTTAGGCCCTAACCTTAACCATAAAGATAAACCTAACCCTAACTTTGACCTTATAATTTTTATAGGCTTGTTCTTTTATCTATTGTACCCCCTGGCAGTGTTCTCTAGTCTAGCCCAAACAAAATGTTTACAATACCAGTACCGGTAATTTGTCGAAACGTTTTTACTAGGTAGCCTATTTTACAATTTTTGCCCAAAATTTTGCTTTGAAACTGGTTTATAAAAAAAAACTGAATAAGCAATTGTTTGCAGACAGAAGTTTTCAGGTAGCCTACATTCAATATGATTTGCCCAATATTTATTTTGTTTTTCTATCTTTACGATATTTTCCTAAAACCTCAAATTTCTCATTTTTGCACCTTACCGGGAACACTGTTCACCATGTGATGTACTGGTACCATAATGTTTCTTCACTGTTTATGTGCTGGTGTGTGCGTCCTACACTGCACAATTTTACGTATTTGTGATTAACAGATCACGCAATAAGCATGGCATTTAATGAGATTTTAATTGAGCAAGTTAAGCAACATCCCTGCTTGTATAATGTATCATAAAAATAAAAAATTTCAAGAGTAGAAACATTAAAGACCAAGCTTGGATTGTTATTGGCAATGAATTAAAAGAGAGCGGTAAGTTTGTGAGCAAAAAAAAAAAACTTAACGTCTAATATATCAATAAACTGAGTGGCGTACGCACGGGGGGGGGGAGTTCGGGGGTCAAAAAACCCCCATCGAAGATTATAAAAAAAATGAAAACCTCTCTTTTTGGAACGAACCGCCTTTTTTCATACAGAAATTGCCGAAATTGCTCTTATGTTTTTCTGTGCTATTCAACTTGCTTATAAAATCTTGAAAAACTTTCATTGTGATGCAATAATAGGCCTACTAATAGTCAAACTTTGCTAGTGCGCTGCGCTTGACGTTGACGATTGCAGAAAAAGTGAAACCTTTTTGTTTTTAAGGCAAAATCGTTTTTACGCACCGTAACTGTCTCAGGAGCTGGAGTCAGTGGCGTACGCACGGGGGGGTTTCGGGGGTCAACCCCTCCCTTGACGACTGAAAAAAATAAAAACCTCTCTTTTAGAAACGATCCGCCTTTTTTCATGCAAAGAGTGCCGAAATTGCTATCAATTATCAAGTTTTTCTGTGCTATCCAACTTCCCTATATCGTATAACCTTGAAAAACTTTCATTGTTATGCAATAACACCGGTAGTCAAACTTTTCTGGTGCGTTGCGCTTGGCGTTGACGATCGACGATTGCAGAAAAAATGAGTCCTTTCTTTTTGCGACGAACCCGCTTTTCTTCGTGAGGAGCTTGCTGAAATTGCTGTCATGTTTTTTTGTGTGCTGTCCAACTTCCTAATTTAATTTCGAGAAACTTTTGGTATGATGCGATGCAACAATACCGGTATTCCAACCAAGGGTGGAAACCTGGCTACTTGGCGTTAGGGTGTCAGTTTCAGTTTCGGTGTGTTGAAACCCAGAAGTCAGGTTTGAGTTTTGGTTTGGTTTCACGGCTGTTGAAAAATCGGTTCCAGTTTCGGTTTCAGTTTTGCTTACGCGCAGCTTCGGTTTTTGGGTTTCAGTTTCGGTTTAAGTTTCATCCAAGAAAGTTATTTTATTGTAAATACGAATTATTTAAATCTACTTTTTGGCGTTTTTGTTTTATTACGATGTTAAGTAGCAGCTCAGATGGCAGAGTGAGAAGAGCAATTGCTTCAGAAGTTGTCAACTGGGGTATTTTTCCGAGTCCCGTGAAACCAAGACTCAAAAATTAGTATTCACAGCTTCTCTATTCGACGCTCAGCGTTAAAAGAACTGTGCTGGTAAGGATAATGATGACAATTTTTAAAACCTAAAACCTTAGAAAATTTTGAACAGGTTTTAGTTTCAGTTTCGGTTTTAACGTTTCAAGAAAAAACGGTTTTGGTTCAAGTTTAGGTTTTCAAAATTTTGGCTAAGTAGGTGTCAGTTTCAGTTTGGGTTTCAAAAATTTCCTTTGAAACCGGGTTTTCAGGTTTCGGTTTAGGTTTGAGTTTCCACCCTTGATTCCAACTTTTCTGATGTGTTTTGCTTGAACTGCAATTTTGTCTTTGATACTGCTGTGAAGCAATTTGTAAGTGGGAGTTTTTTTAAATACGGTGTATCTGCAGTAACTATGGCTGCATACAAAATTTAAAAAAAAAAAAAAATCTTCACTGCTCTCGTTTCATTAAACTCGCTGTAGTACTGCAGCGTGGTAGCGAGTGGCGGGGCCCGACCCCGCGGCTTAACGTCTGGACAACGCAGCTATAAAGAAACGTCGCAGCGGTGGCGAGCCATTGGCTACTCTGTGTCCGATTTGACCGGCCTGGAAATAGAAGCTTAGACCTTCCGCACCGATAGCGGCATCTTCAACACTGCGCTATAACCGGCCGGTTTGTTGAAAAATTATTAAAACATAAAAATCTAAATTGACACTGCCCTACAAGCTAAAATTAAAGATACTGCCAAGGAAGACAAGACCAACGAAAGATTTAGGGAAGCCCAGGGACGGAACGGGAATGGGGGGTGGCAAAATTGTTTTTACGCACCGTAACTGTCTCAGGAGCTGGAGTGCTCCGTTTACCAGACACCCTGATTATGTGCTTGAGAGTATCTGATGATATCGACGCTGTGATTTAGGTGAAAAATGCTTAGATAACATCGACGCTGTTTTTGATTTTAATCGCATGATCAGGGATTCCTCTAGCGTGTAATTTATTGCAGTTTAGAAATGTTTCGGTATGGAGAGCAGTTTGTTCTCATGCTTCACTGTCTTCACTTTTCCGGACAGGGAATACTGCCCCTTTCATAATGAGTGCATATTAAATGTTTGTATCAAGGTTTATATGCGTTGTTTATATCAATGTTGGTTCTTAAAAAAAGATTTCTTTGGAGGGAAGCAATAACTTGTTTTTCCCTCCTGGCTACACCCTGTTTGTGACTTTGCGAAAGCTAGCCTACTTTAGTCAGTTAACCTTCCTATGACCCAAAAATGAGGTCAACTAAAATTTCTTCAGTAAATTTTTAACCACGGATTGACAGCTCAAGTTTCTGTGAAACCTTTTCGCTCCTTAAATGAAGCGCAAAGTGTGAATGAAATATCTGGATTGTTTCCTTTGTTATGGCGTTATATAGCTTATCATGGTAGCTGCAATCGCGCTATAATTTAGGCTAGAAACATTACAATCCGATGCCCTTTGATACCTCTGAACTGCTGTAGGTTAATTGTAGTATATTTACGTCATCACGATGTGAGGTCACTGAACCCCCCCCCCCCTTTGAAAAATCCTGCGTAAGCCACTGGATGGATGTTGCTGTGAAACAATTAAGAAGTGGGAGTTTCTTTAAATGCGGTGTATCTGCAGTAACTATGGCTGCACACAAAATTTTTTTTAAAAAATCAAATCAAATCTTGATTATACTCGTTTCATTAAATTCGTTGTTGTATCGAAACGTGGTAGCGAGTGGCGGGGCCCGACCCCGCGGCTTAGCGCCTGGGCAACGCAGCTCCAAAGAAACGTCGCAGCGGTTGCGAGCCGTCGGCTACACTGTGTCCGATTTGACCGGTCTGGGAATTGAGTCCCAAACCTTCCGCATAGCGAAATCTTTTAACACTACGCTATCATCGCCTGGTGTTTTGAGAAATTTTATTAAAATATAAAAAACTAAATTGACACTGCTTTAGTGCCAAAAGTAAGATAGAAATACTGCCAAAGACGACCATAGACCAACGAAAGATTTAAAGAGACCTAAGAGCGGAACGAGAGGAGAGACATCATTGTTTTTTCGTACCGTAGGCTGACTATCTCACGAGCTAGAGTTCTTCGTTTCCCATAGACACCCCGATTATGTGTTTGAAAGCATCTGATATCGACGCTGTGATTTGGCAGAAAAATGCTTAGATAATATCGACGCTGTGTTTGACTTTAATCGGATGATTAGGGATTCCTCTCGCGCATAATTTATTTTAGTTTAAAAACGTATTGGTAGGGAGGGCAGTTTTTTCTTATGCTCCAATATTTTCACTTTTCAAATTTCAAGCGAGAAACTGCCCCCTTCATAATGCGTGTGCCGTATATTGACTATTTATAACAAGGTTTAGCCTATATGCGTTGTTTACATTAATGTTGGTTCTTGAAAAAAAGTTTTTTGGAGAGAAGGAATTCCTTGTTGTACCCCCTGGGTGCACACTGTTTACGACGTTACGACAGCTAGCCATCCTACTATAGTCAATTAAACTTCCTATGACCCAAAAATGATTTAACTAAAATTTTTTCAGAAAATTTTTAATTAAAAAGTTTTTTGGAGAGAAGGAATTACTTGTTGTACCCCCTGGGTGCACCCTGTTTACGACGTTACGACAGCTAGCCATCCTACTATAGTCAATTAACCTTCCTATGACCCAAAAATGATTTAACTAAAATTTTTTCAGAAAATTTTTAATTAAAAAGTTTTTTGGAGAGAAAGAATTACTTGTTGTACCCCCTGGGTGCACCCTGTTTACGACGTTACGACAGCTAGCCATCCTACTATAGTCAATTAACCTTCCTATGACCCAAAAATGATATAACTAAAATTTTTTCAGAAAACTCAAGCCTGATAGCTTGAGTTTCTGTGAAACCTTTTCTCTCCTTAAATGAAACGTAAAGCATTAAGCTGAAGTGTAGATGAAATATCTTTGTTGTTTCCTTAGTTATGGCATTATATAGCTTAATCATGGTTAACTGCAATTTAGGCTGGAAACACTACAATACGATGCACTTTAATACCTCTAAACTACTGTGATTGTAATGTAGTATCTTTACGTCATCACGATGTGATGTCACTGAAACCCCCTCCCCATTGAAAAATCCTGCGTACGCCACTGAATAAACTTTGAACTGATACAGTAGGGATACTTGTACCTGACTGCAGTGATTAGGAAGTTAGGCCAATTCATTTGTTGTGCCCTGCACATACAAGCTAGTTCAAATAAAAATTTGGCCTACCATTATATTGATTTCTGAATCGTGCATGTCTGGGGCTGTGGGCCTACCATTTCTAAATTCATTGTAGTAATTTATGAATTCATTGGATATGTAATAGAAGTGCATACCGTAATTATATTAAGTACAGTACCTACATTTAATTGCATTAAAGGGCAAATACAGATATCTGCTGTTAGTTTTTGTTGTTGCAGATTTTAATTTCTCCAGACATCTCCCAATCGATGAGCATTTAAAATTTCTTGGTTTTCCAGCTTCCATTTCCAACAATTCTGCGTTGTGTCAAACATTTCTTCAATCTGTATCAGTTTTGCTATGCATTAAGCTGACTAGGTCACTAGAACAATTCAAAGAATTTACTGATGAAAGTTGATTATTATTATTTTTTTAACCACTACTGGTACCTTATTTAAATGCCAAATTATATATTTTTTGGTCGTTACTGATTACGTGGCATACGCCTATTGTTTTTTTAGTTGTGTTTTATTTTTTAAATTCCTGCACGTTTCAACGTAACCTGCTTTTCTGCCATTGTTCTTGTTTTTGTTCGGTGTTTTTCTGGTCGTTAAATAAAATAAACTACTACCGGTCCTACTACTGCCACCACTATAAGCAAGTCCGCCTGCGCAACGTTTGAAATAGGTGTGAACGCTCACGTAAGCGTATTACGTTTGACGTTAAACGGTACGGAAACGTAGACGGTTATGAAACGCCGACGTTGACGGTAACGGCTTCGGTGTGAAGCCCGCTTTACATCTCAATGCAGAACGTGTGCTGAAGTGAAACCAAAGTTTTGTCAGCGAGAACAAGGGACATTGATCATTGCAACTCAACCCATGGAACGCCTCAGTATAAATTTTAAGGGGCCATTACCATTCTGTACCCGCAACAAATATTTACTAATTGTAGTGGACGAATATTCACGCTTCCCATTTGCCTTTCCGTACAAGGATATGACTACCAATACAGTTACACGGTGTCTTGATCAAATCTTTACAATTTGCGGAGCAGCAAAATTCATTTATTCTGATAATGGTCCTTGTTTTACTTCGCAGGAATTCAAAACCTACCTTATTCGGAGGGAAATCGCATCAAGCAAGTCAAGTATGTAAAACCCAGCTGGAAATGATCAGGAAAATCAGATCAAGAGGAAAATCAAGATGCCGACACAAGTGATTTGTCGGAATCTGACCCCCAAGTGCTTAGACGGTCATGTAGGTCCAATAGAAGTGTACCTATCCGACGATATGGTGTCAATTTCTAATGCTGTGTTATATGTTTTATTTGCGAGATGCTGTGTAGTGACTGCATTGTTGTTTTTTAGGAGGGGTGAATGTAATAATAATAATAATTAGTTGTCTGCTGTTTTGTTCCGATTTCTGTGATTTGTTGTTTGCCACACCTGATTTGCTTTAAGCGTTAATCGGATTACTTCACTTGTATTGCGTAATTTGACTTGCCGTCTCAAATCACACGACGCTCTCAGTTGGTGCTTTCAGCTGCGAAAACCACAGTGTTTTAATATTCAGTTGCCACAGAGCTTATTTCTATTTTGCGTTTCAGGATATATGCACGTTTTTAAGTTTGTTTAAGCTTTAATAAACGAATGGTAAAAAGATCAGTTCAGAGGTAATCCCTTTGACAGTCTTTTTGTATCAACGGCACAATAAGTGAGCTTCTGCACACACCGTTCCTTTAATGCTGAGCGTCAAGCACTAAAAGTATTATATCACTTTGTAAGTCACTGGTTTGACCGGACTTCAAGCCAGAACCCAGAGTCTGCCCCTAGGGTGGCAGACGCTCTAGTCTCTCGGTCATCTAAGCAAGTAATGAACGTTTCGATGGCAATCAAAATCTGCTTCGGGATACAGAGATTGTACCATGCGTTACACAAGTGGCCTGCTTAATTAATTAAAGTGGGGTGTAATGTCTCCCTCCCTTCCCGATTTTGATTTTGACAAACTAGTTAATACAGTCGGCAAAACGAGCTAAGAGTATCAATTAGTAAAATAACATGGTAGAAAAAGGAATTTTGTATCGCATTTTAAAAAATATAATCAAGTAATAGTCGCATTTAAAAATATAATCATTTAAAAAAATATAATCACTACTACATGATTATATTCTACTACATGATTATAAGCAATAGTGAAGCATCACTATTGCTTGCTGTTGCTTCTAGAAAGATAGAGATTTCTGTACTATAAATGACTATGGGTTCAACTAGGTTTGGATTTTTGGATCTTCCAGATACATTCAACTTTTCAACAAATATGCTCCAAACAAAACTACATAACAAACGCACTTGTATGTATTCAAATGTTGGTCGCTGAATTTCTTCTCTGTTCCAGCACTGCAGCATAAGATCGTATAGTGAATCGGGACAGGGAGGTTGAGTTGGGGGTTTCGGCATCCGGTAGCCTGCTTCAACACGCTCCAATACCTCGCGATTCATCATGCCTGCAACGATTAAGTTTTGCAATTAATAGAGCAATTATCAACACTGATTGAGCTGTCAAACTTTATGCAATGTCACTTTTCACTCGCAGGTTTTTAGCTTTGCAAAACGTTAAAAAAGAATGCGTAGAAATGAACCAGTGAGTTTTGCTTAGCGCTTTAATACGAAGCACGGCACTGACAAAACGACTAAGTGAAGCAACAAGATCTATTGGAATCTTTTTCAAAAATAAAACATTTTTCAAGATTTTGACCATGCTCAGAATAGGTAAAAAATTTCCAGGTAATCGAGCCGCACAAGACACTCGAGTGTGTTTGAATGGGCCCGAAGATTGATTGATTGATACAGTATTTATTATTTTGCGAGTAGCCTAATCAAGCAAAACAACGTAACAAACAAAGAAAACGTAAATGAATAAATAGAACCATCAGCTGGAAAACAGATAAAAAAATTATAAAATTAACCGGGAAGTTTGTATAATGAACGTTTTGTATAATTTACTCCAAATTAATAACTAGTTGTTGAAAAAAATCTTTTTGTAATTAAGCTTAAATTTAGAATAGGATTGATTTCTTAAGTCAATATGATGAGAATCTCTAACCGCATTAGACATTCAAAGGAGAATCAATAGAAAAACTGTCGTCCACTTTGTCTTAATCAGTTTCAATTAGTAAGGAAGCCTCAGGTTGTTACTAGTATTGACGATTGTATGTGTGAAACTCGTCACTTATAAAAGATCTTCGGTTATGCACATAATTAGTATCATACACATACATCTGCGTATTATCCACTTCTCAACAACACGAAAATTAATTTGTATAATAATGGATTGAATTTTATGTGAGCCCGCCCTTCATACGCGGCAACAAAATAGGCCCAAGACCTGCTTTAAATTGAGTACTCCTGCCTGATGTACAAACAAGAAAAGAAAAATAGTAGTTGTTTATCATCCAATCGCATCTAAGAGCAAGTTGAAATTCAAAACCCAGGACATTAAAAAAGTATTAATAACAAATGTTACAA
Source organism: Trididemnum miniatum (assembly GCA_964006365.1). Taxonomy (NCBI): domain Eukaryota; kingdom Metazoa; phylum Chordata; class Ascidiacea; order Aplousobranchia; family Didemnidae; genus Trididemnum; species Trididemnum miniatum. The sequence continues at coordinate 39,918,350 of OZ023231.1, read as the reverse complement.
TTTTGTGTAACTGATTAAAGTCTAACGTCGATTGAAAGTTTACACCTTCTACAGCTTCACTTAGCACCGGAACTAGTTCAGAGCTTTGGAAGAAATGTAACGGTTTCGATTTGAAGTATGGCTAAATTGCAACGCCAAAAAATTGCCTTAGGCTGAGTCACTTTAGGGAACCTTTTAAACATCATTGGGGTTCTGGCAAGCATTATTGCATTAAGATAGAACAAGGTTTGTAAGCGATAACAATTAAGGAATATCCTCTATTCGAAAAACCAGCAGAACCTCCAATAATTGCATGCCGTAAGTTATCCAAACGCTCTTCGTCATAACTTTTCTTTTCATTACGTTCACGAGTCAGCCGTCTCATGCTGATAAAAGCAGCTTAAGCAAGCAAAAACCTCTTCAGCACGCAACTTCTTTATGATATGAACAAAGCAGAGCTCCATCGACAACTAGTCACAAATTCTTTTGAGATGTTAACACGACTACAAATACAAGTAACTCCTCTAAACAAAGACTGTAATCTTACTTCAGTTAATTATATTCAAAGTATTCATGCTAGCTTAAGTCAAATTTTGAAAAGACAAAGTATTCTACAAATTTATTGATCAGTTCGTTGATTCTCGGGAATGGGTATGCATCCAATGTTGTATACAGATTAATGGTTTGTGAGTAGCCGATACACATTCGTGTTTTTTTCTCGCTTCGAACCACAACTACTTGCGCTCACCATGGGGATATACTCGGTTTGATAACATAGTTATCTGACCATTTTTTGATTTCGGAACAAATAAATTCTTTGTCAGCTTTGTTGTAACTACGTGGTTTGATTGCAATTAGTTTGCAATTTTTTGGTAGGCTTGGGAACAGATTTTTTTTCACAACTTTTGCAGCAGGTAGGGCACACAAAGTAAGATTAGAAACAACAAGGTCTTCTTTTGTGTCGCTGTACTCGATAACTAACCGGTTGTGCTATTTCTGAAATGTTTGACCAAGAATTACGTCGCTCCATAGATGTTTCATGACTCCAAACATAGGTGGCGGAACCGGGGAGGGGGGGGCGAGGGGACTCTGCCTCCCACTTTTTTTTAGGAGGGCCCTGGGGGGCCCTAATTTACGCGTATATTTCTACAATAATATCTCTGCATGAATGTATTTAAATCTTAATAGGCGTACCATCGAAATTGAAACCCAGGAAAGAGCTTAAATCCAGAGATGTTTTCTTTAAAATTTTGTTTGTGGGTTGGGGGAACAAAAAAAGTGTAATCATTTTATAGTAAAAAAAGTAATTTGCGGCTTGTAAATATCAAATTGAGCATCTTAACATATGAAAGGCAAACCAGCGATTGGTAGCATCTAAGCCAGGGGTTCTTCACTTCTCAACCGTTTACCTTGCCCCCAAAAGAGACCACAGAGCACAGACTGTTCTGTTGGAGCCACGATGGTAGGAATCATTAAAGAATTATAACAGACCGGGACTTTTAAACTTACTCACTATAGGGACCACGGTCTTTTAGAGGTACAGCCAAGGGGCCACGGCTCATAAAAGATTGCGAATCACTGATCCAAGCTAACGGTACGGAAAAAACATTTTACAATTCGTGTTGAGATAAGGCGAGGTACAGTAGTTATGTCGCTTATGGTAAATGTAAGCAATAGCAACTAAACTCAAACTAGGCCCCTCCACCAATGTATTGTAGTATACCTACTATGTGCACTGATTTTGCAGACAGTCACTCAAAGAAATGCACCCAACTGTATTTGCAGTGTGATTTGCCGTAGTGAGAGGGGCGGGGCTAATTCTCGGGGAGGTGGGAGCTTTTCTTTTTTCAGACTTGATTTTATCGTTAACAACCAACCTTGAAAATCGATAAAATAAGCAACTGTTATAAAATAAAAGCGGCGGACTGCGCAAAATATCTATATAATACATCGAAAAAAATTTAAAAACTATCTATATAATGCCGTGCAAAATATCTATAAATCCCTTGAAAAATATTTAAAAACTATAGCCTAGTTTTTAAAATATTTTCAACGTATTTAAATTTTTTATTTACTTTGTTTTGCAGTGCAGTGCTAACCCTAGCAATTCCTTTGCAAACAAAAATGCTTTTTCTAGTCAAGAGAAAACAATTAAAACGTTTCGATTCTAGTTTTAAGAGTGACGATGCGATTTATGAAGTTCTACTATTTCTCTACGCAACACCTTATCGGAGTAAGAAAACACGTTAATTTGAGTTGAATTATTGATCATTCCAACTTTATCTTTTCGTATGCTTCAAAAAAGCTTACTGCTCTCGTTGTTTCCCTGACCCTATAGGTGACATACCGGGAAACCTCTATTTGAGCGCCAGCACACGGCCACAGCACTTTATTTTTCAACCCTTCTCTTTTCCTATTGTGGCGTTTTATTAGAGGTGGTGTTCAGTTAAATGATGGTGCTATATTTTTTGACTAGCTGGTCAGAATTCTGCGAAGATAAAATTAATTAATGAAAAGAAAAAACTTATAACAGCGTTAGCATTTAACCTTTAAAGAAAACAAAAAACATGTACCGTAACACAGTTACAGATAAGTAGTCAAAAGTTCAAAGCGGAAAATCAGGTGACACGTCCCTGTGCAAAGTGTGTAGCCATCCTCGTCATTTTCAACACCTTCCCTGGAATGACATTGCAGGTGGTGTTCAATTAGAAGGTGGCGCTCGATTTTTCAATCCTTCCCCAACAGTGGTGCTCGAATAGAGGCTTTATGGACGGTTGTAGTATTTACAGTAGCTATTGGGGTCGCTAAAACAATAAACGTTAGCTACACAATTACCCAGTCCACATGTCCAATTTGTGTGGGCTTTAGACCCACGGTTCTTGCTTCTAGTTTCTGCATAACAATTAAATTTTTGATGTCATAATTTAAAAAAGTGATCATGACATCAAAAATTTAATTGTGATGCAAAACTAGAAGCAAGAACTGAGGGTCTGAAACCCACATAAGTTGGACATGTCACATGAGGACAAGCTAAATATGGGTAGTAGGCGAAGGAAATGTTGTCATTGCGTTTGGGCCCCCCACTTTAGAAATTCTTCCGCCATCGCTGACTCCAAGCGTTATATTTCGGTACGATTGTCTGTTAACTTGAATATCAGTCTTACATGTGCCAATCACGTTGCATGTGAAATTCGTCTGAGCCGTTGAAACTTTGTGGTAGGAGAGTGAAATTGATAACCCCAATACTTGAATGCTGGCTTCACTGACGTAATTGTCAGTACTTCCTGAATCAATCAGTGCGCACAGATTTTGATTTTGCATGGTTATTTGCAAGATGGCATTTGACAAATCAGTGGGATAAAAAGCCCTTATTAGGGGTTGCGAAATGGCGGAAATGTTTGCTTTGTCGCTTTTGCACACCTTCATAAAATGTTCTACTTTACCACACTTATTGCACATTAGGTGTCTGGTCCGACGAAATTGCGTAGATGATATGCGTATCCGCGAAAGTAACATTTTTTCTTTCGGGCTGCACTAACAATTATTTCATTTTTTCTTTGAGTTCGAAAAGGTTTGGGGCAGTTACCCTTATTTCTAGCAATCGGAAATTCTTCCTTGGCTTCACTCTTAGCGTCATCTGAGACCTCAGCGACTGAGATGAGGAGTGAATTATAAGCAGAAGCATTTTTAATCGCTGTGTCAAGAGCATTTGCCTGGTTAAATGCTTCATCAAGTGTGAGAGTACTATTTTCCAGTAAACGCTGTCATATGGCAGCTAATGCTAATCCGTTGGTGAACGTATCTCTGCCGAGTTCTTTCCGGTGTTGCTCACCAGTAACATCTTTGCATTGGCAGTTTTTGCTTAATATCTGCAATGCTTGCATGTATTCGCTCAGTGATTCTCCAACATGCTGCCGGAGAGTTGCTAGAAAGTGTCGTGCAAAAACTGCATTTGGTTTTCGCACAAACAAGTTTTTCAGTAGCCTATTTGAACTGCGCTGTCAAAACTTTCACAGTCATCAATGAACTCAAAATTCTCTGCTGATGAATAATATGTTAACAGTTGGAAGCGATTAACTGCAGCTTCGTCTTCACCACGATCTCGATCAAGTTCATTGGCAAAGTTATCAAATGTTCTCTTACAATGATTCCGTAGTGTAGGTCTAGCAGCTGAATCTGAATTCACGTCAATTTCCAGCTTGGTTGGTTTTAGAACACTTGCTCTAGACATGACTGATTGTATGGAAACGCTTCTACATTTAGTACATTGTACTAAATTTAATTCAAACAAAACGAAGCTTTATATACGAAATACAGAAAAGTACATGCCTGTAAAAGAATATTAGGCTAATACAATATTACAACTCAAAAGCATAGTTATCGTATGGTATTTGCTTACAAAATAAAGAAGTTTCGCATGTGATAAATACCACCCATAACAAGTTTACAGTACATCTTGTCTCTACGCTAAGTTCTTAACTGATGTAAAAGTATGAGGTGCCGTTTGTAAAATACATTTGAATGCACTTTTACTGACAATTTTACGCTTTTTCCATTCCAGGCCAAAATGGTAACGAAAAAAGTTGGACTGCATTCTGCGTACTGTAAAGAAACATTGCAACAAGAAAAGATTTGCTTGAACGCTTTTTAATACAGTGCCATTTGTAAACTTAACGTTTCATACAGACTAAAGACGAATCAACACTTTTCTCTGTTTCAAGACAAAATGGCAACGTATAAAAGTCAAACATTTTGAGGACTGTAAACTAAATAAGACAAAACCCGTGAGGAGTCTAAGACAAAACACGTAACGAGTAACAACGCGATGAGAAAGGATTTCGTTTCTAATCCTTCGGCGAAGAGAAAATGAAGTGATTTATATACGCGATGAGTAAGGCCCAGACTCAAGACCAGTTTCGGCGGCCAGTAAAATAGTGCTGTCTGTAAAACAGTGCAGATTGTAAAATCCATTCGCCAGCGATCGGAAAACTTACGTCATTCAGTGGCGCAAGCGTTATTGGCGGAAAATTTACGTAATTAAGCGGCGCGAGCGTTATTGGCGGCCTCTGATTGACGTAAGTTTTCCGATCGCTTGCGAATGGATTTTACGATCTGCACTGTTTTACAACGGCACTATTTTACTGGCCGCCGAAACTGGTCTGAAACAAAATTCCTTCTCGTCGCATTGTTATTCGTTACGGGTTTTGTCTAAGACTGGACGAGAGCGTGTTTAGTTTACAGTCCGCAAAATGTTCGACTTTTTACGATGCCATTTTGTCTTGAAACAGAGAAAAGTGTTGATTCGTTTTTAGTCTTTATCAAACGTTAATTTTACAAACGTTAATTTTACAAATGGCATTGCATTAAAAAGGGTTCAAGCAAATCCTTTCTTGTTGCAATGTTTCTTTACAGTCCGCAGAATGCAGTCCAACTTTTTTCGTTACCATTTTGGCTTAGAATGGGAAAAGCGTAAAATTGTCAGTAAAAGTGCATGCAAAATGTATTTTACAAACGGCACCTCATATATAAAAGGCTTACATTGTGCAAGAAAGTTTAGCAGCAGCGTGTTTTCTCGCAAATTGCTCGAAACAAGGCAGAAGTTACAAATAGATTACTGCAAATAGATTATTACAAATAGATTACCACAATGGATTACTCTTCACTCCAACCAAGGTATTCATAAACGATTGAGAAAATCAGTAGATGGAAAATATTGCAATAAATTAGCGCCCGAGGCACAAAAGCAAAAAACAAAGTAATCACATCATGATAATCAAGATTCCATTTTTATGGCATATTGATACTACAGGTGCAGGCCTTCACCTAACCACTTTGTGCTAATTGGGGATTGGGTTAACCAAATTTACTAACTTGCTTTGTGTAACCAAAATTGTAAAATTACTATTCGTTCGATTATTTTGTTTTGTGTGCCTTTATAGTTTATTGTTTGCACGTACCGTAGGCTATATTGTTTAAGTCCTGGCGCTAAAAAACTTCTTAGTTAAAGCGCCTTAAAACCACTTCATAATAATAGTAATAATAATAATTCAAGCTGAGTTGTTTCGCCTCTAAGATGCTTCTTCAAGTAACCTTGTAGCTGTCGAACAGAGACGTGAAAGTAAGTGAGAAACAAGAGTCATGCAAAAGTAGTGTTTCTGACAAGCAAACGTAGTACAAGTCGAATAGAAAGCACTGAACCAATCAACTAAGCACGTGACCATACAAAGCAAAGAATTTTTGAAACTACTCAAGTACCGAAGCAGAAAATTTTGTTCGAAAAATTTGTTTCCATTTTGCCGGAGCCTGCATCATAACTAGGGGGGATAAATGTCATTAAAGTTATATTTTTTTTGGTGGCTCAAAAACTTATGTAACCGACAATCGCGAAAAAACTGCGTTGATACGAGTTCTATTTAAGAAGTTATAAAGTCATAAAAAGTTATATTTTCTGTTTTAGGTCATCAAATATGACCATTGATTTTTGTTATGAAATACAAATTATTAATTCCCGGTACCACCAGAGATACAGTTACTGTACACTTTAAAGTTGATAATTTTATGTTGAGAGGGGCAATGAGAATTTTCAAGTTTTCGCTCCGACTTTCACAAAGCATTTGAAGCGACTTTTTATTATTAGTTTTAGAAAAAAATTATGCAAAAACCATCGTAGAGATGAGTAGACTAGATATTACTCAATATTGTACGCCAAGTCGTTAACATACCAGTCTACATCAGCATCTGTAGAACGGTCATTTTCGATGTCAAAATCCATCAATTATGAAAACCGAAATTTTAGCGATGCACTCGTCGCATTCTAGTATAAAATTGCATTCAACAGTTGAATCATCTTATTTGTGGTAAGATGCACATTTGAATTTTTCTACCGACTTTTGAGTGAATTTTTCGTTCTTTTGAGTGTTTTCTGATTCAAAAAACATGTTTAGACTTACCATATGAGATGTTCATTACGGAAAACAGCATAAATTTGCTGCTGTTCTAAAAACAAAGTCATACGTTTCAAAAAATAAAGTCATATTTTTCGATTTTATAGGTGATAAAAAATCGCCCTAATCATAACACACCATCACGAAGGTAACAACCTTGAAACACAAGACCCGGGTTTCGCGTTGCTAAATACCATATCATTAGATGACGATATTATACTTCAAAATGTTAGTATGAATAAACTAATTATAATTGCCTAATAGTCAGTGATCTTCGAAAGCACAGTATCAGCATTACACACGGCTCCACCGCTAATCGTACCGAAAGTTGATCCTTTTTAGTGCAGAAACTATCTTTCCACCATGCTGCTGTAGCAGGTACTATGAGCACCAGCTTCAGTAACTTCGTCACTTCCGGAACTGTCTGCACTAAATTATTCTGGTACAAAAAACTGAGAAGCTGTGCCGGAGTTTTGCAATTATTTCTAACCATCCGTGAGCTGTAGAGTCCAATTAGATCTGCCTTGAGTTTTACACAGTCGAAAAATTTAGCATAATTTTCTGACAGACTCCGCAATTTTGTGCCATCAAACTCTTGAGCCATTTCGGAAAATTTTGAACAATCGACCAAACCCAGAAAAGACAGTTTAGCGAAATTGTCAAACCTCGATTTTAGCTGAACAATAATATCATCCAAAATATTGTAAAATCTTGGTTTTCTTATGTCTTTGATTGATGAGAAATTTCGCATATCGCCGGTGTCAGTAACATGAAGTGCTGCACATTTCTGCTCAAGTAGGTGATAGAAACTTTCAAACTCTTGTTTCTGTCGCTCCACATAATCGTACGCGTCGCGTATTTGGCGCAGCAAAATGCAATGTCCATTAATTTCGTTTGTAGCACTCTTAACAAAGCATCGGTCTTATTAAAAATTTCCTCATAAACCATCATCAAAAAACAGGTATTCGTATTTAAGAGCCATCGCTCAAATCCAACTGCCTGCCTTCATTACTGAATCATTGTCCCACTTGCCATCAGCGTCACCACCAATAACACGAAAAACCGTAAGCAGATCAAAGTGATACATGCTGACCGTTTGCAACAGTCCAGAGTTTGAGCTCCATCTTGTGGGCAATGCCTTTGGCAAACGACGCTTCATAACATTATCCAAGAAGTGAGTGCGGTTAGTCGATTTACTAAAAAATGCACTTAGATCTTCACGCGTTTTAAAAAATGCTTTATAATCAGGCATACATTTTGCTGAATGTAAGAGCACCAAGGTTAGCTTGTGGGCATAACAATGCAAATATTTTGCTTCGGGTACATCTTTCTTTATTCCAGCTTGCACCCCATTCAATTCAGATAATATTACAGGCGCTCCGTCATGAGTCTGCACTAACAGCTTTTCCACAAAGTTGAACTTTTGTAATATTCCTAGGATTGAGCTAAAACGTATCAGCAATTTAGTATCTATACCAGTGTTTCCCAGCCTTTTTTGGTCGCGGACTATTTCCTCACGAGTAAAAGTCTTTACGGACTCAAGGTGCAACAATAAAGGCCATGCACACAAAGTCCGGTTAACGTTATATTTTAGGCTTAGGTTAATTGAAGCCGTTGATCGAAGAGATAAACACTACAGAATCTTAACAAAATTAATTTGTTTCCACATTTAAAAATTTCAAGGGAAACCTTGTCCCTGAACATCCGTTACTAGCTTGTCAAAATTAGGGTCTATTGTAATCAACGCACATCTAATGTCATCTTCTGATTGAAGCTGGTTGCGGTACTTGGTTTTGATCATAGGTAGGGCTGAAAATATAGCTTCGCAAAGATAAGTAGTTGCAAAAAGTAGAAGAGCTTTTGTTGCTTGACAACAAAGATCAGATAGATTTGGTTCCTTCGATTGAAATTCTGCCCAAAACTGAGCCAGAGAAATGTTTTTGAATTTGCTTCTCCACAGGAATCGACTTCGCAGCTCAACCCGCTGTTCAGCAATGCAGTCCGTTTCTGGGTGAACTTGCAGTGCTGGCACCTCGAAAGGACATCGCACCCAGTTAAACGTTGTGCTGTAATCATGAGAAGAGACTTTGAAAGAAATGAAGAAAGATGTTCCGGAAATATCTGACGAATGCCGAGCATATTAAACTCTGCTTCCACAAATGCGGTCAATGCCGGAAATGCAGCTATCTTCCCATGTTTCATTCGGTGCATATACAACTCCATTCTACTTTTAAATGCATTAATATCTTGCGACAAGTCCAAAAATATTGTCTTTTCGCGGCATAGAGGTGTTTAGCTGATTTAAATGGCTGAAAAAATCAGCCAAGAATAACAACTTTTCAATCCATTCGTTGTCGCTGAATCGCTTTGAAAGTTCATGCTTTTGTTCTTTTAAAAAAGCATCGACTTCATGTCGTATGTTAGCTACTCTCTCTAGCACTTTTCCTCGTGACAACCATCGAATGTTCAAATGATACAGAAGCCCACGGTGTTCAGCTCTCATTTTGTCACAAAACAATCGAAATAAACGAGTGCACAAGGGACAGGTTTTTGTATAGTTCGCAACAGATACAACCTCCTAGAACACTAAAGCCAGGTTTTCTGCATCTTTTGCTGCTGGGTTTTCTCTATGAAGATAACAACGAAGTAATAAAAATGTCGTTGTTTCACAAAATCCTTTTCTAATACCCATTACGGATGGAGCACCATCCGCACAAACAGACACACAGTCAGACCACAAAATCGGATGCTCTTGAAAAAACGAATCCACTTTTTCAAATATTTCTTCTGCCGTAGTATTTTTGGAAAGCTGACGGCAAAAGAGAAATTGTTCCACATAGTCATCGGCAGCGCGATATCGTACAGACACCATCAGCTGAGCATCGTTTCCACAATCAGTTGTTTCGCCTAAACAGCAAACTAAATTTTCCACTTCGCTTTACAGCAGCAATAGTCTGTTACAGAATACCGACAGAGAGTTCTTCGATTCGTCACTTGACTGTGTTGTTTGACAATGGAACCATAGCCAGTTTATTAGCAACGGCCCCGTCATACATTATTCTGGCCACTTTAACTGCTGCTGGCTTAACCAACCTTTCTCCTACTGTATGAGGAGCCTTTGATTTAGCAATTTTCCAGGCAACTGAAAAAGGAAGCTCGCACTGCATCTTCATGAGAGTAGGCTACTCCTCCCCAAATACTTGGACGATCAACACAACCTCTCTTGACATGCAGTCTTTTACTCTTAAATAATTCATGATCTTTATCAAGGTATTTTTTATGTTTGACTTAAGATGCCGTTGAAGTTTAGTTTCTTTCAAAGAGCTGTGAGCTAATACTTCCAAGCACAACACGCACTGTAGTCTGAGCTGACTTTTCCATGTACCCCAATTGATGTAAATTCAAGTTTTAAAAAGTTGTTATTATATGAAAATACTTGCTTTCGTTTTGCCATGGTTTCAATTTCAGCCTTGTGGTCGTCTCCTCGTGAGAGCTAGATAGCAAAAGAAGTAACAAAAGTGAGCACAAAAGGCATTATATTTATGTTGTGACATAGTTGCTACTTCCAAGGTGCCAAAAAAAGGACTACTACGTGTACTACGCTACTAGTACTACTCCGGGTATTGCGAAAAAACGCAGAGTCCGCAACGAGTTTATATCATATGAGAGTTAAAATTAAAGTGAGTTACAATGTTACGTTTATAAAAATATTATTGCTGTTTTTATCGATCAAAAATAAATACAAGTTTTGCAACTTTTTGATGTCCTTGCGGACTCTTTCCAACCATTACGCGGACTCATTTGAGACCGCGGACTCGGGTTGGGAACCGCTGATCTATACTGAGCTTAATTTGTTGAGCAGTGATTGACCCAGTATTGCTGCCATTTGCGCAATAGAACAACAGAACAAATTATTGAGGTGTTGCATGCAGCGATATAAAAAATCGAATCTCATTGTACTCGCGGTATTACCTCGAAAGCATTTAACGGCAAAACCCATCTTCACATCTTAGCGCCCGAGCAACACAGGTATTAACCTTTTTGCGATTTTATGTCCGGTTTGACCGCCCCTAAAAACCAACCCCAGATCTCTTGTACGGATAGCGATATCATTACAACTGTGCTATCTGGCCGGAGCCAAAATTCAAATTCACATTATAATAGATAATTTCTGCATGCAGTTTAAAGCTTTTTTTCTAAAAACATTCAATTAAAGAGACTACGTAAACATTGCAAAAAAATCATGTCATAAGCTCACAGTACACCTATACATCTATTAAAAATATTCTTTGTTGAAAATGACAACGATATGATGCTCAGGTATGTTATGCAAAACCTTACAGTTCAACTTCTTGGCAGCTTAGCAAAGCATAATTGTATTAACAACATTAACTCATTCATTATAAAAAATACTGCAATAATTTACAATATTTGTGAGCAGTTGTAGAGTTGCAGATAATGCGATCGGGAATAGTTGCAAAGAAGTTGTGTGTGGACAACAATCAAACATGCTTCCAAACGGCAGGCATGATAAATTAATTTGGGGCATCAGATTCATTAGTACGTATCACGCTAAGCAATCAGCAACCTCGATCACGCAGACATCATGACATACTGCAACTGGTTAGAGCGCTATTCAAGTTGTCTGAGTTTGGCCGAGCATCCATACTCCAGATTTGGGGTGGGTAAACTTTTCACTCGAAGTGCCACATTTAAAACAAAGTTGAAACAACTCGAAGAGACACATTTGAAACACCGTCCACAAGCGAATGTGGTCTTCAAAAAAAGAATTCTACCTTGTTTTTCATTCCAATTTTGCACCGTTGAGGCTTACTTTTTTGAAAATCACTGCCACCGTGATCTCTAAAAGAGAAAAAGGTCTTTTGCTCGATACACGGTGGGAGATTAAGTTTCTGTAAGCGCCGCAACCCTTTCTATCTTAGTCTGCTCGAAGCAAGCTACATCAAAGTACGGCGACCTAATCTATGCAAACAGAAAGAGTTTGTCTATACTTTTAAACTGTTCAAGTAGAATTCAGGTTCGCACGACTTGTCCAATCAGAAGTGCCGCGCTCGCTTGGATTCGTTGATGTAACTACCGCTTCGCTGGCGTCCGAAACTGATATTTATGAATCGCCAGACCTTGCTTTCTCGTTTCCACTTTGACGCGATTACCCACTGAAGAGTGAGTCACGAAAAGCTTCTGGGACAACAGCTTTTTTTCAAAGCTACTCAAAAAGAGTTACTGGGACAACAGCTTTTCTCAAAGCTCTCAAAGAGTTATGACAGAGGATTTCTTGAAGCCTAACGCGAAAACAGCTTTTTTCAAAGCTATTCACAAGAATAATGCAAGCAACAGGCAACTGCGAAGGGGCCATTGGTCTTCGAGTCAAACAGCAGCCCAGCTATTCTTGATATTCAAGAAAAAAACAAAAGCAATTAAAAAAAGAAAGAAAAACAAAAAAGGAATAAAAGGTAATATCATAAGCTAAGAAATAGTGATTAGGCAATGCGTAATAAAATCTAGTAATTTTAATAAAATCTAGTGTTTAAAGATGTACAGCAATAATTCTTGTAAAATAAGATAACATTACGAGGTTGTTTCGGCATTATAGTAGTGCAAAAGAAAGTTTTTGTAAATCTCTTCGAAGTTATGAAACGGCAGTTTTTATAATTTCAGAAGGAATATTATTCCATATTTTAGCACCAACATCTTTTATTGATCGTTGACTACGAGAAGTGTGTACACGGAGTAAAAAGATATTATTATTAGAGACATGACGTGTTGTATGTGAAGAAACCTCAGAAATACAATTAAAGTAGTCGTTAAAGTTGATGGGCAATTTTTTGTGTGAAAACTTATGCATAAACTAGGCGATTTCTAAATTTTATAGATCTTCACGTTTCAAAATCTTGAATTTATAATACTGCGGTGTTATACTGCTTCTAATTGGACATTTCGAGATGATTCTGATGTTTTTTAATTTTAGCAAATACGTTTCATAGGTGGAAGCCCATACTGGCAAGGCATAAAGCAAATGAGATTGAATTAAAGTGTAATAGAGAGTTAAAGTATTGTGCGGAAGATAGTAATTTAGTTTCGCTATAACTCCCACAAAAGTTTGACCGTCGATGACAAAAGTGATATCAGGGTTAGGATTGCGAGTACTGCGACCAATACTTAATGATAAAGCAACAGTTTTAGAAGCGTTAATCATTAAATTATTAGTCATTCATTAAGAGACTTTAGAGAGTTCCAAATTAGCCAAACTTTACTTATTATCAAAGCCCTTTCTAGTAATTAAAAGTGCCGTATCATCAGCAAAAAATCTGGGTGTATTATCCAAGCGCAAAGGAAGGTCGTTTATGGAGATAAGAAAAAAAGTGGACCCAAAATGGAAGCTTGAGGAATTCCATAATTAATTTGCTTATTTGCAGATGTGGCAGACGCAAACGACACATATTTAGTACGACCATTCAAGTAAGAAGACAGCGATAAGTTGGCCACTCCACGGATACCATAGAAGTCAAGCTTTTTTAATAATTTTTCGTGCGAGACTGAATCAAAGGCTTTTTTGATATCTAGAAACAATAATGTAGAAGGTTGGTTATTATCTAAGTTGTCGTAGCACATTGGAATCAGGTCTCTAATAGCTTATATTGTGGAATGTTTGTGTTTAAAACCATATTGGGTTGGAACAATAGTGTTATTACGTGTAAAACATGATAAAAAACGATTACTGTATGCATTAAACGCTCGAAGACTTTAGACAAAGAGGATAAAAGGGAAATGGGACGATAATTATTAAGTTGATCACAAGAACCTTTTTTATAAACAAAAATAACTTTAGCCAGCTTTAATTTACCAGGACAAATACCGAATGAAAGACAGTAGTTAAATATTATGAAAACGGGTAATGCAATAATGGGAGAAGCAATTTTTAAAAAAATAGGGAAGAATGTCGTCACGGCCGCTGGCTTTATTCTGTTTTAGCGAGTTAATGAGCATGCAAATTTCTTGTGGAGTTGAAGGCTGTAGATGTATAGAGGATGGACAGGCATTTTTTAAGTAAACACAAAAGTTATCGTGATTAACTTTATTAACAGAATTAGCTAAATGTTCACCGATATCAGCGAAGTGATTATTGAATTCTTCGGCAATGGCTCTAGGATCTGTAATTGTAGTATTATCAACTGTCATAGAAGTTGGATTATTGAAACTGGATTTATTGGTCAAAAGGGTACGCAATACGTCCCAGTTTTTTTTTTTTTGATTATCAGAGTATTCCTTGAGCTTATTATGGTAATACATTTTTTTGCAAGATTTTTTATCTTTTTTAACACATTACAATACATCTTATAACATTGTTTGGCAGCAGAAGAACCGTTAATATAATGTGTTTTGTGCATCTCTTGTTTTCTTTTTTAATAGATATCAAAAGACCTTTGGTGATTCAAGGTTTGATCTTTAAACGTTTTTGTTTACGAGTAAGCTTTTTGAGCGGAGCATAGGCATTTATTGTTGAAGTAAGCAAGGAATAAAAAATGCCAATTATGCCAATTGATATTGCTTTCGGTTACGGCATTAATGTTAGACATGAAATTATCAAGTTCGGTGAATATGTCGTTATTGAAATTATTACATTCAAATTTGGTAAAAGATCGCACTAAAATTGATTCGCTGCGTTTGGGCGCTAGATTTTTACTAATTAAAGCTGCAACAGGAAAGTGGTCCGTTATGTCATAGTCAATCATTAAAGAAATCATCTGATGCTTACTGTCGTTAGTAAGAATATGATCTCTAATTGTACCAGAGCTTAGTGTTACTCTAGTAGGTTTGTCAATGAGATTCACAGTGCAATTAGGGCTCAGCATGTTTAAATAGTCTTGTGTACACTTGGATGAGCAGTTATTTAATGTGTTTATATTCATATCGCCGAGAATAAAGTACTGTGTGTGGTTGTTGTTCAAATCAGTGAGAATATTATTAAGCATGTCAAGAGACTCATTTATGTTAGTTTTGGGGTGACGATAGGCAGTTCCTATGATATACAGTACTGGAAAAAAGTTTGGAAAGATTTTTTCAAAAACTGAAAAAACGCAAAAATGTCACGCTTTTATGTTTCTTTTTTTCATTGAACATAACAAACTTGAAACAAACACCAGGCAATCCAGGGTGTTCCAACATGGTTCAAATTATAGCAGTTGCACTAGTATTGGTGTGGTAACCCTTGTTTTTAATAACATTCTGAATGCGGCTAGGCATGGAAATTGTAAGGTTTTTGCAAACATTTTGATCAATATCTTTGCACCAAATGTCTTCAATGGTCCGCTTTAGCTCATCCATAGTTGTCGGATTTGAGATAATACAGACAACTGCAGCCTCTACAATTGCGAAGACTACAACTGTTTCGAAAAATCTCATCAGTGCAGCATGACAGGAATCAAAAAGAGGGACGACCGATTAAAACTGTCTACATAATTCCACAAACTACGCTATGTTAACAAAACAACATTAAAAACATGAAGTGGTTTACATCACCACGCAAGATGACATCGTGGTCACAATAAGATATCTTGAAGTTTTGAGAACCATAAAAACAACTTACTCTGGCTGATGTTGAAGATGTACGGTCATAAACTTCTAAAGTTCAGAAAATCAGCTTGATCTGATGGCCTATGGTCAAACTTAGAAAATCAAATTACTCCGCAGGGAAATAGCAACTCCACGCCATGAAAACCCTTTTGACCCAACCTATAGCTAATCTCTCAACCAGTTTCTGTACTTTAACTAACCCGTTTTGCAGCTGCATACGCGTTTCGACCTTATTAGGTCTCATCAGTGCAGCATAGCATCCCCCACCCCCTAAAAAAACTCAGAGTAATCGCTAAATCTCCAGCTTTTCACCTCCATAGAATAATATATCTCAAAGCTAACCTTCTCCTTGACATACTCAAGGCTTAAATGAAATTTTGAATACGGGTAAAAAACAGACAGAATTGTTGCCAATTGTTAGCACATATAGGTATTGTGATTACATAAGCTGTCTTCTATTTTTATTTTTATGGATCCTCAATAAATAAATTTCTTCTTAATGTAAAAACCGGATGGTCCTGCATGGCAATGACGGTGTGCATACACAGAACAGAGGTAGCAAAGACATATTAGGTGCTACTACACACTATACCCCCGTGATGACTGTAAAGTCTGGGACTGCTCTCAACAGAAGTAGCGCAAGAGTGGTCCTCGGCTATTGGAACAGAAGTATCCAAATTACGTTTAGGACATCTGTAGAAACTTTTTTTTTGATCAGTGTCCATAAATTGTCAATGGAATTAAGGTCAGGAGAATTTTCTCGCCGTTTGAGCACTCTCACATGGTGTGGGGGTGTTTTTCTAGCCAAGGCCGAGGTGATCTTTTCTTCCTGCCATAGTTGGCGGAAGCGGGGGGGCCGGGTGGGCCCTGGCTCCCCCACTTTTTTTAGGGGGAGGGCTGGGGAGGCCCCAATTTACGCGTTTATTTTTGCAATAATACCTGTGCATAAATGTTTTTAAAACTTAACAGGCCTACTATCGAAATTGAAACCTAGGAAATAGCTTAAATCCGGAGATGTTTTCTATAAAATTTTGTTTATGGGGTTGGGGGTACAAAAAAAGAGTAATCTTCTGCAGAGTGTTCTCTTGGGAGCTACGATGGTAGAAATCATTAAAGAATTTTAACAGACTGGGACTTTTAAACTTACATACCATAGAAACCACGGTCTTTTAGAGATACAGCCAAGGGGTCACGGCTCAGAAAAGATTTAAAATCATTGATATAAGCTTTCAGCATGGAAAAACATTTTACAATTCGTTTTGAGACGAGGCGAGGTACAGCAGTTGTCGCTAGTGTCGTTTATAGCAAACAGCAGCAACTATACTCAAAACTAGGCCCCTCCACCAACGTACCGGTATTGTATACCTTACTATCTGCACTGACTTTGCAGACAGCCACTCAGAAGAGATGTAGCGTACTGTATTTGCAGTGAAATAAGAGGAGCCGATGTAAGTCTATATATATAAAAATACAACGGGATAAATGGTAGGCCTTGAAGACTTACTAAATAAACGCTGTAAAAACCAATTCTACGACTAGTTTCGCGGTTTGACCGCTCCTCAGGTAGACTCAGGTTTTGAACCCAGGACCTTGTAATTGAGAGTTTTACCTCTCCAACCTGTATAGCTGTATAGCTGAAAATTGCATAGAAAACGCTGTCAGCCCGGTGGCCGAGTGGTTGGAGAGGTAAAACTCTCAATCACAAGGTCCTGGGTTCAAAACCTGAGTCTACCTGATGAGCGGTCAAACCGCGAAACTAGTCGTAGAATTGGTTTTTACAGCGTTTATTTAGTAAGTCTTCAAGGCCTACCATTTATCCCGTTGTATTTGGAGTGTAATTTTTCATAATGCGAGCTGCGGGGCAAATTTTCGGGGAAATGGAAACTTTGCTTTTTTCGGACTTAATTTTGACGTTAACAACTAACCTTCAAAATCGATAAAATATGCAGCTGTCGTAAGATAAAAGCGGCGGATTGTGCAAAATATCTACAGCTTAGTTTTTAAATTTTTTTGAATGTGTTTAAATTTTTTAATTCACTTTGTTTGGCTGTGCAGTGCTAACCCTAGCATTTCTTTTGCTAACAAAATTGCGTTTTCTAGTCAGAGAAACCAATTAAAACGTTTCGATTCTGGTTGTACGTGTGGCGATGCGATTTATGAGATTCTACTATTTTTCTACGCATCACCTTATCGGTGTAGAAAAACATTAATTGGAGTTGAGTTATTGATCATCCCAACTTTATCTTTTCGTATGCTCCAAAAAAGCTTAGGCCTAAAGCTCTCGTTGTTTCCATGACCGTATGCAGCTATACATGCTATAGGCCTACCGTGAACCTCTATTTGAGCGCCACACGGGCACGGCCACAGCGCTCTACATTTCAATTCTTCTCTTTTCCTATTGTGGCGTTTTATTAGAGGTGGTGTTCAGTTAGAGCAGTAGTTCTTAACCTTTTCCCCTTGCGCCCCTTTTCAGAGGTTTCCTTAGTCTGCCGCCCAGATGTCCTGCTTTCTACTAAAAATCAGTGAAGAGCAAACAAAAACATTAAGAAAGGTCATCCTCATCACGTCCGTAGATGTCCTATTTTCCACGAAAAATCAGTGTAGTGCAAAAAAAATAGTTTATCGCGTCCGCACAAGTCCCTACTTTTCTTGTTCCGCACTGGGCTAGACCTATAGTATCCTATACAGATGTACTGAGCACGCGCATATATTGATCATGACACAAAATATCATTACACCTTCTGAATGTAACGTCCCCCATAGCGCCCCCTGAGTATATCCGCCCCTCTAAAGTAAACCGCGCCCAGGTTAAGAACGAATGAGTTAGAGGATGATGCTACATTTTTTGACTAGCTGGTCAGAATTTTGGGAAGACAAATTTAATAAACGAAAAGAAAAAATTTTTACAGAGTTGACATTCAACCTTCAAAGAAAAAAAAAAAAAAAAAAAAACAGCTACCGTAACACAGTTACTGATAAGTTAATCAAAATTCAAAGGGGAAAATCAGATGACACGTCCCCGTGTAGCCGTCCTCGTTATTTTCAACACCTTCCTAGTAGTGGCATTAAAGGTGGTGTTCAATTAGACTGTTAAAAGGTGGCGCTCTGTTTTTCAATCCTTCCCCTGTAGTGGCGCTCACATAGAGGTTTTACAGGCAGTTATGGCATTTACAGTAGCTGTTGGAGTAACTAAAACAATAAACATTAGCTACACAATTACGGCCTGTTCACATGTCCAATTTATGTGGGATTTAGATCCACGGTTCTGCATCACAGTTAAATTTTAAAGTGATAATAAGATCAAAAATTTAATTGTGATGCAGAAACTATACCCCCCTTTAGAAGTAAGAACCGTGGCTCTGAAGCTCACATAAATTGGTCATGTCTCATGTGGACAGACTACATATGGGTTGTAGTGTAAGCGAAGGAAATCTAGTCATTGCTTTTGCCCTCCCCCCCACTTTAGAAATGCTTCCGCCATCGCTGCTCGTATACCACGTAGAAAGTATTTATTGCGTGAGTAAAAGTATCGCAAGTGTTTGTGCGATAGTTTTATCACAGTTTGCAAAACTATTGGAAGTGTTTGTCACAAACTCATTTTTTACAAACTTTTGGACTTCGGCGAATTTCTACATTGTTCTTTTAAAAAGGTATCAGCACTTAATTCCCGGACTGGCAAGAGGAAACCCTGACTTATGGTAACTCTTTTTGTTCGGTAGCACTTTCTCTTGTTTAGGTAGTATATTATATTATTAAAAAAAAACTTTTCGACAAACATAGCAAATATTACAGTGTGTAGCAGTGCTAAATAAGAATTGGCATTTTCGATGTTATGTTTCACATTCAAAGTTCTAAAGCGGACTCAGCAAGCAGTCAAGCGGTGGTGCATGTGGCAACGAGCCATGGCTTGATTTCCCACGCCGATCTTGTAGTTTCTATAAATTATTTTATTATTGCCACTGCTCAAATATTGAACATCATCGGAAACAGATGACATTATTGCCTTACTCTTTTTCCGAACAAGGATTCCGATTATCCATCTCTTCCAGTGGCGTTGGAAATACTTTTAAGGAGGAGGGTGGGGCTGAAATTTGCGTTACCATATCAACGTCTGGGGGGGCGAAGCCCCCAGACCCCCCTCCTTGATATCGCAACATACATCTTGTGTATCATACACTTTACTTCGGTAAAAATCACTTGAAGATTGCATGATGAACTCAAGCTTTCCTGTGGTATAAACACAGTACCAGATCGACGTTTGTAAACGTGTTAACCTCCTTTAAATGAACTTATTATCCGTTCACAGGTCAATAAATGGCATAGGCCATCTAGAAATAGCAAGTTGAGCTGTTTTCGTATATATGTAGACTTAGTTGTTTCACATAAAACATCAATCACATCATGGGGTTTTCAATCGTCCCGGAATGGCCGAGACAGTTCCAAAATAGACGTCTGATCTGGTGTCCCGGGCTGGGCTAGGTTTTGCAACATCAATCTTTGTATTAAAGTCTGCGGAATGGCGCAACAGAAAGCTGGTAATCTTAAGTCACAAGCTATAAGATCTATTATTTCTCACCGCTTTCTCAGCCTTACATAATAAAAAACCTTAGAAGCTGAAAGTCTTCCCTAGCAGTTTTTGTAGTTGACGAGATGCAGTTTCGCTACTTGGAAACCAAAAGCTGAACTATAGAGAACTTCATAAATTTCGACTGAGCCTGCATACTAATTACTAAACCAATATTAATGACAATGCGCAAGTATGTATACACAACTGCAAACAGTAAACACTGCTTCGACCTGTCAGGTCTCATCGGTGCCGTTACTGTGACCGACATTTACTCAAGGCAATATATACCTAAGAAGGAATTTTTTGCTTGTGGTTTGCAACTGTACCAGTGACCAAAACCTGCAAAAAAACTCTCTGTCCAACCCGTTCGCCCGTGAAAAAGCGGGGGACAAGGCAGGCACTGTGTCTGTGCAAGCAGTGCAGAAAACAGGGAATGTCAGCGTTTAGATCACAATTTGTACCATAAATGCAAATGGGCGAGTATGTATACAGAACTGCAGACCAACTGCGCTGATGTGACCTGATAAGTGGAAACAGTGTTCACTGTTTGCAATTTTGTATAAAACAATATTGCTTCTCAGTAAGTTGATATATCATATTTTGTACTTTCTTCTGGTGGTTTTACGATAGCTTTAGTACTGGCGTAAAATTGCTCTCAAAATTGCTTACTCTTACAAAAATGTATGCAAAAGACACATGACGTAATAAACTTATAATTGTCTACCTGTCTTAGTATCATATGAGGTGCCATATGTAAAGAAATAGATATAAAAAAATTACATACTTTTTTGCCACATTTACTGTAGAAAAATGTACGATATACTACATGTTCACATATGTTATATCAGAAATTCCTATATACAATTCACAAAAATGTTGTTCGATTTTGGCTCATTTGCAAATCAGACTGTTCTGATATATTATATCAGAATTTCTGACATGTTTGAATCAAAAAATTTCAATCGTTTTTGGTACCATTTGCAAATCAAACTGTTCTGATACATTATATCAGAATTTTCGATATGTTTAAATCAAAAAATTCTACTCGTTTTTGAAGCATTTACAAATGAGATTGTTCTGATGTATTTTATCACAATTTCTAATATGTTTGAATCAAAAAATTTTAATCATTTTTGGAACATTTACAAATCAGACTGTTCTGATATAATATACCAGATTTCTTACGCAAAACCCGTCGTTTTGTTAAAGAAGTTCAAATCGAAGAAAATTTGACAACGGTAGTACTGTGGAACCGTGGGTTTGCGGTATCTGCAATAATGGCTAAGGGTAAAGGCAGATTCTGGTATCTATAACTATCTAATATCTACTGTTATTGCAGTGGACTAGACTATAAACTATGCTATGCAAGCTGTTTTGACCCGTGGTTCTAGAATAAGCCTATGGGCTAATCCTTTGCAAAACAATCCAGGCTAACATCAGCAAATGCCAAGATGCGCAACATGAAAAATCTTAGCAAGTTAATCATTCTGCACCGAAATTGACGTTGGCAAACTACATTGTTCAGGTGTAGATGACTTTAGCTGCTATTTAAATAAGCCTAGGCCTAGAAGACTTTTGGCTAACCCTTTCCATTGATGCAGCCATCAGCTAAGGTGCTGTTTGGGACAGCTTATCTACTGAAATTAGGAATTCAGAAAATGCTTTATGTGCTACTTGGAGGAAAAAATAAAAAAAAGAATCACAAGTTCGGTAACACGTGACAAGCAATCTAGTCACCTAGTTGCAACACCACCAAGAAATTTATGCACCCTAAGGCAGGAAGGTGATTCTATCACAATCCTACGGTTCGCCCATTGGCCTATTCTAGAACCACAGGTCAAAACAGCTTGCATGACTAATAGCAGCCTAGACCAGCTTTTTCAACTAGAGCCTATTGCAATCTAAACACAGTGTATAGTTTTGTCTACTGCAATCACAATAAATAGAAATACATACCAAAATTTACCTCTACCATTTGCCGTTATTGCAGATACCGCAAACCCACATGCTGTTCCTCCTTCTACGGTTTTACTGTTATCAAATTTTCTTTGATTGGAGTTCTTTTAATAATATAACGGGTTTTGTATGAGAAATTCCGATATAACATATCAGAACAGTCTGATTTGTAAATGTGCTAAAAATGAGTAGAATTTTTTCGATTCAAACATATCAGACATTCAAATACAATATATCCGAACAGTCTGATTTGTAAATGTTTCAAAAATAAGTAAAATTTTTTGATTCAAACATATCAGAAATTCTGATACAATATTTCAGAACAGTCTGATTTCTAAATGTTGCAAAAACGATTCGAATTTTTTGATTCTAGCATATCAGAAATTCTGATATAATATATCAGAACAGTCTGACTTGCATATGTGCCAAAAACTAGCAGAATTGTTTGATTTAAACGTTCCAGTGATGCAAGTTTCTTTATTTTTGACGTTTCGCCTTCCGTTTAGAAGGCTTCTTCAGAAATAACAACTGGTAGATATCTTCCTTTTCCTTTTAGCAAGCCTACACACACTGGTAGATATCTTCCTTTTGATTCACATCATCCTTTATTACAAAAATTAAGCATTCCTAGAACTTTATTCAATAGAGCAGATAACGTCACATTGGACAAAGCACTACAACAGAAGGAATTTCGCACAATTGAAGCCACTTTAAAGACAAATGGATACCCCCGAAAGTTTTTCAACCGTGGATTGATGAAGAAGAAACAAATGGATAATAATGAAAAGCAAAAAATTGCTACTTCTTTAGCTTACGTGCAAGGAGCCATCAAACCAATAAAAAGTGTGCTGCAACAAATTGGTGTGGGAGTAGCTATGAACCCAATTTTCCTCCTATCATCTAAATTTCCAAAACCCAAAGATTATGTTTTAAACCATGAAAAGTCAGGGCTGGTTTACCAAATCTGATGCTGTGATTGTGACGCAGTGTACATAGGGGAAACGAGACGTAGCATAACCAGAGTTGGGAAAAATCGATTGTAATCAATATTTGATTTCGATATTCCTTCCTTTTTGTTCATCGAAAGCACTAGAGCCTTTACTTTTTTGAATGAGTATCGAATATGGCCTTGTCTTTTTTTTTTTTTTTGGCGCAATTCGATATTCCATATTCGATTGTTTTTGTCCAGATTACTTTATCTCACTTTAGTAAACTTAAAATAATCGCCGGCATGTCATTACCTTGTTTTTGCTGATAATTTTTTTTTGTGCAAAAAAAAAAATTAATAGCAAAGTTGCTTTGCATATAATATGTCCGTCGTTTGTCTCTAAGTTACCGCATGAATCGATTATTTCTTTACTTTTTGGTGAACTATCAAATATCGATTAAGCCGGGTATAAGACCAACCTCGCCTCCACGCGGTGCCCGGTGGAAACAACATGGTTATGTTGGCTAAAGAGGCTCTGGCATTTTTACTTTATTCATTTATTTTTTTTTCTCTTTTTCCAATCCACTAGTCCAAGCAACGGCCTTACTTGTTGAATTCGCTTCTTAAAGCATTTCGACTTCTTATCCTAACGGTTGAGAGGTCGAGTTGTGAAGGAAGGAGTGGATAAAGCAGGTTTGGCATTAGCGAAGAGGCTGGTGGTAATCACCAAAAGGTTGTTTAAATTGGACATGTGGGATAACGTGACTGGATTTCAGGTGACTGCGATGGAATCTCATAGATGTAAAAGGTACCGGTCTAAAACGCGCTCCGTACCGCGGCCGCAAGATAGTTCAGAGGCCCGCCCCTGATCTAGCCAATGGACCATCGGACTATAAATTGGAAAAGGACTGGGAAGCTTTTAAGCAGGCCCAATTGTGTTTCAAAAATGCCGTTAGAAAAGCCAAGAGAGATTCCTGGCTTCTCTTTACGGAATCGATGAATAGTCACTGTGCAACCGCTCGGCTGGCTAAAATAATGCGTCGAAACGAAACGGTACGAGTAAGCAACGTTTTAAAAAATACAACTGGATAAATGGTAGGCCTTGAAGACTTACTAAATAAACGCTGTAGAATTGGTTTTTACAGCGTTTATTTAGTAAGTCTTCAAGGCCTACCATTTATCCAGTTGTATTTCATATTAATAGACTTACATCGGCACCTCTTCATTCATAACGTTTTAAGACCTAATGGTGAATACACCAAGTCAACTGCTGAGACTATAAACTGCCTCTTGGACACTCTAGCACTGGGAAGTCGAGAGGTAAGAGTTAGTTACGCAGCAGAAGAAACAGATGAAAACATTGAGGTAACAATGGATGACGAAATTGTTAATTCCATCTGTTCCGCCGTCGTGTGGTTGGGCATCCTCTTCCGACGGTTTAGATGTTGACGGCGTTGATTTTGAGCCAGCGTCGGGTGTCATCATCCAGGACCAACAGACCTTGTATTCCTTTTGGTGCACGATGTAGGGGGCATGTAGAAATGATGTGGTCTGCAGTTTGCTCAGAGGCACCACACTCACAACTCGGTGAAAGGGCAGCACCCCATTTGTACATGGATGAATGGAATCGCTTTACGCCAGTCCGCAGACGATTCAGTTTTACCCAAGATGTTCTGGGCAAACCCACTCCAAGAGGCTTAGGACTGGCCCTGGGAATAAAAGCATGAAGCCTTGATGCACTTTTCAAGTACTCCATGTTCCATGCATAATCCATCCATTGCGCTGCACGAATGTCTGATTCGGTCAGACTATCCAGTAGTTTCTGTGCAGCGGGTACAAACGGGCGTCTTGATTTGAGCCTTCCCTGGTGCGCATTTTGTTTCCCGACCAGCTGCTCATGTAGAATATGATCAGGGTTAAGGGTGGTGCGGTTAGCCAGGGAAAGTGTCGCTCCTAGACGGCGAAGTTCAGCTGGCTGGATGCCTGCGAGGATTGGCAAGTAGTCCGTTGGAGTGGGTCGCAGACATCCAGTGACAATGCGCAAGGCGTCATTTAAAGCACTGTCGATTAGCCGAGTGTGAGCACTACGACACCAAACAGGTGCGCAGTACTCAGCTGTGGAGTATACCAGGGACAAGGCGGCTGTTCGCAATGTTTTGGCTCCTGCACCCCATCCCGAGCCTGCCAGTCGCCTCAACAGTTTGACGCGAGTGGAAAGTTTCTTGCGCAGTGCCTCTAGGTGATGACGAAAAGTGAGCGACCTGTCCAGCTTTACACCAGGGTAGGTTGGAGTAGGACACTATGGCAATAGTTTGCCGTTGTTGAAGATTTTGAGCTCACGTTTCGCCTCTCGGTTGTTTAAATGAAAGGCCGTCGTCACCGTCTTAGCGTGGCTGAGCTTCAGCCTCCAAGTTTGGAGATATGCTGAAAGTGTTGTTACGTCTTGGATTAGAGTGCCCTCCAAAGTCTTCCAGTCTTTCGAGGTATGCATCAATGCCAGGTCGTCGGCATACGCATACTTCTGGGAAATTGTGGAAGGCAGATCGTATGTGTAGATGTTAAAAAGGAGGGGAGCCAAGACTGATCCCTGTGGGAGACCATTTCGCAAACGTCGTAACCTGCTTCGCTTGCTGTCACCGATGGAAAGGGTGAAACTTCTATTCCGGATAAGTTCCATCATCATTTGGACCATGTGTTTATCAGGAAGGAGTCTTAGCAGCTTACAGGTGAGGCCACGATGCCAGACAGTGTCATAAGCAGCTGTCAGATCGACAAAAACAGCACCGGCCTTCTTCTTGGTCTCAAATGAGTCCTCGATGTGTTGGGTAAGTAGAACAGTTTGGTCTACTGTGGACCTACCCTGTCGGAACCCAGCTTGCTCCCGAGGAAGAAGCGGGTCGACAATGGGCTCGATACGGGTGTAAATGAGCCTCTCGAGGATCTTGTAGGGGACACAGAGCAAAGAGATGGGGCGATAGCTCGTGGGGTTCTCTACAGGTTTCATTGGTTTGGGGATCGCGACAACCAACGCTCTTCTCCAGATTTTTGGAATTTTGAGATGGTGCAAACAGGATGAAAGAAAGCCACACAGCCAGGATTTCAGGGCAGCTCCAGCATGGAGCAAAAGCTCAGGGCAGGTAGAGTCTGGGCCTGGAGCTTTTTCTGGTTCCAGATGTTTGAGGGCGGCTGCGAATTCTGAGGGAGTAAAGCTTCCACAGACATCACTGCACTTGTTGTAGAGGCTCTCCAAAGATCAGACACTTCTTGAGACACAAACCGGGATGAATTGCGTTCAATATCCTCGTATTTGCCGTTATTAACCAGTACTGATGCGATGGCATTGGCTGAAACTGCACAATGCCGAGGGGAGCGTCGTGATCGACCAGTTACGTTGTTTAATATGCTCCATGCTTTACGACTGGAGTGAGAAAAGTCGATGGTTTGGACTGCCTCAGACCATCGGTCCCTGCGTTTTCTGTCAAGCCTGGACAGCAGGGCAGAAGCAGCCCTGCTAGAGTCTGATCCCTCAGGCGATTGCAGGAACATCTGATAGAGGTTCTCACACTCAGCATCCCAACACGGAATGTGGTCGCTTCGTCGACCACGTGGGATATACTTTTTGGCTGCTGACATTACAAAAGTCCTGGTATGCCCGATCCACATCAGATGTATCAGGTGGCAACAAGCTCTTAGCGAGTTGGTTGGTCAGGGCATTGTAATGACTCCATTTGGCCTTGCGGAAGCTCCATCGCTTAGCAGGCATACTCGGAACTGACAGAGTGAGCCTTGGTGGAACAATGAGCGAAGGTCGATGTTGTGACCTAGGAAACTTCTCTAAAATACGCCTGTCAGGTAAGCGACTATCAGGACCAACACTAACAAACGCCAGGTCCGGGTTGGTGCCAGTGTTCCAGCGGCCTGAGTGGAAAGTGGCCATGTCCTTTGGATCATGGAGAGGGACAAGACCATTAAAGCTTGCCCAAGCAACAAGGCACTCTCCATCAGCGCTGTTGCTGCTGTAGCCCCAATTCACATGCGGGCAGTTGAAATCACCCGAGTACAGGACAGGGTGTGGAAACACTGGTAGGTCGGTAGTCTGCAATGGTGTAGGTGGAGGTTTGTAAACGTTGACAATTTTATAGCCATCAACGTCTACGCATAACCACTCAGTCTCTGATGTAAATGGGGACTGATCTACTAGGGTCCATTTTAGTCGCTCATGGACAAATGTAGCAAGGCCGTGTATCCTGTTTAAACAGGACCCAGCTAGTGCAAAGCCTGGAATCATAAG
The DNA here is from genome assembly GCA_964006365.1 of Trididemnum miniatum. Taxonomy (NCBI): domain Eukaryota; kingdom Metazoa; phylum Chordata; class Ascidiacea; order Aplousobranchia; family Didemnidae; genus Trididemnum; species Trididemnum miniatum. The sequence continues at coordinate 39,891,090 of OZ023231.1, read as the reverse complement.
CTTGTCGGTAGAAGCACAGTGGGTCTCCTGTAGTAGGATGACGAGTGCCTCAAACTGCACAGCGAGATGGTGAAGGACATTCATCTTGCTTGCAGTGAGGCCTTCAATGTTCAGCTGCAGGATTGCTGGCCTTCGGAACTTGTTGACGATGTGCCCTGAAGCAGAGCAAACATCGCCCCGTCCTGAAAAGGACGTTTGCCGGTTAGTAGGCCTTGGCTGAGCATCGGGAGGAGTGGATACCCTTCCGGGTCGGCAGATTTGGTTTCGGTCTGTCATTGTAACTTTGCAAGAGAAAAGCTTTGTACAGACTTAATTACAGCCCGGGCTACATGGAAGCATCTGCCATTCGGGCCATTCCATCTGTTCACTCGAAAAGATGGAAAGAGAAATAAACGAATTTCTGCCTTTTAAAACGCCGTGACCAGACGATATTTACCCGGCGCTTTTGCAAAAAGGTTGGAATAATATTAAAAACATATGCGAAAATATTTTCCAGACGTGCTTGAAGTACAGTTATGTGCCAAAAGCATGGAAGAAAGGGACTGGTATCTTAACCCTAAACCCGGAAAAGAAAACTATCATGAAGTTAAGTCTTTCCGGATGATCACTTTAACTTCTTTCCAACATAAATGGTTGGAGAGGTAATTACTTCATGATTTCAATGATGATTCTAATTTGCAGGCAAGGTTTTCTGCGTTCCAATATGGATTCAGAGCAGGAGTTTCGACTGAAATTGCACTGCACGAATTTGTACGACGAATTAAACTTAGCCCAGCAAAGAAAAGAACAGCACTATGAATATTTTTAGATATTGTTGGTGCTTTTAATAATATCACATATAAAGGCATTGCCGATGCACTGCAAGAATTGGAGGTGTCGCCTTTTCTCGTTCGCTGGATTGAGAACTTATTGAGACACCGCACAGTTCAAGCAGAGCTAAATGGTGAGAAGGTTAAAAGAGAAGTAGTAAAGAGGAACCCCCACGGTGGGACCTCGTCCCCTTTTCTATGGAACTGAGTTTTAAACTCCTTGCTGGTGGATCTACGCAATAGGGGTTTTCATGTACAAGCCTATGCCGATGATGTAGCAATTTTGGTCACTGGCATCAACATGCTGTGGATCAAAGGTAGGGCTCAAAAAGCACTAAATATTGCAAGTAATTGGGCTCTCATCCAAGAGCTGCAATTCAGCAGTAAAAAGACTGAAATATTTCTGTTTACTAACAAAAGGAAACCTGCGTTTGGAACCTTGCGTTTAAACGAACGTCAGCTAGAAATTTCCAAAGAAGCAACATTACTAGGTGTAACCCTAGATAGCAAACTTACTTGGAAACCTCATATAACACGAATTGCTCGCAAGGCGACTGTTGCGTTGTTACAATGCAGACAAATAGTGAGCAGAACGTGGGGGCTGAATCCAACTAACATGCGATGGATATACACTGCAATGATACGACCTGTCATTACATATGCGTGTGCATCCTGGGTTGGTTGAGTAAATAAAAAACATCTAGCGAAAAAACTTTCAAAAGTACAAAGACTAGCGTGTCTTATGATTTCTTCAGCATTTCCCAGCACCCCCACAGGAGCTTTAGAGATGCTGCTGAATATCATGCCAATTAATGAATTCATTATGTCAGAAGCAGTCAAGGGTTCATACCGGATATCCCGGGAGAAATTTTGGCCTGCCAAGACAATTGGTTCAATAAGAAAGACCAAAAGTCATGTAGACGTATGCAATGAAGCAAACAAAAACTTGCCGTTACTGAGTATGCCAGCTGACTTAACTAAAACAAAAGTGTTAGGAAAACAGTACAAATGCCTTGTTATGGAGCGTAAGGACGCAATGCAGTATGAGAATGCGTTAGAGCCAAGCATAATTAGATGCTACACTGACGCATCCAAGATAAATGGAAGAGATGATGCGAGTTTTTACATAGAATACGCATCAGGCTCTCAAACAGATGAACATTATTTCCATCTTGGAAAATATAGCACGGTCTTCCAAGCAGAAGTCTTTGCTATAGCTGAAGTAGCGAAGAAACTGATCATGGAAAAAATTTTAAATGAAAAAATAATAATTTTAGTGGATAGCCAAGCAGCAATTCTGGCAATCCAAAATAATATTGTGAAATTTCACACAGCATTATCGCGCATCAAATCCCTAAATATACTGGGTAAGAACAACGATGTCACTATTGCCTGGACGCCGGGACATACCGGCATCCAAGGTAATGAGAAGGCGGATATCTTAGCTAAATCAGGATCAGCATTAAACTGCTTGGGGCCTGAACTTTTTATTTCAATCCCATATGCTAGTTGTCGTGCAGCTATAAAGGATTGGAGCGTCAAAAGATGGCGAACATCGTGGATAGAACGAAAGGACTGCTTGAGAACAAAAGAAAATGTAGAGTGGGCTTCGCCCAAGTTTACTCAACGACTTTTGAGGCTCAAAAGACCTAGATTAAATGAAACGTTGCAAGTCCTTACAGGTCACTGCAACTTACAGAAACACAGGAGCACCATGGGACATGACGTATCATCGACATGTCCTAAATGTAACCTGTAAGAAGAAACTCCAAATCACCAGGTTGGAGAATGCACTTATTACCAAGCACTACGAATGAAGGTTTTTGGTAAAGAAAAAACCACCATAAAGTCAGTGGTCGGAAAACTAAATATAAACCTACTGGCTAAGTATTTGCAGCAGGCCAGAAGACTTGCTGAATACGGCCAGTAGTAAATTAAATAAACGTGAAAGCGGTAAAAATTGTAATGGGCCTAAATTATGGCGAACACAATGTGTCTGGGAAGGTTGAACCTAGTTTCTCTGGAACCACCGCCCCGTAATAATAACAATAATAATAATAAATATCGATTATTTCTTTACTTTTTTGGGTATCGATTTCCAACCCTGAGCATAACCACAAGAAAGCGGGAGCATGTCGACGCAGTAAAGAATCTTGACGTCAAGAAATCCGCTTTATGTCAACATGTATTGGACAAGGATCACTTAATTGACTGGGGGAACGTAGAAATTTTAAAAAGGGAATCCCATTGGCATAGGCGTCGTGTCGCAGAAGGATTTTTGATAAACCAAAAAGCGTTGTCAATGAATGTTTTAAACAGAAATGATGGTATGATTGTACCTTCTGTATATAATGTGCTTCAGTAATGTGTTGTCAAGGATATGCTGTAAGTATAGAAACGTATATGTTTTTTTGCGTAGTAATAGTTTTAATGTGATGTCATATATAAGTTGTATTTTCAGTTTTTCGTGATTTTTCTAGCATTTCCACAAACGTTTAGAGTGTGCGTTTGTTATTTCTGAAGAAGCCTTACGAATGGAAGGGGAAACGTCAAAAATAAAGAAACTTGCATCGCTGGAAAGTTTAAATCTGAATATGTCAGACCCGATGAACGCAAACTATTTTCCTTCGAAATCTTTTGATTCAAACATACTGGAATTTTTGATATAATGTATCATAACAGTCTGATTTGTAAATAAGCCAAAATCAAATAACATTTTTGTTAAATGTATATAGAAATTTCTGATATAACATATGTGAAAGATATATTACATAATACATTTCCTTTAAGTGAATACGCCAAAAAATAGGTAATTGTTTATATCTATTTCTTTACATATGGCACCTCATAGTCTCAGGCTTCTAAGATAAGCAAGCTAATTCTAATTTGATATTTTGTAATTTCGCTGTTATTTGCCCAAAAGTTTCGTTAAAAATTTGAGAAAAATTAACTGTGACATCATAATAAAGCTCTAAGAGCTTTGGACGAAGTTACCAGATCCAGCAGTTTTTGCAGTTGAGAATAACGTCACATTTGACCATACGTTGTATACAAAAGCGGATCCAAAAAGTTTTGGTAGGGGGGACGTAATTTTGAATTAGGTTGAATAGTAACTAAATGCAAAGACGTTCAGACCCGGAAACGGGCGTAAATAAGCCTTTCGAAAATGTTTCGTATCAGGGACATAATCAGAATTTTTTCAGGGAAGGGGTACCAGCTTTCGTCACTTTTTCAAGCGTAGTTTGTTTTCGGCAGATTTAATTTTAAGCAATTTAAGTACCAAAAACGATTCTAGGGGTCCGGGGACATGCTGCCCCGAAAAATTTTGAAAATGTGCACACTGCAATGGCCATATTAGTGATTTTTAAACAATTATTAAAGTAAGTTTGTCATATTTTTGGCCCCAAACTTTGAATGCTTCATCAATGATGCATTTTGTTCGCATAGTTTCGATTATGCGTGCTTAAGGCGACTAAGGCACGTTGTTATTAAGAGGTTTGAAATTATGAAAAAATTTTGTTCATCTAAAACATTGTTGAAAGTGGCTGATGGGGGATGCATACGAGCATACCCCACATCTCCGCTGGATCCACCCCTGATTGTATAATAACAAAAGATGGCCTCAAATTTAAGAGAGGTGTTTCAAACTAAAAATACCGAAGGCAGTTAAGGCAAAATTATTGTAAGGAAGTCAAAGGAATGTCTCGTGGTGAAACTGGTAAAACAATATTCAAATGTTAGCGATGTAGTTCTTTTTTGAGCTATAGCCTACAGTACGTACATTATTTTTGCTTGAAATCGTTTACCGTTTTTTCTACGAAAGGTCTGAGGGGCCGAGGACAGTTGCATGCACAGGAGCAGCACTGCCCTGCTAATAAAATTGCGTCATTGCTTCATTAAGCATATCGGAAAAGAAAAAGAGTCAGGAAACAACGCTACGTAGTTCTTGTTATTATGACAATTACGAAACCACATTATCAATGACAAAAAATCGAGCATTTCGAAATAAATATCAGAAAAAGAAGTAAGTATGACGTCATTTGTGGCTCAATGGGGGGAAGGTTGTAAACCCCAAAACCGTTGGGAAAGGCATTTAGCGGGATTCCCCTATCTTGGTGTGGCAGACAGATGGCCGACAACTTCTAAGCGAGCTTGTACAACGCATTGATCGCCTTCTCGTGATGGGAGAATAAATATGCAAGTAAAATACAAAAAAGAATTCGAAGAAGAGTTTGGAAACTTTTTATCAGAAAATTAGAGCATAAAAGAAGGAATTAGTTTGAAGACTTTCAGTTGCTTATATAAAGACGTTACGTTTTTTGTAGCTACAATGTTCCGACTTCCTCTAATCTTATGCTCTGATGGCATTATTTTTTGTCTTGTTTAATTTTAACACTGCTACAGCAGTTTTTACTTGCTTCTGATCCGTTTTTGCACTATCCAGATGTAATTTTTAGGTTCTATTCAAAGAATTGTCGTAATCAATTGCATACTAATTAGCTTCTGATTTGGCTCGTTGTGTCGTTCACAAGGTGGACGCTCACGGTATTTTTGCTTATTGTCAAGTGTTTGTTTGCTCGTTTGTTTTTTTTTAAAGTGTCCTGACTATGCATATGCTGTTCTTTTCTCTCTGTCTTTTTTCTTCTTGCATGTTTTAACCTTTTTTTCTTTACTTGAAGTTTTTCTCTCGCAGACCCAGTCGCTCTGCGTCATGCTAGCTTTTTCAAGAATAAAATAAGCATGGATTGAAACTTTCCGTAGTAGTGGAGGTAGTAAATTAAAAATATCTTTTACTTCTGCACCGTCAGTACGATAATATGAATAACATATTAAAGCGGTAAATGAAAAGCAAAATATGAGTGTAAGCGTGGTTGCAACATCAAGAGAGCAAGCATTGGTTCAAAAGGCAAGGCAATAAAGCAAAATTAAGACAAACAAGACAACCGAAGAGTCACAGTTATCAACAGTCAACACCGCTACGTTACGGTGCGATGGTAGGAAGCATAATAGCGCGTAGTCTTACTAAGGTAGTTTCACGTCTTTGCAGCACAAAAAAGTAGGGAAAAAACAAACGATGCCCCCACGACCCCCAAACGGCTCAAAGATAAGAGGGCTTCAGAAAAGTAAGCAAGCAAGTAAGCTTAGTCTTACTTCGGTTACTGGTTTTCTCTTATCGCGAGAAAGGAACTGAGGTGCCATTACCAGCTCGCCCAGGAGTTACGTGCCACCTGTCTCACGCCTGAAGTTGATGGCTAAATACGGTTAAGTGCCTTTACAGCGACGCAAAAAGTAAAGCCCATGGTTTACTTTCCACATTTTCCCTTGGTGGTGTTTACCAAATACCCATTTCAAGTCTCTGGTTTGATTCGACTTCGAATCGAGTCCAAGTCCACCCCCCTTCCCCACAAGCAGATGTTCTATCCACTCAGCCATTAAATCTATAATTCAAACAGGCAGCTCGATTTGTTAGCTTAAATTTTAAAATAGCTCTCACGGAGCCGCGAAGACTTCTCTCAGGTCATTTGGAGCGCCATGTGTTATGAGTTGAGCTGCAAATGTCATGCGATTATTGCTGCGCGCATACATTACTTTCACTAAATTGCGTCAAAAATTGTCAGTAAGCAAGCTTCATCAAAAACGAAGTACTTCATCACTTAGTCATTATGCTAAACCTTTTTATCTTTGTAAAATTGAACATTTGAGCAGATATTTGTCTTACCAGGATAAGGAATTCTTCCTTTGGTGACTATTTCTGTAAGCAGGATTCCAAAACTCCACACGTCAGATTTGATAGTAAAGCGTCCAAATGTGGCAGCTTCTGGGGCCGTCCATTTAATGGGAAATTTTGATCCTGTTTATAAACACGAATATTCATGTTTTGTACTATTGGCACAACTATACGTCAAAACTTTTAAAAAACCTACATCTTATTTTCTTTTCAGACTCCATGTTTTGACTCCCAACACGAAGTAGCCTTTTTCGGGTTTATAGGCTAGTCTTCAGTCAGTAGCAGCTATACAGCAATGCAGCTGGCTGTGAATTTAGACACATTGTTTGAACTTTTATTAAACTTGCCAAAACAGTTTTGAGCTTTCGAGTTAAAATGATTGATTTGTAATTTTATATTATGCGTAAGTTCTACAAGCTCAACGCAGCGCAAACCCAGTACATGCTGGTGAGTTTCTTCGCAACACATTGCTTGAGCAATGGGCATAGATCCTTTTTAAATGATGATGAATCAGCTTCATGTTTTCACTTCCTGCATTATTACACGCCAAGCTTTCTTTGAAGCATGACAGTAGCAATTATGAGACAATGATATGATATTACGTGCAGACCTCTAGAGCATATAATGAAAAGTTTTTAAACGAGGAAGTAAAATTACTTTGCAACCTTTGTAGATATTGCATATATAAAATCTTTTTTTGACAACTTTTACGTCTTTCAAAGAGATAATATGCGCAGCTTCACTTTGCAGCAATGTACCATATTAAGTTCAAACTATGGTTGAATTTGAATTGATTACTTCTTAAGATTGGATGCTGTTAAATTTTTTACATGTTTTTCTTGAAAATGGATCACACTTCGCACCCCACCCCCGAAATCTGAAAACATCGCATCGAAAAATAATGCTGCAACTGTGGGCGGAGTAAGTTTTGACACAAACCTAAAATTTTTACATCGCCTAGAGTTAATGGAGCAAACCAAGAATATACGTGAAGATGTGAAGAAATCAGCTTAAAGCTATTTCAGCAGTTGTACTGTATTATCTGGAACACTAACTATTTCTGCGTGCTTATTTCCTACTTTGAAATACGATATTCTGTAAACGCTATGGACAAGCTAAAGCATTAAGAAAAAAGTATTTGGACGAACTAAAAATGAAACAAATGCTGCCTTTTCTCTGACGTCAAATCGCATCTGTTCATTCAATCTGGGAATGATTTGGACTAAATTAGGCAAATATTACATTATCCCAAAGTTTGAACGCAGATAGGTGTGGAGGAACCATTTCATGATTGCCAAGCTTATAGATTAAATCGATATATAGAGCTGTTTGAGGATGAACTTGTGGTTACAGTGGATTAAACCCACAAACTATTACATTCCGCTGGCCCAGTTTATAAGCTTGCCAGATTACCAATAGATTTTACAGACTAAAATCAAAGAAGTTTTATGAATCAAATTGCTTGCTTTTACGTTTGTTAATTTTCATATAATACGCAGCGGCTGATACCACTTTTATCAGCACATAAATGTTGGCTTCAAAACACAACAACAGAAATTTAACCGGCACATTTCAAACAACGTCAACTCCGCGACGTGCATTGCATGTACAAAGCGCTTATGTCGAATGTCGTAACAACCTAATAAAAAGAAAAAACTTCACCTTGTTGAGCGTTGTATTCATCGTCCACAATCAGCCGGGCCAGACCAAAATCAGCTACTTTGCAAACTTGATTTTTCCCCACTAGTATATTGGCAGCTCTCACATCTCTGTGAATGTAGTTGTTTCTTTCAATAAACGCCATCCCTGATGCTATCTATAACACGAATACAAATATTCACTCATTGCAAAATGCTAATCGTCAGTAAAAAAATTGTTAGTGCATAATTTTTACCATACATTTTCATATTTTGGTTATTTTTTTATGTTTGCATTTTTTTTGGTGAAGCATAACTAACAAAAAGCCTAATTTTACTCATGAAATACCCCATGAACATGCTGAATTACTCAACTTGCAGGAAGGACAAAAACCACGCTTGTTTCCATTTATTGAAGTCCATGAGTATACATGGCTTCACCTCTTTATAAACAAACCAGCAAAAAATAGCAGATGTTGCTTTTTTATATTAGATACAACTTTCAAAATTGTACCGTAGAGCGGGACAGCGCTGTTTCGGGCTATTAGCCCTCATCAGGTAAGATACACTATCTTCCAGAACGAATGATCTTACCAGGATCACTTATCCCTTCGGATAAATTTATCTTAAGAAATCTAACACTTGTGGTGCGTAGCCACTCGTGTGGTTACGTCACCACGCTACTCAAAGCTTTTACGTGGCCAGGGTCAAAACCTTTACGTGGTCAAATCCTTTACATTTCAAAATTGTATTGCATTTTTGTATTTAGTTGCATATATATCCTTCCATCACGAAAAAACAATCAATGCGCTATACAAGTTCGCTTAGGAGTTGCCAGCCACCTGTGTGCTACACCAAGATGCGGGAACCCCCTTAGTGCCTTCCCCAACCGCACAACAAGCAAACTTGCCGTCTTATTCTTCACACTGTCACTTCAATGCTGAGTGTCAAGCAGAGAATCTGTTAATACCAATTTTAAAGTCATTAGATTAGATAGATAGATAGATAGGTAGATAGGTAGATAGGGAGATAGGCAGATAGGCAGATAGGCAGATAGGCAGATAGGGAGATAGATAGATAGATAGATAGATAGATAGATAGATAGATAGATAGATAGATAAATAGATAGATAGATAGATAGATAGATAGATAGATAGATAAATAGATAGATAGACAGACAGACAGATAGATAGATAGACAGACAGACAGATAGATAGACAGACAGACAGATAGATAGACAGATAGATAGATGTTTATTTGTCGCCAAAACAGAGGCGAGCGTAATAAACACAATTCCGGACAAAAGAAGTAGCACAACATTTCGGAGACAGGGAGACTGCAAAAGACCTCAAGGTCATCGAGTCAAGCAGCCACCCTTGGTTTGAAAAGAGGAAAAAAAAAAAGGTTTGACCCGACTCGGAATCAAACGCAAGTCTACATCTCCCGAGGCGGACGCACTTACCACTAGCCCATCTGAGCTGTAAAAAAAGAGATAATTATTTGAAACCAGTCAATTTTATCTATTTCATATTGAAGAGTTCACTCCTAACCCCATTTACAACTCTTACTTTTAGAGCTCATATGACAGGGGTTTGTTTTGGGCAAGATTTTATTGTAGTAAAGCTTATCATTGTAGACATTTGGAGACACTGGATTCGCTGTAGTGACGCAACTGATTAGAACAGCTCCAGTTCATGTTGCCGGTTAGAAAAAAAACAACGCAATTTGCTTCTGACTTGTGCTAAAAAATAGAAGCTCATTATGAAACTTGTCATTTCCCGGCCAGTCAAATCGTGCACGAGTCGGCAATGGCTCGCACCTCTACGATGTTTCTTCGAAACTGTGTTTCCCACGCGCTAAGCCGCGTAGATGAGCTTCGCCAATCGTTACGCGCTTCGGCGTAATATCGCGAGTGTAATGAAGATTTGATTTTGATTTGTCATTACAAATACAATTACCAGTAGGCTTGGTGGCTCTTGCAAAAATTAGTCAAACGCGTGTTTTAACTGTTATGTTTAAAACGCGCACTTTCAAAAGTTTAATGAGATGAGGGACTGCATAATCTTCATTAGTTTCTACATTGATATAATTTGGTGCTATGAACCTCTTTTGAAAGCATGCAGCGTTAAGAATCAACTTCTGGCTGAATCTCTATTTTTGATGCCTATGAATGCTTAAAAAAATTGAAAAAAAGAGACAATTATCACAATGTTCCTAGTTTATTTTTAAAATTTCAATTCAATTTAGTTTATTCACCACGCACCATATTAAGCAAACAACAATGTCATTGAATTCAATTTGGTTATTTGGTTACATGGTGAGGTGATTGGAAAAGACCAAACGGTCATCGAGCCAGCTATCACCTCATTTAATCACAACATTTAGGGTGGAATGCACCAACGCGAGTTAAGTTAACCCTAGATTAGAGCAAATCGTGATTTACCTAACCCTAGATTAACTTAACTCTCGAGTTAAAGTTAATTCGCATGGACCAACTCGATTTATCTATAGGTTGGCCAATCCTCGGATTAAACGCCAAGCAATTATTAAAGGGAAACGTTCCGCGCATTTGTTGAGTTTTTCTGGCACACATCAAAAGTTAGAAGTGATCATTCCTACAGAAATTTCGATTGTAGTCATTACTGTGACTATGCCGCAACCGCATTTATGATTTTGAAGTCAGTAAACAGCTTAATTTCCTGGCCTTAGAAGCTATGACGTCACAGCTACGAGACGATAAAAGCGAACAAATTTTCGGCTTCGCGTCGCGTTAAAGGCCCACTGAAGTCAAATTAAAGCGGGTTTGAAAACACGTGTTAACTGTGTTTAAGCGCTTTCGCTAAAATTTTGTTTTGATACGGGGCCGGAATACCGAAAAAATCGGCAAAATGTCCCCCTTTCCTGTTCGTTTCTGATTGGCTGATTTCATCATGACGTCAGCTGCCTTCTTGGTTTGTAGGTTAGTCATATCAATTGCTGGGTTCACAGAGCACGAGAGCAGTGTTAGCTGTTATCAGGTTGAATGTAGGCGCTATAAGTGCACCAAGGTTTGGATTAGCGAGATCTAGTACAAGCAGGCTGAAAAAGTCATCAGTGAGTAAAAAACCGTAATTGTAGGCGTGTTACAAACAGACTTGGGGCAATTACAGAACTCATGTAATCGATTACAATTACAATTACTCCTAATCATTTGATTACAATTACGATTACGATTACTAAAAAAAATTATTGTAATTGATTAAAATTACAATTACATCAATTGTAATCGCGATTACAATTTCGATTACTTTTAGTCAGCTTGCGGAATTGTTGGTAGATTTTTTTGGTTTTACTTTTTAGCGAAACTAAGACTCGACTGACAACTCATACTAAAAACTAATCACAGACTGCAAAGCTTGCGAAGAAATTTTTTTGCTTCACACTCTGATCAAATAAATGAATAATGTGCTAATTAAATTTTCAGTGACGAATGTGTTGCTTGTTTGTTTTAGTAGAAAGCATAGGTGCTATAAAACAGCACAATAGAAGTTTTAGCACCACGGCAGCTGTTATTCAGATCTAAGAGATAAAGGTGGCAATGCTCTAATTACATTTTTGCTTCCAACTGCGTGATGTGGTTCAAAACAACACAGCGGATAGACTTGTGAATTGGCACAACGCAGTGCAAGTACGCAAAACAAAAATTCTCACCGCTTCAACCAGAATCGAAAGCGTAATTCACTGAATGATGTAATCAGCTGCAATGCAATCGATTACGATTACAATTACACAGCTGATTTTGGGTTAGTAATCGATTACGATTACTGAAAAAAATGTAATTAATTGTAATCGATTACTAATTACATTACGATTACCCCATGTCTGGTTACAAACCGAAAAATGGTTAACTTGTGGGAGCCTATCTACGCGGGCTACTGAAAGTTAACCACTTAGCATTTCTTTGTAAGATATATAGGCCTACCTCTTTTATTCAATGTGCAGAATAGATAAATGTAGTGTAACAATAGGGTGGATCAGTAGTGCAAATACTTGTAGCCCGCATAAGAGGTTCAAGAAGCTGGTTAAGAGTTGAAATGTACCGGTACACTTTTACGATGTTTACCAGCGTGTAACAATTTGTTTTAAAAAGGTTGCGCAGTACCTACACTGATATATACACCGGTACCAGCGTGGTCCAATTCATCTGGCCTGCTGACCGTACAGCAAGTTACCACTGGTGATTTGATATTTCAATTGCTTAAACATTCCTTGTCTCACATGTTTTTAGTTCCATGATAGACAGATAGATAGTCAGCTAGTAGTAGTGCATTCCTAGAACCAGTACGAACCAAAATATGCTGACATAGAGCAAGTAATATGACAAACCAGTAGCTAGGCGAAATTCAAAAATCAGTAAATGACCGACAAAAGCTGAAATGAGCAAACAAGAAACAGATTACAAAAGGTAGTGTATATCGGTAGGCCTAGCTTACCTGGTGCACATACAACAGATATGAACAAGTGGTGTTTTTGCACAAACTGCCAAGACATGCCCAGCAGTCAAAAAATATGGATTTGTTGCCACAGTTTGTGGTCTTTAGATAGTCTAATTCAGTGGTTCTCAACCTTTTTTAGGATACGAACCGGCAAAATTTCCAAATAACCGCCGGTTGAGAAACACTGGTCTAATTACATCATTGCATCTGGTTAAACGGATAAAGCTAACTTAAACTTACATAATCTATCCAGAGCTTTTTTTCTTCAGTATATACCATAAAACTTCTATCTGAGCACCACCTTTACTTGAACACCACCTGACAGAACACCATTCACTATAGCGGAAGGGTTGAAAAATAGAGCGCCATCCTTTAATTGAACACCACCTCTAATAGACCACCATACTGGTAACATTATACTGCCACGAGTAAGCGTATAATTTTACCAGTATGGTACCACCTACCGGTACTGATGAAGATTATGGTCATGAAACAGCAAGAGCATAGTACTGTATAATAGCTTACCACTATCGAATTGTTTTCGCAGATTTGTTGATTTTTTTTATTTATACCAGTACTGTTTTGATATACAGTACATTAATCTGAACCTGGAATGATTTTTTTTGAAGTCAACATCATCTTTAGCAAATTAGGCTACGGAAAGTGAAAGAGGGTTTATGTTTAAACCTAAGAAGCACTCTCCAGATGACACCGGTACTCGCAAAAGAGCTGCTATTGTTTTAAACAAAATTAATAATGATAAAGTAATGCATTCTCAAAATGACAATGAATTCAGCAACAGGTTGCATTCCTTGGACTGGTGCTGTTGCAATGGCTGTCAAACTATGCCAACTCTGATTGAAAGCAACTGCTGTCAAGAAAACCAACTGCTAATTGCTCAGTTATGTAAAGACGTAAATAGAAACAAAAGCTGTATTGCCACCACAGAATCTTTTAAAAAACTTTGCTTGGACAAGGAAGTTTTGAAGGGCTACTGTGTTCCATAAGAGAAGCCATAGATGATCAGTTGGAAAAAAATGTTTGCATTAAGTAAAAAAATCGTGACCATTTTCCTTCCACTCCTTTTCTATCGGGTTGATAGCTATCTGTAAATGCGTCTATTTATCAGCCAAGTAATCATGTAAATTTGATTTTTGATTGATTGATTTCTTCATTTTTATCCTCCTGTCACGAGAAAGCGACAGAGGCGCTATGCGTAGGACGAATCCAGACTCGCTTAGGAGGTGCTTTTGTTTCCGAGTTTTCCGCTGGAATTTTGCTTCTGACTCCTCTGATTTGCTGCTAGTTAGATTCCAATAAGCAGAGATAATTGTCGTGAAGCATCTTATCCAAGGACGCAACAAAGAGGCTTGGGTGGAATTTGAACCATCAACCTTGCGATCATGGCCGTCGTAATAACGACGCTCCGAACCACTCGGCGACGCTGCCGACAAAAACTTGAAATTGTGCAAAATAAATCATTGCAAATTTGTTGGTGAACAAAATCATGGTGACGTTTATGTAATGTAATAGCGATATAACTACGATACATGAAAATGTTAGAGCAAGTTTCAAAAGCTATTTAAGAATCGTGGAGCTATGATCACTCATTCATTTTATCTATCTTCTTCAGCTATGTTCAATCAACTGTTTGTGACTGTTTAAAATTAACTTGAAAGCTTTATCTGTGATTTAATTTCTATCGATGTACTAGTGACTAGAAATTCGAGCAGATGGGTCGCGGAGTAGGCCATGCACCGCACACTCGATGCTTGCCTAGTCGTTGTGTGTTACCATCGTGTGTCACAGTTGTTTTTTTACTTGACAGTTAATGGACATGTGCTCTTATTTTTCAGAACTTATCGATTGGCCGGTTATAGAAGCTTCGTTTAATGGGTGTACGGAAAACTTAGATGAAATAAAAAAGTGATACCTTCGTGTGTAGTAGGACGAATTAGACGAACATTTTCGGAGCCAGACAATACTTACGAAGGATTTCATAAATCACTCCAATTTTCTTATAGGTTTGTTCAGCTAGCGAATTTTCCTGTCTATAGTATTACTGGTACCAAAATTAAAAACTGTTTTTGTGTGGATGATTGGTATTTCTGTATGTACAGAGAGGGAAAAAATAGAATCATCAATCTAAGTTGCCAGCTTAGTGGAAGATGGCAGAGCAGAGATGTCCTGAATCTAAAAATTTGTCTCTCCTAATAACACGTACTAGTTAGTTAGTTAATATCTTTTATTTGCGTACCGTCAACACTCCACTAAGCTAGCAACTTAGGTTGATGATTTGATGATCTGGTGGTACTCAAGATCCGAAAACTTTTAGTGGGGTATAATATTTAAAAGCCTGGTTATTTCCAATCACTAGTGTGGTAGGTCTACGCCAGCAATTGGTTTCGTCTCGACAAACATACAATGCATACTAATTTGCCCACGTATTTAGAGAGTTGGGGAGGAGGAGAATTACAGTCTAAGTTTTATTCCAACCAACAGCAAAGATACCGGTAATAAAAGACG
This sequence comes from Trididemnum miniatum, assembly GCA_964006365.1. Classification (NCBI taxonomy): domain Eukaryota; kingdom Metazoa; phylum Chordata; class Ascidiacea; order Aplousobranchia; family Didemnidae; genus Trididemnum; species Trididemnum miniatum. Next base: position 39,875,915 of record OZ023231.1, on the reverse strand, counting down.
CTGATGATTGGTTACAAAACCTAGTAGTGGAACCATCTTAGCTGAGCCCTTCCTAAATAACTTTGAAGTAAAATAAAACAATTACAAAGTTTATTTCCAACTATCCTAGTCCAAAAAAAACGAATAACGCAATCATAAAACTAGAAGGCATAAATAATACCACAAACAAATGCAAAATAAACAGCACGCAGAAACGAAAAGAAAAAAAATTATATGGCAGAGAAAAACAGCAAGCAGTAACAATTTTTCATGACTTTTAAAGTCATGGTTTTGCGCATAGCCAGGGTTGGAAATCGATAATGAAGAAGTAAAGAATAATTCGATAACTCAAAAAGAGTAGAGAATTTCTGTATTTGATAACAAAAATAAAAAGCAGAGAATATCGATAACGTCATGTCGATACTTTTTACTGACTCAGTTAACAGCGACAGCGTCAACATAACTTGATGCTAATAGGGGGGGTTCAGGTTAGGTAAAGTGGAGAATGTCGGTATTAAAGGCATAGCATATTATGATGGGCAGTTTAAAGCAGGAATACTAGAAGGCTTAAAAAGATCACTTTTTCTCTTAATTACTTTTTAAATTTCTACCTTTGATCTTGGCCTACTTCAGATGCTGTTGACTATAAACCTTTTTCTGCAATGTTCGAAACACAAAAGTATTTCTACCAGTATCAGATGTAATCTTTGAAATGAAAAGAAGCTGGTGAACGAACATTAAAAAAACGCTGAATGTCAATACCAATTGGAATGGAATCAAAAATGACAGTGCATACGGAACTTTCCGCACGCGAACTGTTCTTATGCCGATGCAAAGTAAAATATTTATGCAAACACCACAAAAAACAGATAAGATACTAAAAATAACAAAAAATATAAACGTTAAAAGAACTTATTCAGAAAAAAAGTATTATCGAGTAATTAATATCGATTTACCAAGCAAAAAAGTAAGGAAAAGCCCCAATCGGTAAGGAAAAAAAGTAAAGAATTTTTGCATTCGATGACGATAAAGTAAAGAATATCGATTATCGATTTCTAATCGATATTTTCAACCCTGCACATAGCCATACAAAATTTGAATAAGAGTAATCCGTTGACTGATCAATTGAAAATTGAGGTTCCAACTCGCGAGCGGTGGTGGTACGAAAGCGAAAAAGATGACGATCAACGAGGTTTGCTTTCAATGGCTTCTTGGTGCGAGCTATTGTTGATCTTGCCACTAAAGGAACGATAATTTGATCATCTTCCTGTATGGCACCCACAAAAACCAAATATGTGTCTAGGGTTGGGCATTATTTCAAATAGTCAATTTATTTCAAATAGTTGGAACCGAAATGATAATTTTAAAAAGCAGCTTAATCTCTTTTTTGACTCGCACACGTAGTGCTTTTATAGTGATGCGCTATAAGCATCTTTTTTATAGTGATAGCTTTATGTTTCCAAAATTTTGAAAAATTATTTTTGAATAGAATTCGAAATTCTAGATTCGATTTAATGATTATAGAATATTCTAGAATACCGAATTATTCTGAAATGCCCATCCCTGTAAGTGTCAAGCCTTTACCATAACGAAGCAGAGAGAGTAATTAACCACCTGGATTAACAATGCGGAATTTCAATCAGGGTTAGTTTTTAAATGATACGATACACGAGTCATTTTCAAGGCCGTTGAGAAGTGGGTCCAGGGGTACCTTGTGTACCGGGCCCTGAATTTTCGAGGGGCCCGAAATTTTGAAAATTCCACGTGTAAAAAGTTTCGTAAAAAGTTTAAAAGGGCAACTCTTGACTGGTTGAATGCAGACAAAGTCACCCCTCGCCACCACCTATCGGTAATACCACTCACTTACATAGCTAACACGCTAGGCTAGTCAATGTTCAGACTACAGTATAGATTACTCAAACTTACTGACATACATGCGTTACAATGGTTTGTATTTTCAAAGGTCAATTCTGTTCGGATCCGAATTGGGTCCCGCAGTTTACAACAACCTGATTCTATCTGCCTATTAATCTAGCAGCAAAACACAACCCAGTTTATAGCTTACCTTCTCCTACTCTCTGGAGAGTCGCATTTACAAGATCCGTTCTGAAATCATATTTCTTCTCTTGAAAGACTTTTTGGTAATAAAACTACAGGTAGCTTTAGACCAGTGCACTACCCAGCGTTTGCTGCCATACTTAGTCGTTGCTTGAAGTCGACCAACATTAAAATTGTCATCAAGTACAGCCAGCATAGTCCTTGCTTTCATGCCTTTGTAGCTAAAAGCGATTCGTTTGCATGTACTTTAGCATAACATTATGCAATACTTCTATATTGCCGGAGAGGCAGAATTGGGTAACATAAAAAATAAAGAATAGTTTTAGCAGAGCGACGAGGTTATCAGAGTCAGAGTGCGACCATAATACTTTTATAATAAGATGATATTTTGGTTGGAGCAAATTACAAGTGAATCGGCCGCAAAATCGATTTCGGTGTGGGAGGTGTCGGTGGCAGGGCAGGACAAATTGGACACGGTGTTGCCAACCGCTCGCCACCGTCGCTACATTCTTTGTCAGTTGCCCACTTGCAAAGTCACGTAGATACAGGTCCAAACAACTCGTGGCACGCATCTACGTAATTCGTAAGCATTACGAACATTTGAGTGAAATTTTTGACTATTACAAGTACTGTACTATGGTTTCAACAACTCTTCAATGTGCACACAATTTCTGTTAGATATAAATTTTTGTGTTGGGCTATATTTGCGGCAGCTTACTTGTTCCAGGCTTTTCAAAAAGAGCTTGTCCAAAACGATTGCTTGCAAAGCTTGGTGAGATGCACCCCCTGGGACAAGCCAAAGGCGATTTGCTTGATTCTCATCAGTCATAGGGGCGTGATCACACTTCATGTATTCAGGGGCGTAAGACTATTCATGAACCCCAACAATGTGATTTAGAATGGATATCCAACGTTCCTGGATAGATGTAGATATTGTTAAGCACACGCTTTACAATCATCGCTCCAGAGTCACCACTGACGACGCAAAGTATAAAATAAGTAGCAACGCATGTTTGTAATTTCTGGCCTGACGCTTCTACCAAGTGTCAGACGAAAATTCATCATTTATTTTATTTTCCGAGCTGCCCCAAACAATGTTACCAGAACAAAGCGAAGGGACTTCACGGTTTTCTGAGTCAAGGCGCCACTCAGCATCTGTCAATTTTCTAGCCTTTTGGTTGAACCAACGAGGAAGAAGTAGAATCTACAGAAGCTGCTCCAAAGTCAGCGCTCTGTGTACTCGGCCATCAGAGCAATTAGCCTAATAACCTATTATAGGCCAAACAACGTGAATCGGCAACACCAGCTAACATAACACATCTTCATTTGAATAGCACTGTTTCCACACGTCTGTGAACACTATCATAAGTGATTTGTAATGGACTTTTTCCACAAGCCAGGTCTTGCCATTCTTTTTTACTGCTTGCTTGTTTCAGTTTTTGGGAAGAAGATTTAGCCAAATGCCAAATATCCAAATTGGAGGTTAATTGCTAGGTAGGCTACTCTTTTTTCATAAGTGCAGTAATTTGCGGATCTCGGTCTGTCGCTAAAGTTGATATTTCAATGCCCGCTTCCTAAAAAAGTGAAGTTTAGTTTTAACACTTTGTTGTCAGAATAAAACCTATGACATTGGTTGCAGTACTCATGCTTGCTTATTACAATTATTGATTGATATTAAGCTCTGATTATCGACATTGAGCACTTTTTTCTCAGCTTCAAGCAGTTTGCAAATGACTATTTTTGTACTGTAAACTTACAATATCTCAAATATTGCAGTTTGTAATTTTTTAACATGATTTGAAACATAATAATAGCTCTATTCGTTTTATTATGAAGTTACACTGATATGTTTTCGTTGTAACTGCTAGGTTACGGAGTGACGGTGCTAAAATTCACATATTCAACTACCCGCATACGTTTATCAATACGACTTTATGTATTTATTCATTTTCTTATAGACTGTTAAGAAGCAAATTGCATCATTGTTTACCTGCACGTTGTTTAGACAGCGTACTAATTCATTCTTTTCCATGGTGTAGCTGTTTTTGGACTCCGATACTTTAACGACGTTAGATGCAAAAACAAGATTAGACCGTGTGTCCATTAAGCTATACGTGCAAAAAGTGGCAGAGTGACCTGGGCTGTCACAGTGTACATCTCCAGCAACAGTCAAATTTGAAGTTTCAGCGAATTCTACAAAACATAATTTAAGTCACATAACAATTATTTTAAAGCAGTCTGAACAGTGGCGGCTCGTGACTATTTTAAACAGGTAGGCTACATGATTAGAAAAGCTGGCCAGAATAAATACTCGCTCTGAAATGAAAAAAAAATCTTTATTTCACTAGCAAGGCGGTAGGCTTTGGGCTATACACAACTGCAGGAACACTGGCAGGTTTCCCATGAATTATTATTACTCTACAATTTTTTTTTATCACGCCACTGTACCAATAGCTGATTCTGTGCGTACCTGTAGCCTAGGTAACCTGCACCTGTAGTCTACATGAATAAACACAAGTTTGGCCTAAACAAATTTTTCTATTTAAGTACACTACCGGTACTCTGCTATTGTACCTAGTCGACTACATCTAGTGGGCTACAAAAAAGCTACCACTAGTCTACAAACCTAGCTAAGCTGCGGTACCGGTCAATCAACAGCTTAAAAGTTTTTCTTTTTACGCAATCTGTTAGTTCAAATAAGGTATAACTAAAGTCTACTAGCCTTTACCACTGTATTACAAGCTTAAGCTGTATGCAACCCGTAACATCCCATATCTTTCATTAAACCCAGTATCTCTATGTGATTGCAACCAAATAGAGCCAACCTCTAAGCTTTACACCTCAATAACCACCAAAAAGGCTGCTTTGACACAGCCTTAACACGTCTCATTGAACGTAATTCAAACTTCCATAAAGCATTGATGACGTAACACTACAGGGTTAGTTCTTGCTACGAAAGGCTGTGGCTGTCTTTACGTGTTGCCATTTTTTGTACAAAAATTATTTTTTTCAAAAAAAATATTGTCGATAGTTGTATGAAAGACAAGAATAGGTAAAAAAATTTTGCTTCTTAAAAAAAAAATAAGGAGGTGATAAACTGGGTAGGCTGCAGCCTTTGCAGCCTTCACTACGAGCCGCCCCTGAGTCTGAATTTTGTAGGCAATTGAAAGTTTTTTGGGCCTGCTTAAGCATAGAAAGTCACATCTCCTTTTTCAAATATGTCATTTCTGTTTAACAATTGCCATTAAGGACAATAACTTTAACAACCGATTATTTAAACTTGCCTGATAAAATCTCTTTTTGATGCACTGCATACATATTGTTCACAGCCGGAAAAAGGTATTTATTTTGAATTTGATAGAATGTTCTTTCACAAAATAGTTTTATGCAACTGACTTCAACAATTTTTGAGATGGTATGAAATTTGCTCCCAGTGAAGAGAATTGCTGCTGAAAGCATGACGTTACCAACGCAAATTTATTTACCACCGGTTGTGGCCTCCAGCTATATTCATGGTGGTTGTTGTACATTGTCTGGACAGTGATCATTGAGCCATTGAAAGTATGACAAATTGTTGATATCGGTGCCGTGCATTGCAAATTATAAAGGCATCTCACAAAAAGCTTTTTAAGATGCTCAACAAAAACAATGCAAATGTCATTTTGCCTGTTCAAAAATTCGTCATCGTAAAAACCTGTCTTCGGAAGATCATCTTTTTCAGATCCTATGTTGTCACTTTCAGAAGTGCTAGTTGACAAAACATAGGACGAGGTTAAATTTGGATTTGGAGAATGCAAGTGAGAAAAATCAGGTTCTAAGGATTTGACTGGTGTTGAACAATTTTGGGATGATGCTTCCATGTCGCAAAGCATTTCCAAATGTAAGGGCTACGTAGTTTGGGTTGAAGCATCGACGTATGTGACCGATAGGGTCTAAGTGGCAGCTGAAACACACTCTTGTTCTGTTACAGAGTGGATTGAATCAGCAGAGGAAAAGCTGCATCCAGCTGTGATGTCCAGGGTATGGGATGACTACATTTCCATCTGAATCAGCTAGTCCAAAACGGAGTGGATCTGAAATAGGCTACATTTTTTTTTTATTTAAAAATCAGAAAACATGAAATAAATGCTTTGGCTCCAATGATTCTTTGCACATTAAAGCTCATGAAACCATAACTTAACCAATACAAATGAACTGGAATAGCGGCATACCTATAAAAATAAGATAAAACATTTCCCTAAAATTATAATGAAATATGGTTTGACCGATAAGCCAAACCAAGAGCTAGATGATTTTTACCCGAGCAGAATTGAAATAAAACACCTTTTAAAATGACACTAAAACTCCAACAGGCTGTTTTGCCGTAAAGCCTGTCAGGGGGGATAATATTTAATATAATGTGATAATACTAGATTATGCTCCTGACGAACCTTAAGGCGAAACAACCTGCTGGGGTTTTAGTGTCATTTTAAAGGGTGTCTTATTGATTTTTCTTGAAATCATATGTATCTGCAGTATATATTTACTTACTTCTTGAATTTCTTTCCAGGAACTTCTTCTTTTCACTCTTTCTGGTCTTTCTGTTTGTATCTTCAAGCCAGAGGAAGTGCTTGGTACATCTGTCACCTTCGTGCTGCAGCTGCTGAAATCGAAGAGTGTTGGAACTGCATCAGACTTTAAGCGATGTTTTGGAGGCAATCCCAAAAGCACTGCTGGTAAATCACGCTTAAACCAATCTGGTGTAAAATGACTGCTGCATATCCTGGAGTGCTTTGAAATCGTTGAATTTTTCAACTTCACGTTTGTTGTCCACATTTTCAGCAGTTTAGGTAGACAATGAAAATTTACGGTCTTGTCTCTATCATTTTTGGAGCAGCCTGGTGCAACACAATACTTAACCATTTTATATATAGTAGATGTGTATATTAGCCAATTAATTTGAAGAGTCTTAAAAAAGACTTTTTTTTCTTTTTGTGAAATCCGTCAATTACAAAATTTAAAAGTTGTAGCACCAAAAATTTGTTCAAGTATTTATTTATATATTATAAATGCATAAAAAGTACCGGTACTGTAAATATATATCAACTGCAGAAAAAAAATAGGATACAGATTATGTAAGTTTAAGTTAGCTTTATCTGTTTAACCAGATGCAATGATGTAATTAGACTACCTTATAGATCACAAACTATGGCAACTTATAGATCACAAACTAAGGATCACAACTTATAAATCACAAACTATAAACTTATAGATCACATGGCAACTTATAGTTCACTTATAGATCACAAACTATGGCAACAAATCCATATTTTTTGACTGCTGGGCATGTCTTGGCAGTTTGTGCAAAAACACCACTTGTTCATATCTGTTGTATGTGCACCAGGTAAGCTAGGCCTACCGATATACACTACCTTTTGTAATCTGTTTCTTGTTTGCTCATTTCAGCTTTTGTCGGTCATTTACTGATTTTTGAATTTCGCCTAGCTACTGGTTTATCATATTACTTGCTCTATGTCAGCATATTTTGGTTCGTACTGGTTCTAGGAATATACTACTACTAGCTGACTATCTATCTGTCTATCATGGAACTAAAAACATGTGAGACAAGGAATGTTTAAGCAATTGAAATATCAAATCACCAGTGGTAACTTGCTGTACAGTCAGCAGGCCAGATGAATTAGACCACGCTGGTACCGGTATATATATATCAGTGTAGGTACCGCACAACCTTTTTAAAACAAATTGTTACACGCTGGTAAACATCGTAAAAGTGTACCGGTACATTTCAACTCTTAACCAGCTTCTTGAACCTCTTATGCGGGCTACAAGTATTTGCACTACTGATCCACGCTATTGTTACACTACATTTATCTATTCTGCACATTGAATAAAAGAGGTAGGCCTATAAATCTTACAAAGAAATACTAAGTGGTTAACTTTCAGTAGCCCACACAGATAGGCTCCCACAAGTTAACCATTTTTCGGTTTGTAACACACCTACAATTACGGTTTTTTACTCACTGATGACTTTTTCAGCCTGCTTGTACTAGATCTCGCTAGTCCAAACCTTGGTGCACTTATAGCGCCTGCATTCAACCTGATAACAGCTCACACTGCTCTCGCGCTCTGTGAACCCAGCAATTCGTATAACTAACATGCAAACCAAGACGGCAGCTGACGTCATGATGAAATCAGCCAATCAGAAACGAACAGGAAAGGGGGACATTTTGCCGATTTTTTCGGTATTCCGGCCCCGTATCAAAACAAAATTTTAGCGAAAGCGCTTAAACACAGTTAACACGTGTTTTCAAACCCGCTTTAATTTTACTTCAGTGGGCCTTCAATATGGCGTAAAGTTTAGCGTGGTGGATCAAAAGTCGTGAAAACGGGGTTCGATACCAGAATAGGTTCGGCTTATTTTGCTTCGCTTCTTAGTGCACGGGGTAGTGTAGGCCTAGCATTTTTTTTATGCTTGCTATTTATTTTATTGTTTGAGTTGCTTTTATTTCTATCTTTTGCAGTAGGGGTGTTACAGGTAATCTTTTTATATTTTTTGTGTGCGTTTGCATAAACTGATTTCGTTTGTTGGGACAACTGAATGGTTTTTCACTGCTCCAGAAAGCATTTAGTTGTGCTTTTGTTTGAAATAATTTGAATTGAGTTGAGACATAAGAATTGAGCTCGCGGAACTTTTGGTTTGCAGCGGGAGCTTCAGTTGGTCAAGTTGTTTGCGTTTACTGTTTTTTACAACTTTCCAGTTGCTGCATAAATGCTGAATAGTTTACATTTCTGTTAGATATAATGCACTGCACATTGATGTGCAAAGGTATCGGCCATGTAGACCTTAACAGGTTAACAGTGTACCGGTATCAGTTCAGCTCAGTCTATTCATTTATTAAGTGGCGACATATTAAACACAAGGAGAATGATATGAAAACTTTGTCGGTTTATATAGTTTGGTGAGCTTGCTGTGCTTTTGGTCACATACTTGTTGTTGTGCTTTAAACGCCACACAAGGTATGAAGAGTGCCGTTATTTGATAAAATAATCAATAAAGTAAAGTTTCTTTTACATGTGGCACCGTTTAATTTGAAGATTTCCTGATTTTTGAGTTCCCATTTGCCAGTTCTGTGGTAGGCTAATAATTTTTTTTTCTTTTTTTTTGATCTTATTTTATCTACATCCACCTGATGAGCCCCAAATAGCGCAAAACCGGTTGTGGATTGATATTTCAATGCACATTGCAACCTTTTTGTTGGCATTTTTTTCTTCAATGTTTGTTTACTTTAATTTCTTACCTTATTTGGCCACTTTTCCAAAAATGTACTTATCCCAATTTATAGTTTTCTGTTTATTCCCTATGTTGACGTTTGATTAAAAGTTTCTCCCCAAATACCTAGTTTCATGATTCATGAACCAGAATTTACCTTAAACGTTTTATACGAAAGTCATAATGTTCAAAGAAGGCATATGTTCAAGTTCATCAATCTAAATCTGCAGTCTTTACTGTACCGGTACTCTAGTAGATCTGTTCTATAATATGTAAAAACCAGTGATGCAGTTAAGATCATCACCTACAAGACCAAGACCTTGTAAATTTTTCAAGATCAAGACTGTAACGATATAACTGTTTAATATGTTTTTGTTTTAATGCTTTGTCTACTGTAGAAGGTTCTAGACCGATGCGTTGTTTTCCGAAGTTTTATTCGTGGGATTGTTTCGTAAGGTTGCATTATGAAGTCATAATTTTCTACTGACGAGTTTTTTCCGTGAATATTCTGGACAGATCTTTCCGTTACGTAATTTCACTGGGTTGAAATTTGTGCTTGTGACGTCACAATTGTGTTTATTGTGGTTTGGTGTGAATTTTTGCATGTCATACGATTTCTCTTTGACGTCACAATCGTGTTTACTGTGGTTTTGGTTTGGTGTGAGTTTTCTATGTCATGTGATTTCTCTTCTTGTTTCTTTTTCAGAATGTCGTAGAACGTTCTCGAACTTGAACTTTGAGTATAATTAGAACTTGAATTTCGAGCGTAGTTATTCGAGTGTATATTTAGATTTAGTGTGCGTAGAGTAAGCAATTTTGTTGCATGCTGAAGGGTATAGCTCTTGTTATAAGGTATTACTGAAGTGAGCAGTGGTGTTTGTGTTTATTGAAAAGTAGTACCGTGAGTACCGTAGCTAAGTGAGTTAAGTTGGGTCGATTATTATATTCGTCTGGTGAAGAAGGTCTTGGTTTTTTCGTGAGGTCAGATCTAAAAACGAATTAATTCTTACGGTTTATCATACAATTCTTATCAATCGTCCCGTCAGCGAAGTAATATAATTTTCTATTTCGCGACAAAGACCAAGACCGTCTTTGTCAAGACCAAGACCTTTGATTTTTTTCAAGACCACGACCATAAAAATAGGATGAGAATTAACAGTTTATCACTTTTCGCTATTTTTCTATAACAACAAACAAAAAAAAAAACGGGCAGAATACATACGGAATACTACAAGAAATAAAAACAGCACAATCACGTACACCCTGTTGCATACTTTTTCTAGCTGTGCAGGATCATTTAAATTTTTACTAGATGCTTTGTAGTTCTTTCGGTCTTAAGACCAAACTAAATGGTCAAGACCAAGACTGCATATGGTCAAGACCAAGATCGTCTTGGCCAAGACCAAGACCTTAAAAAAATGGTCTTAAAACCAAGACTGGTCTTAAGACCTTCATTACTGCTTTCTGGTGATAGTTGTCGCAAATCTGCGGTCATGCTGGACAGGATTTCTTTTGGTAGGTTTCTTTGCATGTCTGGCCTTTCGTGGTTACTCTATGGTCTTAACGGCGCTTGGTCTTGGGTTAGTTTGGGTCTCTCCGTGTTAGTCTAGTCGCACTGTGATGACAGTGAATAACCTCGAAATGCCGTACACTGTTATGGTTCCTACCATTGCACTATATCATAGCGGTGTTGGAGCTGTGGTCTCTCCAGTGTCTTCTTTTATTTCGCCGTCACATGTTTGGATTTTGTTTTTTCTTTTCTTACCCTATTTTAGTTTGGTCGGGTGTTGCGACCATGCCGACAACTTTCCTCATCTTCAAGTTTCAATCTCGCCAGCATGTTACAACGTTAACCGTTTTGTTGCTTCTTCCCTTTTCTGGTTCCGTTTGAATTTGAAATCCTGTATTGCTGATGTTCTTTTTATTTTGACGGCGCAGAAATAAAAGACGCCACTGCTACTACTACAGTCAGCCTAATACATTTTAATTCATATTTGTAAATTACCACTAGTCCACTAATACCTACAAGTCCAGCGAACTCCTGTTTTGCCATAACAATTCTCCACAAAGACCGCCAAACCTATTTCGCAGAGAACGCTATGACGTCAAAGTACACACTGACAAAGTGAATCCATAAAAAAGGGTTGCCAACGAAAATGCGATAGTGTGCACCTCCATTCCAAGGTGATCAAAAAGCGGCAAAAACTTTTAAACAAAGGCATTTTAGAAAGTAAATCCAACGCCATCAGAAAACATGATTTTTTTCTATTTTTTAAGCCAAAGTGAAAAGTTAGGATTTGTTGCCCTTTTAAAGAGCGCTTTTTTCTTATCTCCTCGAGTCTCCAACCTTCATGTTTCAGTGCTAAATTCAATACGATTTGAGGCATTGCCTCAAATGATTGTGACGTCACTAAGATAAAAACTTTTTTTGCGCCAAGCTGGAAGTCATACGCATTGAAGACCTATAGTTTAAAGTTAAGTTAATATAAATTGAACGAAGAATAAGGATCGAATTTGACAGACTTTTTAATAGGCTGCTAAATTATTATCTCAAGTTATAAACAAAGAAAGGCCCATCTGCAGTTTTTGCGCCTGAGCAGCTCAGATGGCCGAGTGGTAAGAACTTCCGCCTCGCTAGCAGTAGACTGGAGTTAGATTCCGAGTCGGGTGAAACCAATGACTTTAAAACTGGTATTCACAGCTTCCCTGCTTGACGCTCAGCATAAAAGAGACAGTGTGAAGAATAAGCCGGCAAGTTTACTTGTTGTGCCGTTGGGAAAGACACTTAGTGGGATTCCCCCATCTAGGTGCGGTATACCGTAGACAGATGGCTGGTGACTCCTTAACGAGTTTGTATGGCGCATTGATTGCTTTCTCCTGATAGGAGGATAAATGTGCAACTAAATAAATAAAAAAATCAGCGCAAAAGAAAATAACTCCGCTCCTCTCAAGTGGATTGGTACAAAAGCAAAGATTGGCGGTGCGGTTCGGATTTCAAAAACTGTCTTTCTGTTTTCCCTGTCTCATATTTTCAGCAAATAATAATGTTTAGACTAAAACATGATTTTTGCTAAGTTAAAGATTGTGCCAAGAAGAATAACAAATCGACCGCGCACGTTCAAAGTCAAATTGCTAGACTTTTATCGTTAAAACTTGATTTCGCTTTACAAGAACAGCTGAGAATTAACATTAGTCCTTACTGTTTCAAATTGTAGAAAACCGAGAAATTTCGACCCTATTTCGCGTGGGAAGACAAAAAATGCGCGTGAAATTTTTCGAAACTTGGTGCTCTAAAACTACCATTTTTATGACTTTTTTGTTTCGTAATTTGGGGTAATTTCAACATACCCAAAAAGGGCATCTTTTATCGCTGGAAACAATCTCCGTCGAGATGGAGAGACTTCACGAGTTACGGAAAAATAAAAAGGTTGTCTACAAAAAAGTGATAGATATTTTGGTTAAAAAAAATTTATCACTATTTTGTAGACCTTTTTATAGGTTGTCTAAAAAAAGTGATAGATATTTTGGTTAAAAAAAATTTATCACTATTTTGTAGACCTTTTTATTTTTCCGTAACTCATGAAGTCTCTCTATCTCGACGGAGATTGTTTTTTAATTATTATTGGCATATTTATCCTCCAATCACGAGAAAGCAACGAAGCGCTGTACGAGCTCGCTTAGAAGTTGCCGGCCATCTGTCTACCACACTAAAATGGGGGAGTCCCGTTAAGTGTCTTTTCCCAACGGCACAACAAGTAAACTTGCCGGCTTGTCCTCCACACTGTCCCTTAAATGCTGAACGTCAAGCAGGGAAGCTGTGAATACCAATTTTAAAGTCATTGGTTTGACCCGACTCGGAATTGAACTCCAAGTCTACCGATCCAGAAACAGATGCTTTATACCACTCGGCCATCTGATCGGTAAGGACGTATGGAGTTTGTAAATAACGAAAAAAAAATGCAAAACATTCCATGAAGTTGTATTTTGATTAATATTATTAGGGCGCAGCTTTTATTTGCTATTAAGTACTATGAATGAAAATTGCTGGTAACATGATGCTAAAATGAAGAGTGCCTCACCAACCACGAACCTCACCGCACGTCAATGCGTGCAAGTCTACATGCAAATCCAAATATACATTCAATTACAATAGCAGAGGAACGATTTCATTGCAAAAATCACTGCAGCAGGCCTACGTTGCAATCGACATGAGCAGTTATATCAGTTCGGCAAATGCTTAGACGCTTCTAGCGGATGGGGCGAGCGGCAAAGAGCAAAATCAAAAAACAAAAGCGGTGGAAAAACTTTTTGTCGCATGTACCTAAAAAGAGGCAGCGCAAAACTCGATTATAACGCATTCTTTTTTGTCGACTGAAATGTTACGTTTCGATGCAAAATCTGTAGCTTTCCTGAAAATGCTTTTCTCCAGCAACCTGTAACTCCTATTACCTGCGCTCCCATATCAATGTGGTCCACTAGCGTTGTTGTTCTTCCTGGGCCATCTTTCAAGTAATCCAGCAGGCTTCCGTGGCACATAAATTCCGTTACAATATATATAGGTTCAGAAGAGACCTGAAATCAAATAATCTTGGCAGGGAAAAAAATTAACTACCTTATTTCAAATGAAGCCTATGAAGTTATTAACTCCAAATGATTAAAGAAACGATGTAAGGTTAAGATAAGCACAGTGTTCAATACATGCGCAGAGAGCTATTCTATGGGGCGCTGTGTGTAAAGCTACGCAATATAAAATTTTGCATCATTTTTTTGGTTAAATTACATGCAATATCATATATTGTTGCAATTTATCTATATCGCTGCAATATGTGTTAAATTGTTGCAATTTATCTATATTGCTGCAATTTGTGTTAAATTGTTGCAGTTTATCTATATTGCAAAAAACACTTAAATCGCCTTTTAATTGCCATGGGGATATGCTAACTAAAACAGTCAGTGTTGCCCTTTCCCTTTTTCCATGAACTCATGTAGTGTACTGGCCTGAGGCGCTGTTGTACTGACTGTGCAGTGTGCGCTTATTGGTTTGGCTGAAACATTTTGAAATAAAGTGGCTCGGAGTTTAATTGATAAAACACTGTTATGATTGGTAGATACAATTGTGGACATAAGCAAAAATATTGACGTATACGGTAGGCAAGTTATGAGCAAGCTACCAGTACCCATGCAGATATCGATACCAGCCATGTAGCAGTTGCAGGGTATGGAAAGTTGTCAGACTAGATAGCTAGACTCCCACGTGGTTTTGTGCTTACTATTCTTTTAGATAACTTAATAATATTAGTAATTTTGGTTTACCCAACCCATTGATCAGTAACTTGTTTCAGTGGCAGCAAAAAAGTACGGGCACTGTCAAGCTACTGGTACCGGTATCCTTTGGAACAACAGCAGCTAGATTAGACTGGACTACCGGTATGGGGGTAACAACTAGTATCAGCTCCCAGGTCCAGTTGGGTTAGGTTAGGATTAGGTTCAGTTAGGGTTAAATTTCGTTAGGGTTCGTTCAGTTACAAAATATCGCTATCTGAAAAATCTTGTTTTAAAGTACAGTACCAGTAACCCGACGTTAGGCCTAGTCTAGCTACCTCAACCTATGTTTTTGTGACATACTACTACCTCGTTGCTAATGCAGAATGGCTTATGCTGTATGGCTGAAATATGTTAGATTACAGTAACAACTGTGATCTGTCCACAGAAAGCAGTTAGGCTACATCCTGACATCAGCAGATCAGCACACCGATACACCAGTAGCCAGTGACATACGGTAAACTGTAAAATTAAAAATGTCAAACTAGTCTACCGATA
>OZ023231.1:39557114-39860588 GCA_964006365.1 Trididemnum miniatum | reverse complement strand
GGGTTCGTTCAGTTACAAAATATCGCTATCTGAAAAATCTTGTTTAAAGTACAGTATCAATAACCCGACGTTAGGCCTAGTCTAGCTACCTCAACCTATGTTTTTGTGACATACTACTACCTCGTTGCTAATGCAGAATGGCTTATGCTGTATGGCTGAAATATGTTAGATTACAGTAACAACTGTGATCTGTCCACAGAAAGCAGTTAGGCTACATCCTGACATCAGCAGATCAGCACACCGATACACCAGTAGCCAGTGACATACGGTAAACTGTAAAATTAAAAATGTCAAACTAGTCTACCGATACCGATATTTGTAACTGAACGAACCTTAACTAAATTTAACCCTAACTGAACCTAATCCTAACCTAACCCAACTGGACCTGGGAGCTGATACTAGTTGTTACCCCCATACCGGTAGTCCAGTCTAGTCTAACTGCTGTTGTTCCAAAGGATACCGGTACCAGTAGCTTGACAGTGCCCGTACTTTTTTGCTGCCACTGAAACAAGTTACTGATCAATGGGTTGGGTAAACCAAAATTACTAATATTATTAAGTTATCTAAAAGAATAGTAAGCACAAAACCACGTGGAAGTCTAGCTATCTAGTCTGACAACTTTCCATACCCTGCAACTGCTGCATGCTGATACCGGTACCTGCATGGGTACTGGTAGCTTGCTCATAACTTGCCTACCGTATACGTCAATATTTTTGCATATGTCCACAATTGTATCTACCAATCATAACAGTGTTTTATCAATCAAACTCCGAGCCACTTTATTTCAAAATGTTTCAGCCAAACCAATAAGCGCACACTGCACAGTCAGTACAACAGCGCCTCAGGCCAGTACACTACATGAGTTCATGGAAAAAGGGAAAGGGCAACACTGACTGTTTTAGTTAGCATATCCCCATGGCAATTAAAAGGCGATTTAAGTGTTTTTTGCAATATAGATAAACTGCAACAATTTAACACAAATTGCAGCAATATAGATAAATTGCAACAATTTAACACATATTGCAGCGATATAGATAAATTGCAACAATATATGATATTGCATGTAATTTAACCAAAAAAATGATGCAAAATTTTATATTGCGTAGCTTTACACACGGCGCCCCATACTATTCACTCATTGTTCACTCGCAATTTTAGGTTACCATACTAAAGTATACAGTGCCCCATTGCTTTATGACCAGAAATCAAATATTTTTATCATAACGCCCTCTTTATAGAATGCAATGTCATTTCATGTTTGAAAAACAAAATTAGTGGAAGTTGGACAAAAATTGTATTCGCTTTACAAACAAGAGCCCAACTTTCAAAACGTGATGTTCATTTGCGATTTTACCTTTTCACGCTGCTGAGCGATGTTATGGTGAGGTCATTCGTTGACGCCTGTTACAGCGTTTCCTCACATATTTACCATGCACGCAAATACGACTAACCACAACTTATACTGAATCGCTATGAAGACATTTCCAACTACGCTATTTTAATGTGACAACGTGTTAACACATTTACAGATCAGTTATAACAATTTGTCGTACTTCCACGTTTTTAGCCGTCTTAGATGCAGAATTGCACAATTCCAGCCTGTTCCGTTGCCCAGCGAATGTCCTTAGAATGAGTTGGGCGTAACCCATGGTCGTGCAAAATTCAATCAGTCATGAAACATTACAATCAACCACCAATAAGCAAAATTTGGGCTGGCTGCAGTATTATTCAAGCATACAACAGCAGTATTATTCACGCATTTCCAAACTTCTTCCTACTCTACGTAATTGCGTTTATGATTCATAACATTATACAGAATTGATAAGACAGCTCTATGCAATACGTTTTTTGCTACACTTGGAAAAACTTAGTCGATTGCAATCTCGATAGGAAACTACTTACCACTGCGTAAAGGTTCACTAACTTCTCATGACGTAACATCTTCATGATTTTTGCTTCAGCTAGAAATGATTCCGGAGTCATCGTTCCTGGTTTCAAAGTCTTGATAGCAACTTCAGTGGTTCCATTCCACAAACCTGGATTATTCAATAATTGTTGCATTTTGTTTTAATGCATAAACAGTCTCGACATTAATTTTACCACAAGTAATTCGCTTATTCAACAATCTGCTTGTTGTTGATGTAAAGTGCCAATACACGCTTAACAGCAACTAACTTTTAAACAATCTGAACTCAAAAGTAAGCAAAAAATTGAACGAGCATAAAACCACATTACTACACTGGCTGCCCGATCGCACTGCATCATGCCATCTCGCTGAAGATGCACAGAGCGTATGAGGATTAACTCGAGAAACGGTTGTAGAGATTGTTATAGTTTGGTAAGTATAATTATGTTTTCTTTCCTAGCATCTGTTTGCTGCGATGCAAAATTTACTGACAAGATTTGCTGTGAAGGGCACAGCAGAACAGCATAGCAGCGATTAGCATTAGAAGCTGACCTAGTTCAACACTGCGCGAAACTGACAACAATCATTTTAGTGCTATGCGCAAACACAGGTTTTTCAAACCCTACCTTTCCAAACTTCTCCGAACATTCCCGCTCCTAGCTTCTTCTGCAGAGTCAGTTGATTTCGATCAATCTCCCAAACGTCCTTCGCAATGGAAAAGGTAGGTGGTTTGTCAATTGGACATGGTGTGGTTAACCGACAGCACAAGCCATCCGCAGCAGCTGAATAACAACGCTTTTATTTGGTGATCAGGAAAGCTTATAATGATTGGAAAAACATAAATAACAGTTTTTTTTCAAATCCTTAAATTTTACTAACGCTGATTCTTTTTCCGTGAAATAACCTAATAGATATTACACAAGATAAAAGCCCGTTTTAAATGATTTAACCGCAGGGTTCGAACCATCAAATCAACCCTTCGTCTTCAACTTCCGCGGTTAACGCTTGTAACAAAGTAGCATTTAAATGTGCTTACACCTTGCATGACCTAAGCTTTAAAAAAGTCCGCCAGGAAAAAGTCGAAGAAAAAAAAACATTCATCAACGCGTCAAATCTGTTTGCAAGTTAGCCGGGGTTCCATCAATGCAACACTTTCACATAAGCTAAGTTGACAGCGAGCGATTGTCTGCACAAAAAAGCAATCTCAGTTCAACAGGATGCGAAATAAAACTAGTATAGATAAGACCAAACACCAGAGGTTGTTCCACGTTACCCCATACCCACAGCTTTAAGAGAGAAGCTCACCTAATGTTACAACACAAAAATTAATTTCATGTCACATACAGTACAAATAGCGAAACAGAGGAGTAGTAGATGCGTTTACACCAAGGATGGAAACAGTGGCAATTCTAAAACTCAGAAAGTGAGGGGGCCACGTTGGGACCAAGATATATTAAGAGAGGGAAAGTGACAAAAGTACATAAAAGAAAATATTTTAAGTATGAAGAGCGATTGCCGCTGGATTTAGAATAGGCTTATGCTATGCAACTGAAACTAATGTAACATACTGTCAACCACAGGAAATTATGCATCGAAATAAATTGCGGTAGTTAATTAGTAAATATGCGAAACAACCAGCAAAAACAAAGCAATATTGCGACACCATGTGCTTACTCAACCTTCCATTCGGTCAGATGCCATGGACTTTAAAATACAGTATCAGTTCTTCAGCGTAACTTTATCCTGCTATTGTCGCGTCGGTTGTCAAATTCAATCCCCAAATTCTCTCGGCCGATACTGTCAGCTCGCGTACGGTATTTTCAGTTGACAGCAATGCAATGTTGCTCAACCTGTCGTTGGTCATAGACTTTCTTAACATCATGCTGTAGGCTGAATAAAACCGTTTAAACTGGGCGGCAAATTAGGGGCAAAGCAAAAATCTGAGGAAGCCATGGCCCCCCTTGAATCGCCACTGGTTGGGAATCATAATGCTTGCTGCTTTCATTGAATTGCGCTGGTTTATGCATTTCGCCGTAAAATCTGGACATATTAAAAGACAACAAACTTTTCTGATGGTAAGATCAACATAAAGGGAAGAGGTTTACTTTCAGTATAGTAATTAATGGTCTAGATATTAATTCCCCTTCAACCTTGTCAGCTCACCGACGTGTAAGAGAAATGCTGCGAGCTTTTTGTTAGTTCGAGCAAAAGCTTCAGTTATTCGCAGCAGAAATTCTCAGAAGCACTACACCGCTGGTAAATAGGACCACGTAGTTTTACCTACTGGACACATGTTCTTTCTTAATGTTTAAGAATTACAAAAAATCTAAAATTTTAAACAAAGACGCGTTATCATTGGTTACATTTAGGATAAAATATTAACAACAAACTCTATTTTATCCGATGAGCATTTTTCTCAAGACTGTCACTCATTTCGTCTCATAGGCATACGAATGAGTGAAAAACATCCCTAAACTGTAGGTGAAAAACATTTAAAAATTACTACAGTATTTGCTGCTTGTTAGAGAAAAACACAAAAGTGACAAAGTAAATAAAATGCTGTTGATGAATCATTTGATCAAAAGAGGGGAAAGCTTCGTTTAAGTTTAAGAAGAAGATGATTAATTGGTTCACCTATGTCTCGCCTACCTCCGTCTACATTAAGGACAATACTTGGTCTCACTTTTAAAGTTTATAGTGCTCTCCTATATTCGTCTCTGCAGGTTAAGCTGCGCACACAATGGCGTCAAAAATTGAAATGTCAATTTATATTTTTGATTACGAGGGGACGCTAAATTTTTGATTACGAGAAGAGATTTATTTTTATGGTTTTATGGAGCTTAATAACACATGGATCGAACATCAAGTAAAAAGCACTTGCAGATGCTTAACGTTAAGAGTTATCTAGCGACAGCCTCCTCTAAACCGGCTTATGACGGTGCACCACAGGTCCAACAAACCTTCAATCCGACATTGCTCCAAAAAGAAATTTTACCGTGTGCGTAACGTTTTTATGAGAGCTTTATAGACTGCTTCTGAGGCCCATAACCTGTCAAGATCCGGCTGCACTGAAACCGCAAAAACTTTTTGTCACAAAAATACAGTTATCATATTTGTCAATCTTGAAACATTGAATCATCATTGGATATTTTGGAGTAAATTTGATGACTGAGGAAAAAGGTAGAAGCGCTGACGACAGTGTTCTTACTTTGATAATGAGCAATGAGACTCGGAAGATCTGGAAATTGTGCTCTAGTCGTAATGTAAAAACCCCCGCTGTCAAGTTGCCGGATGCGGTAGTGTTTCACGACTGTGCCCTTGGTAGGTTCCTCATCAGTGATAGAGAGAGAATATGCACCTAAAATAATCAAAAGGCACAATCGTCTTGACTCTTGATTAGCATACGTGTAAGTTCCAAACCACATATTACGGAACAAAATCCAATAGTGATGTCAAAACAGATGCAAAACAAGTGTGAATAGACAGGGGTGGATCCAGAAATTTTTAGGTGAGAAAACAGTCGAAAAAGTGCTTATCTAACACTTCTGTACCCCAGGAAAATTCTAAGCACTACTGCATTGATATGTATAATTATTAATTACTTTAGAGGGGGCTTAAGCACCCGTTGCCCTCACCACTGGATTCGCCAGTAAGGGAAGGAACAGCGATTCATGTTATTTTGATCAAGAAAGTTGCAAAACTTTCGAATGCCAATACTTTCTGGTTTCACGTTCTGTATTTGTAAAATGAAACCAAGCATGCTGAAACTAAAATCCTTACGTAGGAAAAAACGAACGTTACAATAGGTTTAAAGCAACAAGTTTCGGATGATAATTTAATGATTGGCAACTTAGAAACAATGGTGTCCCAGCACAAAGCTATTCATACCTCCACATTTACGATTTAAGTGAGCCTACATTGACAATTCAACAAAAATGTCGTTGTTGCAACACTGTATGTTTACTCACCTACTGCTGTTTCACTTTCCCGAATCATAAAAGTTCCACGAGCTGTGTGATTTTGAATTAACTTTCGCTCGCTATCTTTCCGACTAATCTTTCCGAAAAACCACCTATGAAAACAATATTTCGTGAAATTAATCTTATTTCCTGAAGTGTTGCAATGACCCACTCTTCGCTTTCAAGTCCTCCCACGGGGGCAATGTAGTTACTGGGCACGTAACCTTGCTGTCCAGTTTTGGCTGAGCGGGCTCGCCACCAATCTCCTTCTCTGCAAAAAAAGATCACATGTAGACAAAAAACCTTCAATAAAAAAAAATTCATGAAAAAATTGCTGGAAAGAAATTAAGCGCTGGGCAAAAATACACGGTATCTAACAAACCAATACGATACCATGTAGAAACATACATAAGAGAGCGAAAGAATAATAGGGTCACACACGCGCACGAACGCAGTTAATGAAGATACAGTACAGTGCATTAAAATCAACGACAATGACACTACACAATCAACGCTACAATCATGCGAAATAGTCAATGAATGAAGGCGCAAAATCAGAAAACTCAAACACCCCATATAAGAAAATGAAACCCAAACAACACAAAACGCAGACAACCTAAGCAGTAGTGAACGTATTAATTACAAACGCCATGCAAAATCTGTCACAATCCAGAAGATAAACAGATTAAAAACACGGTAGCACAAACGGCTGGAAGTGGCTTTGTCAAAAGCCAAGCGCTGAAAGTGCATCAACATCGTGCGATAGTGCAAGTGAATTAATTCGTACCTTCTTCATATCTATTTTTTCTAAACGCATTTTTATGCTGAGGAATTCCTATACGTAGTACAACAAAAAATTAGCAATGAAGACAGTGTAACACCTCCAGAACTGTACGAAGCACGCGTTTGAACATTTTGCAAAATATAATTAAACATGCTAGAAACTTCTTCATCATACTTACGTATTCAGTATAAAAAGCTGCTCTCCTTTTTTAAAGGTGAGGTCATCAGTAGTTCTTGCGTCGTAATCATACATAGCGACGTATTTCATAGCTCCAAATCCTGAAATAACAAGAAAAATCCTAAGAAACTCAGCAAAGTTTATTTGGCTTTCATGACTGAAATTTTTAGAGTGATTGAACTTATATAGCGGCTGAAAATTAATTGAAAATAGCTTAAGTGACACAAATGTTGTAATGTATCATTAATAGAGCAAGTTTTTGTTGCTCTGAAGGCCTTGTCTACACTTGAGCGACACGAAGCGTCGCCATGCGCCAACTTTTAGTTGTTTCATTATGACGCAATGAAGCTGCGTCGCGCATTGCATCGCCCTGTGGAGCATGGTGAAGCTGATGCTTCGTGGAGCTTGGAATTGCTTCGTATCGATTCGTGGAGCAAGTAGCGCAAGAATGTTGCTCCACCGTGCTCCATTTTTTTCAGGTCTCGTATAGGCTAGCGTCACAGGGTAAGACAAAATGTTTTTGTAAGATGTATAAAAGCTTTGTAAAACTAATTTTGACAAAATATTAACTTGTTCGTTGGTGACATAAGTGTTAGAAAACATTTAGAAAGAAACAAAGTGTTAGCACCGATAACTTTTTGACCACGGTCCCCCAACTGCAGTTTCTTGCCATCAGTTGTAAACTTAGTTACTAGAAAGTGTGAGAAAGTAGACTACCACTAAAAGTCTAGCCTGGATCAAGGCTACTATGAGATTTTATCAGTCAGCCAGTCTAGACTGCTGGTAATGGGTAGGTTGCTGGTGTGTATCTCGGATTCTCAGCTAGCTGCACTTGCACAGTGCCCCATTTTCTAAAATGTTTTGCTGAGGTCAAATCGGATGTTTTATTATCGACAGGCTGCTAGATTTTTGAAGTAATACCGTGTTATGCAAGCCATAAGTTTTTAGTAATTCAGAGGTACCGATACCAGTAGTTTATCAATCCAGCAATCATTTTCTGGTTAGGTACTTTCCGATTATGAAAAGTTAAATAAATGAAAGCTGCATTTCTAGCTCAAAGAAGGTCTGGACTGAAGTTGTTTATTTTCATGATTCTGCTGGTCACTAATGAAGTAAGTTTTCAGTTATAAATCATATGGTAATTACACCGAACAATGTGTAATTATCGAGACGCATACCGGTAATATAGACTACACTAAAAATATATGGATTTCACTGCTTCAGATGTACTGTGTAAAAATACTGCATCTTTTCACCACTTTTTTATCAATTATTAGGTAATTATCTGGTGCACAATTTAATGACTAACTAAACATTAATCATACAGCATACTAGCTGTAGTAGATATAAAAACTGACTACAGTGCAATACCGGTAGTGAAAGTGGAAGCCTGATATGATGCTATGCAAAACACCATATTGTTTCAACTTCTGTGACAAAATTTACAGCAGCGGTCACCAGCTGTTTTTTCTGATAGAGCCTACATTAAGGTATTGTTTTATGCAATCAGCGAAGTATGCAATCAATATTTTTATAAGATACATGATTTGCTAGTATTGTGTTGTCTATACAGGATGTGTCTGCTGTTATGATAAAGTTTTGTGCAGATAAGTTTATTTCCACCACATAACCGGTATGAGCTTTGTATTGTAAAACTATATTGACTAGTTAATATGGGCTTACCGGTAGTATGTTACTGTGTTACTGGTGGTAATAATTGGTTTACTAAATACGTACATAATATCTTACTTTAGAAAAATACAGATCATATTATAATTTTTGCAGATCACAACACTAATTATTTGTCGGCTTATTTAAATCCAATTTTATTTAAATGGTTTGCTGTTAAAATATTCAATTTTGGTTTATGGATTGTGATGAATGCAATATATTCTGCTCAGTGATAGTAATGAGTGCAGTCGAAGATTGAAGACTTTTCTATCCGCTTAATCAATTTCAAAAGTAAGGCAAAAGTTGTTTTTGCACTACACAAAGTTTTGCTGAACTATCACATATAAAAACTTTTGCAACAAAAAGTAGTACTTTGCATGCATGGTATATTGTGAATAGTCACTGTATAACGAGTTGCATGAAATTCTGCTGCCCACATTAGTGTCTGATATGATGGCACAAGAATTGTTAGTGATTGGTTTTGAAGGTTTGATTTTACTTTGTCAAAGAAGCCTTAACTTCAAACACTTAATTTTTTTACAAATCATTGCCTAGTTAGTAGGTTATGCATGCAGTAGTGATTGGATAACTGCATTTTATTTCGTGATTTATTGTGCCATAAGCTCAGTTTGTCTGCCCCCAGTATAATGCTAATTACTTTAGTGGGGAGAAAGAGGCAGAGCCAAAACTAGGCAATGCGGCCCCCCCCAAAAAATCATCTTTCGGGACCGCCTAAAAATTTTTTCTTGGATGGTGATACAAAAGAGCAAGCCCCGAAGAGGCGATGCCAAGCTAGGTAAGTCTGGGGGCATGTCCCCCTAGAAAATTTTGCGGAATTTGACTTTATTTTGGAGGATTTTTGTGCGTTTTGAGCTTTTAAAATTCCTCAGTTTTAACAAGGTTTAAAAGTCTGTTTTACTAGGTCCCTTCCAAACCCGCTAAAATAATGCTGCAAGCAAACCCTATACTCTAACATTTCGCTACCAATGCTAAGAAAAAACGTTTTCAAGGCTTATTTTTGCGCTTTTCGCATGAGGATGAGGGGCCCTTGGTATGTCACTAAACGTTTGTTTGCTAGTTTTGCGACTGCTATTTTTCGAAAAATTTGCAGGCCCCCCCATGGCCAAAAGCATGAATATGGTATGGGGGGCCCACATTGCGCGAGTTAAGACAAAAAATATATTGAATCTTAGAATAGGCCTGTTTGAGAAACCTTTATCATACATTGAGTTAATAGTACTACGTACTAACTATTTACTTGGGTCCCCTTTTTGTGCGCCCCCCCCACCCCCGGTTGGGAGTTCAAGGGGCGCTAGTTTCGGCACTGGAAAGGGGATTGCAATTTTTTTGTTGGGTTGAAGTAGTGAATTGTGCGCAATATTGCTTTTATGCAATAGTGAATTGTATAAAAATCTTGCAAAAGATAAAGCTTATACAAGATTTTCTTTGCTAAAATGTGAATTATGACGCACAAGCACACTGTTTTAATGTGGTAATTGAGAAAAATATTTAACAAAGTCGATATAAACAACTAAAAAGCAATGTCCTTCCTGGATGCAGCTTTTTGTAAACTAAAGTTTTGGTCACTGTTCTGAACGTAAGCTATTATAGTTCATCATTTTCACACTGTGAACAATTTTTACGTTTTCAGCTTTCCTTACTATCGTAAAGTGGCATGTTTGCTATAGGTTGCCTGCCGGTGTTAGTCATATGTACTATGCAAGATTAAGACCTGTAGTGTTACTGTGCTACTAGTATTGTTAGCTAACACTGTTTTATTTAGGTGCTGGAGTCTTTTATGACCCTTATCGCCTTGGCATTGTTTATGTCCAGTTTTGAAAGCAAAATGGAAATCATTTATGAACAACAAGACATTAAAGGCATTTTTTACAAGTCAGTATTTTTCACTGTTGGTTGCTCTGCTGATTATTGTGCTGTGATATTACAATTGACCTACAAGTTTATTTTATGTTAAAGTGTTACGGTGTTTATACCGATCAGATGGCCAAGTGGGATAGAGCGTCTGGTTCTTGTTCGGTGGACTCGGGGTTCGATTCCGAGTCGAGTTGAACTTAAAAATTTGTATTTGCAGCTTCCCTGCTGGACAGTGTGGAGCAAGATGGCTAGTTCGCTTGTTTAGCTGTTGGGAAAGGCACATAACGGGATTCCTTCATCTTGGTGTGATAGACATATGGCCGGCAATTCCAAAGCGAGCTTGTTTAGCTGTGGGGAAAAGCACTTGTATACGTGGCCGGCAACTCCAAAGCAAGCTAGTACAGCGCTCAGTAGCTTTTTCGTGATAGGAGGATAAAAATGCGACTAAATAAATAAAACAACGGTTTTAGTTTCTAATCAAACATTGAACTACAATTTGGATTTTTATTTTCAGATGCAAAGCGTTGAAATGTTTCTCATTCACCATCATGTGAGCTTGCTGGATAAGTTCTTGTGCTGCAGATTCCAGAGCTGCGTTTTCGACAAACCGACTCAACATGAAACCAATATCTCAAATCATAAACAATACTTTATACCTATCGTGAACATAATAAGATCATTATTTTGGATATAAAATGTTTATTCTGCAGTGTTGTCCAATGTTTACCATGCCAAGATTTTTAAGCGTTGCACAGATGTAGCCTACAATTGTTCAAGCGTTTAATTCCAAATTTTGCTAAAATGCTTTGATACAATTCGAGCCAAAATTGTGATCAAGAACATAATAAAAAAGATATTTTATTTTCAACAATTTGCTTTAATCTGCTCTACAAGTCTGAGTAGGGCTCAATATTCTCTGGCAGAGTGCTCAATAACTATGGCTAGCTAGAGCTTGTGTTGTATTTGAATAAAAACCGTAAAGCATCTTTTCTTTGAATGAGATACATTATGCCCCTGGAAGAGCCGACGACGGCGAAACAGGCTGTAGTGGCTTCACGATTTTACAGTGATTTTATTAAAATGCAATCTGTTCTACAGATATTTATGGCAACATACGTATTTTTATGTCCATAACAACATGCCGATGCAATTTTAAATGATGTGCTGTATTATAATTGAAAAACTACTACCGTACTGTTGACCTGAATAAATTATGTGCTTCTCACCATAGCGTTTGTGTTATTTTTTTTAGATGTGCTTTTGACGTGTACCGTTGCTAAGTTTTATTTTTACTTCAGCCTACGCAATACCTAGTTCTGTTAATGGAAAACTTTTAGGCCTATCCTTTTTACAACTGCCCCTAGAAACTCTCTTTAAACGCTGAAGAATTGCATCAAGTGCTTTTTTGAGGCCGCTAACAGGCAGACTACTGATCATGCATCTAGTGTCTATTTGCAGAAAATACCAAATTTTGCGAGGAAATAATGGCGAAAACCCTTGAACAAAAAATTTTTGCATTGAATTTAGTCGTGTTGACCCGAATATTTTGGTGAGAGGTAGCGAGACATGACAATTAGAGCACCTGGATCTAAAGATAAAATAACGAAAGATAAGAATTTGTGTAGTTTCACGGACGAATCGGCTGAGGTTTTACCAAAAAGTCGCTTCGAGTGTATGAATCTCCGTTAATTATTCTGAGACAGAAAAATAGTTTAACGAAACTATAAAAACCATCACGCCAAGTTACGAATTTTACAGGGCTAAAATTTGCTTCACGCATAAAAATTGATTCTTGCCAGTGTAAAAGAGTGTTTTTAGTCAGGTTAATACGATTAATTTAATAAGACTTGAATTCGGTTCTTATTCTTATGACCGGTGCCTACGGATTTACTGCGAAATAGTGCCTACAGGGTTACTGCAAAACAATGTGACATTATGTCCTGTAATTTCAGCCGTAAAATTAATTTTAAGCACCCACTCCAAAAATAATTTCGGCGTCCCTAAATAAAATGTTGGCTAAGTTCTGGCAAAAACGTATCAATTTCACAAGCCTACCGGTAACGAATTCCACTAAGGCGAAACTACAATGGGTTCAGAGCAGGGCTGGGCAAACTACAGCCCGCTAGACCATTTTATGCGGCCCGCAGACAGAAATATAAACTCCTACCGTAAATCAAAAGCTTTTATGCTCTTGACTGATTCTCGGTAGAAGACAGGACATCTGAGGGCGAGTAGACTTTTTTTTTTGCTCTTCCAATCACTACTGCCCTCGGCTTCAATTTTTTTTTAAATGTGGCTTTTCGTGTGAAAAGTTTGCCAACTCCTGATCCATGAGGTTGCAGTTTTGTGCGAGAATACGCCCTGTAGCTGCTCATGCATTCACCTGCCAGGCTACCACATAGCGTACTGTAGGTAATAGGGCCTACGCTAATAATATGTTTTTTAAATATGTTTTGTCTCGCAAATTTAAATAAAATTGGACAAGCAAAAATTTTATTGCATCAGCTGAATGGGATATTTTGACTTTAAAAATGATCCTGTTAAGTGTTAACCAGACTGCAAATTCAACCAATGATCTATTATATAAGTTTTTTTGCTGCTTTTGCTTTGAATAAAAGTTAGATAAAAAAGATGCATGAGCTGAAAAGGTATTTTGCCGAAATTAAGTCATCTTGTTAACCTGGGTGCGAATCGAACGCGAAAAATTTTGCTACTTTCTACGTCACTTCAACGCAAAGCCTCGCTCAGCGGCGCAAGTAAAAACATAGTGTAGATAGGGACGCTTTGGGCAGCAGCGCGTCGCATCGCGTCGCTTAGCTTGGCGTCGCTCTAGTGTAGACAAAGCCGAAAGAGTAATAAAGTTGCATTTATTTTTAACGAAAGTTGTAAAGTTGTATGAAAGAATATAACGAGTGGTGAAATCAGTTGTCAAATTTTGTGTCTGTTATTGACATGAACATGATTTATTTGCATACACTGCTAAATATTTCCTAACATCCTCCTAAGCAAAGTGACGGTCTTTAGCTAACAGCTGCTTTGTCCAGCATGCTGAAGCTCATAATTACAGAATACAGCGAGCTTATTGTTACAGAATAAATGACGCCGGAAGACCTCATTCATTACGCATTCTGTGACAATTACTGCTTGCATTAAAGCAAAGTAGACGTAACGCAGACTTACCTACACCTGGGAAATTATGAGTAAAATTACCCTTGGCTGTTCATGCTTTTTTGTGAAATTTTTTTTTAATTTCGAAAAGTTGCAACAAGTAGTTGCCTTTAAAAACCAAAACAGTTGCAAGATGAAATTTAGGCAAACAGCTCCAAACACGCTGTAATCAAGTTTTTTGTTACTTAGGAAGCTTTCCAATGCTGTAAAAAAAGTTGCAAAAGTTGCAGAAACTTGCCCTAATCATTAATAAATTCTTAAGATAAGTGTCAAGGATCAATGAATCGAAGCAACAATCAGGACTTGATGAAACTCTTATACGAAATATAGCTAAAAACGTTTAAGCAAACAAGCCATAGCTTTACGCTTGAGCGGTGAGCACAAAACTGTATGTTGAGCTGACGATTATAGTCACGTTTGCTACTGTACTTTTAAGTACTTGACTTGCTATAATAATTCTGAATTACGTTTAACTTGTTATTGAGGTCAAAGTTTGAGCGTAATAGAGTGCAGCAAAACTCAGAGAAGCCGCAAAAATGCATTTGGAAAAGCCAAGACGCGCAAAATTTCACGAAAGAAGAACTAGTAAAAATAAACAAATATTTATATATCGGTATATATTAACAATGAAGTGAGTCTCGTCAAAATATGAAACACGTAGAAATTATAGATTTTAGACTACAACGCATTGCATAAAATGATTTTGTGTTGAACGAACGCGGCATCTTAGCAAATTGGCCATAAAAATTATGTCACGACAGTAAACATTGCTAGATAACAGTAAACATTGGCATAGTTTTATATAACAGGAACAGTGGATACAATAGGCTTAATAGAAGTTGTGGAAATAGTGAAGTTATTTTTATGCTGCGGACTTTGCTTGTGGATTTTCTTCATAAGAGCGACAGGATCAAAGCACAAGATGGATATTTATATGCAGTGGCGGGCAAGCTGTGCGCAAAGCTTTGGTGAAGGAGGGCAGCTTTTATTTGACAAAAATTAGAAATGCTTACCCATAGGTGGCAAAAGCGGGGGGGTCGGGGGGGGACTGGCTCCCCCACTTTTTTGTAGGGGGGCCCTGGGGGCCTTAATTTATGCGTTGATTGCTGCAATAATACCTCTGCATGAATGTATTTGAAACTTAATAGGCCTACTATCGAAATTGATACCCAGGAAAGAACTTGAATCCAGACATGTTTTCTTTACAATTTTGTTTGTGGGGTGGGGAAACAGAAAAAGTGTTATCTTCGTATGGCAAAAAAAAAACTTGCGGCTTGTAAATGTCAAATTGAGCATCTTAACATAAAAAGCAAACCAGCGATTGGAAGCATCTAACCCAGGGGTTCTTCACTTCTCAAACGTAGCTCTTGGCCCTCCCAATGGGACTACAGAGCACAGAGTGTTCTCTTGGGAGCCACGATTGTAAGAATCGTTAATGAATTATAACAGACCGGAACTTTTAAACTTACATACTACAATGACCACGGTCTTTCAGAGGTACAATCAACGAGCCACGCCTCAGAAAAGATTGGAAATCTCTGATCTAAGCTTTTACTAAGAAAAAAGCATTTTACAGCACGTTTTGAGACGAGGCACAGTAGCTGTCGTAAGTGTCGTTTATAGTAGACAATAGCAACTAAACGCAAAACTAGGTCCCTCCAGTCCACCAATGTAGTGTATGTCCTACTATCTGCTCTAACTTTGCAGACGGACACTAAAAAAAAATGTAGCTTAGCCTACTGTATTTGCAGTGTAATTTTTCATAATGCGAGAGGCGGAGCTAATTCTCGGGGAGGAGGAGCTTTGCTTTTTTCAGACTTAATTTTAACGTTAACAACTAACCTTCAAAATCGATAAAATAAGCAGCTGTCATAAAACAAAAGCGGCGCACAGTGCAAAACATCTATAGCCTAGTTTTTAAATTTTTTTGAATGTGTTTAAATTTTTTTAATTCACTTTCTTTTGCTATGCAGTGCTAACCCTAGCAATTCCTTTTCTAACAAAATTGTTTTTTTTAGTCAGAGAAGGCAATAAAAACGTTTTAATCCAAGTTATACGTGTGGCGATGCGATTTATGAAGTTCTACTATTTCTCTACGCATCACCTTATCAGTGTAGGAAATAACGTTAATTGGAGTTGAGTTATTGATCATCCCAACTTTATCTTTTCGTATACTCCAAAAAAGCTTACTGCTCTCGTTGTTTCCGTGACCGTATACGTGACAAACCGTGAAACCTCTATTTGAGCGCCGCACGGCCACAGCGCTCTACATTTCAGCCCTTCTCCTATTGTGGCGTTCTATTAGAGGTGGTGTTCAGTTAGTAAGAGAATGGTGCTATATTTTTTGACTAGCTGGTCAGAATTTTGGGAAGATAAATTTAATTAATAAAAAGAAAAAACTGATAACACAGTTAGCATTCAACCTTTAAAGAAAAAAAATAAACATGTACCGTAACACAGTTACTGATAAGTAATCAAAAATTTAATAGGGAAATTGGGTGACACGTCCTAGTGTAGCCGTCCTCGTCATTTTCAACACCTTCCCTGTAGTGGCATTACAGGTGGTGTTCAATTAAAGGGTGGCGCTCTATTTTCCAATCCTTTCCCTGTAGTGGCGCTCAAATAGAGGCTTTACGGACGGTTATGGTATTTACAGTACCTGTTGGGGTTGCTAAAACAATAGACTTTAACCACATGTCCAATTTATATGGGCTTTAAACCCACGGTTCTTGGTTTTAGTTTCTACACCACAATTAAACTTTTAAAGCGATTATGACATCAAAAATTTAATTGTGATGCAGAAACTAGAAGCAAGAACCGTGAGTCTGAAGCCCACATAAATTGGACATGTCACATGTGGACAGACTAAATATGGGTTGTAGGCGAAGGAAATCTGGTCACTGCTTTTGGCCCCCCACCCCCCCACTTTGAAAATGCTTCCGCCATTGCTGTTCTTACCCTGGAAAAACGACTCTCTGGTTTTGAC
The DNA here is from genome assembly GCA_964006365.1 of Trididemnum miniatum. Lineage (NCBI taxonomy): Eukaryota > Metazoa > Chordata > Ascidiacea > Aplousobranchia > Didemnidae > Trididemnum > Trididemnum miniatum. Next base: position 39,844,062 of record OZ023231.1, on the reverse strand, counting down.
GTAGTTTGGCTGTATTGTAACCACTGTCAGCCAATGTTCTCGTTGTCATTACACTAGACTAGACGACAAAATTTTTGAGAAATGTGTTTATCATAAGACTATAATGTTTTTCTTGTGTTTTTTGGGGCACTGATTTCAAAAATGATATTGAAAATTTTGTAGTGTCAATGGTTTTGCCACTATTTGAAGTTATATGAATTTATGATTTCAAGTTTGGGTAATACAAAACTCATGGCTATATAATTCGAAATATTATACACAAAGTTTCAAAAACTCACAAATAAGCAATTCAAAAGCACTGCAATGTCATTTATTAAAAATGGACAATTGAACAACTTTTTCGCTTGTGTGTAGTGTTGCATTTCCGCACCAAATTCCATACATAGTCTCCCATCATGGCTTCGTCCCACCTCCCTTGATAGCGCTTTTCCATCACTTGGATACCTAGGTGAAACCTTTCACCATGCTCTTCACTTACGTTTCTTAAGTTGTCTCGAAAGAAATCCAAGTGATAATGCAAAAAATGCAACTTTAAGGACATGCAGCAACCAAGCTTTTTATAACTTTTGATCAAATTTGACACCAACATTGCATAGTCGTCTCTTCGATGTTTTCCTAGAAATCCTTCCACAATCATTTTAAAAGCTTGCCAAGCATTTCTTTCCAAATCAGACATTTGTCCCTCCAGCTCTTCAGATGCCAATATTCTTCTTATTTGTGGCCCCACAAATATACCTCGTTTGACTTTTGCCTCAGATATGCTTGGGAACATCTGTCTAATATAGCGAAAGGCACGACTTGTCGGTTTCAAGCTCTTCACAAACTGTTTGGCCAGTCCGAGTTTAATATGCAATGGAGGAAGTAAAATTTTGCTCCTTTCTGTAAGAGGTGAGTTTAAAAGGTTGTGAAAGCCTGGTGTGAAATCTTCGCAAGGTGGCCAGTTTTTGACCACGTAGTGCTGCTCATCCGCTTTGCTATCCCACATACAAAGAAAACAAGAATGTTTTGTATAACCTCCTTGCAATCCCAAAAGAAATGCTATCATTTTAAAATCTCCACAAACGTCCCAATTATGATTATTGTATCGAATTAATTCAAGTAATATTTTTACGAATTCACGATGTTCCTTCATCCGAACCGAATGTGCTATTGGAATGGGTGAATTTAGTTAGTTAGTTAGCTAGATGCATATTTATCCTCCTATCACGAGAAAGCGATCAATGCGCTACACGAGCTCGCTTGGGAGTGGCCAGTCATCTGTCTACCACACCAAGATGGGGGAATCCCGCTAAGTGCCTTTCCCAACGGCACAACAAGTAAACTTGCCGGCTTGTTCTTCACACTGTCCCTTTAATGCTGAGGGTCAAGCAGGGAAGCTGTGAATACCAGTTTTAAAGTCATTGGTTAGATCCGACTCGGAATCAAACCCGAGTCTACAGCTCAAGAGACAGACGCTCTACACCACTCGGCCATCTGGCTGATATCATTATGAAGAAAGCAGCTTTAATACACATTACCATTATGTAGAAGAATACACATTACCATTATGTAGAAGGCAGCTTTCAAACTTTGCTTAGATTTTACTGTCATTGAATAAACTCCTATGCGATGCTGACTACACAATTCCAATTTCCTGAAACAAGTCATGTATGTCAGTACAATGACAAAGTGAAGGATGATCCGAATTCGAGGACATTGTATACAAATTTGCAAAAATCACATGCCGTTTTCTTGGCTTGGATATCTTGCATGAAGGAGCAAGCAAATTTCACTCCTTGAGGCGGGAAGAAAGAATCTCTGCTTTTGCTTTTGTTAGACCTAAATCTCTAGATAAGTCATCTAATTCATCTTGATTCGGAAAATGAGGATCTTTGTTCGAACAATTAGTGTCAACCTCAAAATCAGCATTGTGATCTTCCGATAAGGTTGATAATATAGCATGCGTTTTTAGAAAATGAGAAATGGGCAATTCTGCGCCATGGTTGACAGGCGCAATGGATGAAGGTATACTTGGATAAACAATCTTTTTCCTATCCTTTGTGTTTTTGTATTTGAAAATGTCGACCATGCAGAAATAGCAGTTATCATAAGGATTGTTGGGTTCTTTCCAGATTCGGGGAATCGCAAACGGCATACATTTACGATTTCCGCGCATCCATCTTTCTAATGCGGATCTGCAACTTCCACAGCAAAAATGTGGGGCCCAAGATTTATCTTGATCACCCATCTTCATGCCAAAATATGCCTCATAGGCTTTGAAGAATTTTGTTTCTGGTATTATTTTGTGCTTCATTTGCCGTGGATTGATGTAGCAGCCACAAACGTAGCAGAAACAGTCAGTACTAATTTTTCAGGGTCTTTTTAGACTCATACGGTATTTACTGAAGAATTTAAAATATCAATAGCACTAAATTTAACTTTCAAAATCGAATAAAATATAGCATATTTCTAAACTGAGCAACTTCACTGTAGTAGGACTAACTTGCAATATGTCAAATAGTTAAACTAAGAACAATTGCTACCACATTCAGCGATCCACCTAGAATAATAAACCTATTCTATCCTGCTGGCTCTCCTGGCACTGGACCAGTTCAGATACGTGCATTAGAAGCCCGCCAAAATTGTGTCAAATCACGTGAGACAATTTGCTAATTTACATCTTTAAGAGAGTGATAAAACCAATAACAAAGTGTCATAAATGATATAACACAAAATTGGAAAGTACTGCAAATGTCACTTAATGCTAAAGTTGTATGATTATTTTGTATATTAGGAACTTCAATTTGTTGCAAATATTTTCAAAACCGTTGACACTACGCAAACACTAACTCAAAATCCGCATCAGCGACCTCAAAAACATAAAGAAGCACTCAAAAAAGAGATAAACAAAAATTTGTTGCCTATTGTTATTTATACTCTCGCACAGTTTTACCGTCTTAATTCCGCTTTAACCAATTTTTCATGGTAAATATTGATCTAATCTGGTAATTCTTAACCTTTTGTAGTTCAAGGACCCCTAAAACATTTGTTCGAAAGCTATGAACCCCTCTGGGTTGGTAGAACAAACAAACTGCAATGTCTTGTGCATATGCATATGCGCCATTGACCAATCAAGCGAATCCCATAGAGTATCTTTATGAACCCTTAAAGGGAGAGTATAGTGATCCCCGAAAAATCCTATGAGGAAAGCTTCTCACGAAACCAACAGCCGTTTCCTCCTTTTCGTTATTCTATTCTCTGTAACAGCTAGCTTGTATTGTCTGATTGCGGTTGAATACTTCGTCTGTTTTGTCTACGAAATATTGAAATATTAACCCAACATTTTAATTATTGTGTTTAAGTTTAAATCTGAAATTCTTTATAGAGCAAGAAGTAAAAGACTATTTATTAAATCGGCGAAAATTAAAACTAGGCTACAAACCAACAGACCTAGAAAAAATAAAAAAAAATCAACGACCAAATAAGTGTCCATTTAACAACGTACTGTGATTAAAAACATATCCTCATAGTAATTAATAACATATCCTCATATAAGGTACCCCTTTTGCCTTTTGGGACAGAAGATTGAAAACAATTAATGAAGGAAGTGGCTTATCGAGGGAACACTTTTGGGTTCTTCAAATGAGAGTCAAATCTATGGTTCTATTTCACATTAATTTGCTACACTTTTAGCGGCGCTTGCAATGCTAAGAGTAACAGCTAACTGATTGCAGCAGATTCAGCTACCGGTCAAAACAAGTTTTAAAAAAGAGGCAGTTCAGCTACACTTGCAGTACTTCACTGGCAAATTGGTTTTAAACTCAATTCAAAAGAAGATGGAGGTAAAAGAAAAAATTGATTTAATTCTTAAAAAATTGGATTTTATAGAAAAAAGACTTGATGATATAGACTCAAAATATGACTACCTCAGTTCGAGAATCGATGATTTAGAAGCAAAGGTGAAAAGCAGGAGCTTAAAAGTTGACAACTTTCTCTCAACAAAACCGGACTCAAAAACTATTCAAAAATTGAATGAAAAAATTTCAACTTTTAAAAAAGTTAAGTTGGCTTACGAAAAAAACACAGTTATGCAGGAGTCTTATGCCAAGCGCTTGAATATCCTTGTGCACGGCATAACGGAAGACTACCCTTGGGAAAAAAGGGAAGAAACTGTGACTAAATTTCAAAATTTTTTGAAAGACGGGCTAAAGCTAGACGAACCAGACGATATAGAATTCGTGGATATCCACAGACTTCCACAACACCCCATATCAACTAAAAGCAAAGCAATTGACCGACCAATAATCGTTAAGCTACCAACCATGGAAGACAAAAGCTCAATTTTTAATCGGTTCGAAATCTGAAAACCTACAACGAAAAATGTAAACGTGATGATGGCACCTCTGCTCTCATCTACGTTACTGAGTATCTGCCTAAAAAGTGCCAGGAACAACAAAAGCTTTTACTGCCGTTCTACAAAGAAGCAAAAATAAAAAAAACAGAGAACTCTCTGGAAAGCATTGGAAGGTAATTATGTTCTATTTGTTAATGGCAAAAAGGTTGAGATACTTAAATAATTGATTGGCGGTACAGAACTTGAGAACAGCTTTGAAAAAAGCTGTTTTCGCGTTAGGCTTCAAGAAACCCTCAGTCATAACTCTTTGAGTAGCTTTGAGAGAAGCTGTTTGTCTCAGTAACTCTTTTGAGTAGCTTTGAAAAAAGCTGTTTGTCCCAGAAGCTTTTCGTGACGAACTCGTCAGTGGGTAATCGCGTCAAAGTCAGAACGACAAAGCAAGGTTTGGCGATTCATAAATATCAGTTTCGGACGGCAGCGAAGCGGTAGTTACATCGGCGAATCCAATCGAACGCGGGAAAGTAACGCACAGTTCTGATTGGACAAGTCGTGCGAACCTAAATTCTACTTGAACAGTTTAAGAGTATAGACAAACTCTTTCTGTTTGCATAGATTAGGACGCCGTACTTTGATGTAACTTGCTTCGAGCAGACTAAGATGGAAAAGACTGCGCGCAGTGTCCAGAATAGAGAATTGATCATCGTTGTAATTCGCAGCACATGGTTGTTTTCTGATAAGTGTTGTCCAATTGCTGAGTCACATTCTGGAGTGGGTTGTTTTCGCTGGCACGCTCGGTTAGGTTGCACTCGCTGGGAGGCTGTGTGCTGTCGTAGCCATTTCGGAACATGCTGCTTGATGCAGTCTTGAAGTCGTTGAGCTGTTCTACCTACGTACCGACTGTCACAGTGGCACTTATACTCATAGATGACGGAACTCTTTTGAATGGCCGGTAGAACATCTCTCCAACTTGCATGCAGGCAACAAATGCAGTCCGTAAATCCACGGATCCATAAGAGTTCCCAACAGCGATTTGGAGGTTTCTATCTAGTGTCAGTGCCGCCTTGCCAGTGTAGGTGACCCGGAGGTAGGCTGGACACCTATCACGGCCAAACCGCTTTGGGCGTAAAAACTTGTAGGAGTTACTGAGACAAACAGCTTTTCTCAAAGCTACTTAAAGAGTTATGACTGAGGGTTTCTTGAAGCCTAACGCGAAAACAGCTTTTTTCAAAACTATTTTCAAGGTTGAGATATCTCAATGAAAGTCACTACAAACGCAGTGACTATGTAGACCGATAGGCTTACTATAGGTTTGTAACTTCTTGACTTCTTAATGTTGTAAAACAAATTTGGCAGTTCATCAAAGGCCTTATTACACAGTAAACACGCTACTCAGCGCGTAAACAGTCTGCATTCAAACGTTTTTGTGTAAGCGCTTGCAGCATTGCTCGAACTCAATTAAAACTAGAAATACTGCAGTTCAAATATTGTTTGAACAAATGTATGTTGGACTACGGATGAAACTGCTTCCCATTCCAAACCCTGTGTTCGATACTCTCACATTTTTTTCGTTTAATTGCATCACAACTCAGTTTGATTCGCAATTGTGGTACCTTCGTTAATCTTTGCCAAAAATTGTAGTTAATATAGATGTATAGACATTCCGTGTCCTTATTTGGAGTTGTTGGTATCACTTCGTAACACCTTTGGCCCATTATTATTTATGTTGTCGATAAATTCCTGTCAAATTATGCATATTCAATTTTAGACCATCTTACTGCCTCTGTGCATTTTTTAGTGTGCTTGTGTGTGTTATAAACTTACATTGTGTTTTTCGAGTGCTGCAACCATGCTTCTCATGTTACTTTTCTTGATTTTCTATTCTCCCCTTGCATGTTACAACGTTTATCGTTTTGTTGCTTCTTCCCTTTTCTCGTGCTTTTCAATTATATTGTATATTATTTTTGTATATTATTCTTGTGTTGACGGTACGGAAATAAAAGACACTAACTAACTAACTAACATTGCTTCCGCGTAATACTGACATGGCGCCTGACGCTGATCAAGAGTTTTTTGACTTTCTTGAACCTAGTCAAGCTGCCACTCAGCCAGTCGATGATCACTTTCCCGGTGAATTATGCGATAACTTATTTCATTTACTGACAAGCAATATCAAAAAATGCAAATATTTTAATTTAAATTTGAACCATTTAAAGATTGATAAAAATTCCTCTTAGATCCTCTTATATGTTAATATTCGCTTCTTGAACAAAAATTTTGAACTACATGAATTTTTAGTCACACTAAATTTCAGCCCCGATATAATTTTCTTAACCGAAACACGACTTCAAAGTGAACCACTGATTAATATCGAACTACCTCCTTGTAAGTTCTTGCACGTAGATACAACTTCTGCGGCAGGGGGCGTTGTCATATATTTCATTCATTCATTCATTCATTAGTAATTTATTGGCGGAAAGAAAAAAACACACAGAAGTAAAATGCAAACACAAACATAACTGATATAATTTGTCTTGACCGCAGGGAGACAGCGAATTGACCTTACGGTCATCTAGAGTCAGCTGCCACCCTAAATTTAAATTTGAATCATTTCCCTAAACAGCTGCCACCCTAAACATCATTTTCAAATAAACTTCAATGCGAACCCAGCTCTGTATAGTATAAATTGACCTCATCCGAGTGTTTATGGCTCGAAGTATCCGAAGACATTCACAAACCTAAATTCATTGTTGGTGTAATATACCGTCACCCTGTGCAAACCCACTTGAATGAGTTCTTGGAAAGTTTTTCCAAATGTCCATTAAGTCTCGCTAATTCTAAAAAAAGTCTTTTATATCCTTGGTGACTTTAATATCAACACAATGCAAGAAAACCGGTCAAAATGTGCCAATGATTACATTAACTTGATCATAAGGAACGATGCTGCTCCCATAATAACGATCCCAACCAGGGTAACTGCAACTTCGTCCACTCTACTTGACCACATTATCACCAATGATATGAACCAAGTGATTAGCCCAGCCATGATAGAAACTGATATGTCTGACCATTACCCTATTCTCTGTACAGTCAACAAACCTAGATATTCAATTCCCAAGTTTACCAAAAAGCTCTACAAAGATAAATCATCATTTTCTGCTGATTCCTTCCGTAATGACCTACAAGCTGACCTTTGCAACGCTTTTTCGCACCAACCTGAACTGGCTAAAGAAAATTTCAACGAAATGTTTAATCTCTTTTCTCGCACTGTTCTTACCACCATCGACACTTATGCACCTTAAAACCATTGTCAAGAAAACAAAGAAAACTCTCCCAGAAACCATGGATAACTAAAGGCATTCTGATTTCCATTAAGAAAAAAAGAGCCATGTTTAAATCCCATTTTTTGAGCGATAACGATGACCAAAAAATTTTTTTTTAAATATACTAACAAGTTAACCAAAATTAAAGCATTATCAAAAAATCGCACTTCACTGCTGAGTTAAAAGAAAATCAAAAAGACCCACGTAAAATGTGAGAAATTATGCGCACTGTTCTCCCTGCTTCTTCCAAACGAGCCTCCGTGGCTCTACGTTCCTTGAAAATTAATGGTCGTACTATATCTGACCAGCAGTTGATTTCTGAACGATTTAATGAGTTTTTTTGCTCTAGAGGCGCTAACTTAGCCAGCAAGTTTGACAACTCTGCACCTAGCTCCTTCTCGAGATTCCTTAAACGTCATGTCTCTCCCTCCACATATTTGGACGTTCCCAATCTCATGGAAATTACCAACGTAATTAACTACCTTAATATCAATAAAGCAGTGGGTTATGATAGTATATCCCCCTTCTTTCTACGTATTGCCTCAATAATATTACCTCCCTACATCCAGGTTTTCATTGATTGCTGTTTTGCCAATGGTATATTCCCCAAAAATGCTACCACTACTAAAATAGTTCCAATATTTAAAAAAGGTGAACGCGATAACCCTACCAACTACCGTCCCATTTCCATACTTACCAGCTTTGTTAAAATTTTTGAACGAATCATTTACAAAAGTCTGATCACCTTTCTGAATAAACATAAAGTGATACTGGACACTCAGTATGGCTTTTAAAGTAATAGATCAACCAACCATGCTCTTACTGACGGAATTACTAACTCTTTCGAAAACATTAATAAAAATTTTTATACTAGCTTAATATTTCTTGACCTTACGAAAGCATTCGACACAGTAAATCACGAAATTCTTCTGCTTAAATTAGACCATAATGGTATTCGCGGTCAGGCAAATGATCTCCTTCGAGCTTTTTTAAAAAGGAAACAATTTGTTTCTATCAACAAGCACGAGTCTCCATTACCATCCAATGACTACGGGGTTCCCCAGGGTTCAGCCCTGGGACCCTTGCTATTTTTATTACACAATAATGGTTTGCCTTCATCTGTCAATTGCACTCCCAGACTTTTCGCTGACGATACTTGCTTATAGTTTTCAGCCCCAAACCCATCTAAATTACACTTTAATATGAAAAAAGATCTAAATGATATCTCCGAATGGTTTACGGCTAATAAACTAACAATTAATCCTTCCAAATCCAATGTGCTAGTTATTCCTGCAAAGTTAAGTCAACCCCTTCATAATGTAGATCTTTCCATCAACAATTTATCTCTTCCTTTTTGTCTAAGTGCTACGTACTTAGGCGTTACCTTAGACACGCAATAAAATTTTGACAAACACATATCATCGGTTGAAAATAAAGTTTTTAAAGCCGTTGGAATCATCTCTAAACTTGGTCGTTATCTACCGACATGCGCAAACTTGCAACTTTATTATTCTGTAATGCATACGCATCTGCTATATGGACTGGTAGTGTGGGGTTCTTCCTATAAATCTAAGTTCAAAAACTGCTATCCCTTCAAAACAAAGTAGTAAAGTTAATTGGCGGCGGACTATTAAGAGATAGGGCTACTCCCTTTTATTCCCAACTAGGCATCATCAAACTTCTAGATCTTTTTAAATTAGAAGTTGGAAAATTCGTTCATGCTCATTTTAAGAACAAACTACCTCTCTCACTTTCTGATTATTTTATTCTGACCAGTGAAGTGTCACAAAAAATACTAGATCCACACAGCCTCGAAGAAACTGTTTGTATCAACCTCGCTATGCCAGTAATCGGATGCAAAAATGTATTAGGTTTCAAGGAGTAAAAATCTGGAACGATATTCCCGCCGATATCCAGAACTCTTCGTATAATTCTTTTAAAATTCGGTTCAAAAAGCTCTTACTTCAAACCTAGAACTGAACATTTACTGGTGTGAAATCTTCAAGTAGTTTTCATGCAAATCACTGATTCACATTCAAAAATAAGACAAGTACCCTCATAATCCTTTATCTTAAAGTGATAACGCATTCATTCAAGGAATAGACAATAGAGTGGCAGCTGACTAGGTGACTGAAAGGTCTATTCGCCGTCTCCCTACGGTCATGTGCTTCTTTTCCCTTAAACTGTATTTATTTTTTGCTACTTTACCGCCAATAAATGTTGATGATGATGATGTTTGGGAATACCTTACCGTAAAATTTAATCAAATGAAATTTTGTCGCAGAGCAAGAAGTACCACTGCAATTAGACGTAGATTTAAGACAGAGGTAGGCTTAAGTTTAGAGTAGACGATCTAAGAAATTTCTAAAAAGCACGATGGCCTAGCGGTTACAGTTTCTGGCTCTGATTCAATAGGTCTCGGGCTTTAATCTATGGCCTGTCTGACGATTGGTAGTACCTATGACCGTGAAATAGCTGTAATAGAATCGACTAAAATTGTCTGCATTTCGCTTGTAAGCGTAGTGGCCTACCACTACCAATGCCATTTCTTATGTTTATAACTTGATAATCTTACGCGGCTAACTCCCCTTGTTACCAAGAAATTTCTGTTACGCCATAGTTTCGTAAGTCTTTAAAACCAATTAATTCTGACTAGTACTAGCATTTTAATTATTAAGATCGATGCTTTTTTCATTTTAAAGCATTTAATATTCCTAAATCACTCTAGAAAAAGAAAAGCCCTTTCGGCCTTTCCCTATTAAACTTTTTAAGAATGCATGAGAATTGCGATTCGATTGATTGACAAGACAACGGTTATAGATAACAATTCATGACTATGACGTTACAATGACCAATATGTGTTGTCCTTTAAGGTTTCAACGCTAAAATACTCGGGTCCGTAAGGTGATGAGGCCATGAGCGCAGCAAAAATTAACTTACGAGTAGGGGCTTTACATTAACTTTACTTCTAGGTTTGAAAAGAGTATTATTGCAATGTTGTTTCGAAAACAATCGGAAAATTTTTTATGGGGGGGGCAAGAGGGGGGGCTGAGGTCTTATAGAGGGGGGCAATTGCCCCCCTGGCTACGCCACTGTTTATATGAAAAAATATGTAAGTACGAAACTTCATACCATAGCGTCATTTCTAACAACCGATATTGTAGTTTATTTTCACAAATTTTTCCTTTTTTTTGAATACCGCACCTGTCGTCGCTGTCAGGAACATCCACTTCCGATGAAGTTCCCACAACTTAGAGGCCGCGGCTCTAATCATTTATCACCCCTAGCTGTATCAAAGTACCAGGTCAGAAGCTATCAGGGACGTTGCTAAGCCAGCTTGTGGTGTTGTTGTTCAATAGCAACAACTATGTATTCGTCTTGGTGCACAATAGGGATGTGCCGAGTCGAGTCCGAGTACTCGGTTGAGTATTAAGGCATTTTCATTACTCGGACTCGGCCGAGTATTAAAGCATTCATTTTATGCGGCCCGCGGGCACTTACAGAAGTATAAACCTTGGAAAGTAGAACATCTGCGGATGTGGTGACCTTTTTTTTTGCTCTTCACCTGATTTTGAGTTCATGTTTTGACGTCGTAGATACTCGGATTGGGACTCGGCCGAGTAATGTCGTGAATACTCGTTACTCGGCGAGTCCGAGTAATTTTCCTTGAGGCACATCCCTAGCGCACAATGCATTGGACAAATGGGGAGATAACGTGGTTTGCTCCATTGCGTCACACCAGCTTTCCGGAGAAGGAAGGAGCAAGACCCACGTATGGGCATAGACGAGCGAAATCGAGCAAAGCCAGTTCTTAGGCAACTCAAACTCAGTCGGTAAATTTTTTACAAGAAGTTGAAGGGTGGTTCGTGGTATGAAACTAAACTACAGAGCCGGGATAAGTTATCCGGGCACCGGGTGGTCCACACGTGGTAAGTTTCATACCACGAACCAGCCTTAAACTTATTGTAAGAACTTAATCGAGTGACCTTGATCAACCAAACACCCCTGCAGCTTTATATACCCCAAAAGAAATTTAACCTTTGTGGTACGTAACAAGCATATAAACACTTCGGTCAAATTCCCCATGTGGCTGGCCAAGGAACAACAATAAAACGAACGTCGTCCTTCCTTGGTCTGTTGATTGCATTGTCTGTCATTCCTGGAATGAGTGTACCTTTTGCCGCAGTGCGGTTGATGAAGGCTGATAATCCGAAACAGCGCTGTCCCACTCTATAGTGAAGTAAGTTTAACTAAAGCTCAGGGGTTTTTCGAATCACTAGAATGTTTCATTGGGGTTCCGCTCCACTGAGTAGCACTACTTTGAGATACGTTTAGTTAGAACTTCGCTAAAAAAATCAGTTGACGCTTGCAATCGGGCCGAGAAATTCAAGCATTTGATTAGAGCAGTGGTTCCCCACCTTTTTAGTCACGGATCCCTTTCAAATTATCAAGCTTACGTACCGTCCCTTAATTAAGACCAACCCAAAACAAATCACTTGCTAAACTATGCTTTCTTTTACAAATGTTTGCGAACTTTAAGTGCAGTATTGTACGTAAACTTAAATTATAAATTGTTTGAATCATAACATATTACGTTCAAGAACCATCAAAAAGCAACTTCAAAGAATACAGGTGCACTGGTCCAAGTTAATGAGAAGCCTGTTATTATCTTTTTTGCACCAAAACACTAAACTGGGTAATTAGTGATTACACAATTTTTAGCAAAATAGGAGATTTATTCAACCTTACATTATATTTGTACGTACAAGCTATTGTCTTGTGCTTGCATCAACATGAAGTTTATTCAATATTGCTGATTAATTTTGTCGAATTCCAATGCACTCGCAGAGCCCCATCAAGCTATTCACGAACGTGGACTAGTGGGTCCGTGGACCTCTGGTTGGGAACCACTGGATTATAACAACCGACTTTTTTAAGAATTTATTAAAACCTGAACACATGAATATACCTTTCGAACAACAACACACATTTGTCTAAACAGTAAACACATCGAGTGAAATAGCATGACACGATTTTTGTAAACTTGTGAGTCATAAAAAACTTGATTTCATTGGAAGCTAAAGCGTCATAAATTTGAAAACACAATCGATAAAAACAACATCCACTCACTGCGAATCGCTATGATTAATGTTCATCATCTTACCTGCTCCAGAAGGTGATTGTGGAGGTTCAGGGAAGGACGACCTCTGGTGAGTATTTATCTGATGCTGAGATTGACGTTGGTCTTGCTGGGGGGTATGGGAGTAATTTGCAGAACCAACGGGAATCGGATTCATCGGGGTGGGACTGCCAAGGCGTGCTGTAGCGTCGGGGGTATGCTTTTCCTCAGCCCGGCAGCATCTACATGTGAAGATGCGTCGCAGCATCTTATCAGGTTAAAAAATTACTTAAATCACTATCTGCAAAAATATCAACCGACACGCTGTAACACTTTTCATAGGTTGGCTTCTAATTTTCAAGGTAAATTATAAACAAAAAAAATCACCCCACAAAAAAGATCTTTTGCTTTTGCCACTGCAAGTGTTTATTGGAGCCGAGACGAGGGTCGGAGCACGGGAGCACACCAAACATTTTTTGCAACAACTTCAGGCATTGAAATACTCACTATTTATTGCAAAATCGCTTTTAAACAATCCAAAACGTTAAAGTCAACGGTTTCCTAATTGAAATACTCACTATTTATTGCAAAATCGCTTTTAAAAAATCCAAAACGTTAAAGTCAACGGTTTCCTAATTTTGCTTCAACAACGCAGTGGAGGAGAGCTTTAAGATATTTTGTCTTATTCCAAATCTGATATTGCTGATGGGTAAACATAGTTTTATTAATGATAGTTCACTTTTTAACAGAATAACACTGCTGCTTTTAGAAACTAAACAAACTTCTCAGAACGATTTAGGAGTTGAAATAACAGCGTCTCTGCGGCATGAGCAAACAAGAAACGAAAGCAGTTACAAACACAGAAATATCTTTTACGAGCATGCTAGCACTGTCTGCCGTTTAATATTTTCGCGCTTCTACTCTCAGCGGCTGTTAACGTCATCTCTGAATATTCTAATGATGACGTAAACAACGAACAAAAAGATCGAAGCGAACTCGTCGCTCTAATCACTTCTAAAAAATATTTGAGCTCAAGCAACACTAATCTGCAGTTTGGACAAAATTGTCAATCTAATTAATATCTAGTCACAAAAAAACAACAGTATACAACACTTCTCTGGCTGAACAGATCTAGTCATGTTATTGCTTAAGGGCAAGCGTCGTTTTAACTGTGAGATTAAATTTTCTATGAGGTAGAGCTATTTTGACACAGAGACCATATCCCCTTTGGTAGTGATCAGTGACATCAGTCACCAATACTTCATTCATTCTTTAAGGAGCCAGAGTATTAAGTAAATGAATTATAGTCTACGCTTTTCTGCTTAATTTCAAAGTCAAGCCTCTGGAAGCTTTGCTATGTTCAGAGAGATGCCATTACAAATAAAGCGAGCTAACACCTATATGTCTATAACCTTGCAAATGTTTATGATACGCAACATTTCTAATTAGGCTAGTTAAAGCGAAAAAATCTGATATAAGCGATGTTGCCTACCTTTCCATAAGAGTTTATCGCTTCTGATTTTTCTGTTTTATTTTGCAAAATCGCGAGTTCTTACGGCGACAACCTGAATTGCCAACCACTCAACTTTTAGAGGTGATGACGATAAAATTGATTGACCGGTTTTGTTCAGAAATTATTGATTTGAAATATTGGATAACACAATTACACAATAACATCAAAAAGATTATGTATAACGACTTGCTATAGCGCTCATAACGAACACTCAATGTCACATTTTTTTGAAAAAAGTCCAAGAAAGTGAAAAAAACATTTACACCGGGAAAACATTCGTTTACTCAGGTATCGCCATTTCTTACGACAGAAATCAAATTAGTTTATTGAGTCAAAAACTGTACTTGAATTTTTCAAACTGCGTTCGTGCGCATTTAGATAAAATCACAAGTCGCTCAGGATGCGACTCAGCGCAGCAGAAAAAGTGCCAATTCTCGCACGTTTTCTCAAAATTGAAATCATACGTTGAAGGTTAGCTTTTCAATCTCAACTTCAAACGTGTAAAAATGTTACTGATGCAGGTTTATTTACGCTGATGGCAGTGTTCCTTCACCGTCCTAAATTTTTTGCAGCAATATCGTAAAGTCACAGTGCTGTCAGTGCTTCACCATTTCGGCACTTGCAGCGTTTTACGTTTATAGCTGTTTAGCGACAGGGGCGCCGAGAGAACTTTCGGGCCCCGGGGCAAAAAATTCGTTTGGGCCCTTTGGTCAGTGGTGCCCCAAAAACACATGATTAGCAAAAAAAAAGGTCATAGCGTCCGCAGATGTTCGAATTTCGGCCTAAAATCAAGTGATGAGCAAAAAAAGGGTCATAGCCTCCGCAGATGTTCAAATTTCGACTCAACATCTAGTGATGAGCAACATAAGGTCATAGCGTCCGCGGATGTTCGAATTTCGGCCTGAAATCAAAAAATAACATCATCGCGCCCGCAGGCCGTAGTTTGAGCTGATGAATTTTGCATTCTAAACCTGACAATTCAGAACCCCGGGTCCCCCTGTGTCCCCGGGCCCCCGGACAGTGACCTCTTCTGCCCCCCCTCTCGGCGGTCCTGTTTAGCGATATACACAGTATACACCTGTAGCTGTTGCCCAAGAGCTGAGTCGAAACGATGGCATTACGAACTCTAGTCACTTTTTAGTGTATTGCATTTGGCACGAATATGGTTAAAAGATTTAGTGGTTGGCGTTTATTAGTATTTTTTCACGAGTTACTCCTTAATCAGCATTCGCATTTTAATAAATACTGAAATCATATCTGTTGAAAGAAATTTAATAAGGAAAACCTTAGTTATTGGGGCTGAGTGTTTGTTGAACTATGAACGAGCGAAAATATTGCTGGCATCTTAAGAAACCACCATTTGTTCGGTTGAGTAAATATCAGTTCATATTCCTATGCTTCATAAAGTTTTAAATACATTAGCCACAGCATACAATACTAAAAGTCGAACGGCGATTAAGCTCATCGCAAAAATGGACGAAAAATGCGGAGGTACAACAAAGGAAGAAAAGCATCCAAGTCATTCAGTGAATCAAGCGCGTGCTCGCGAAAACGCGCAATTACTGTACTTGGATCTACTCCTTAGCTGCAGCAATTTTTTTTCAAATTTCGCAATAACTTTAGGACGAAAATTCACAGAGCATTAACAGCAAGTCACAACCAACCTCACAAATTGCAACTGTTCCACGTTTAGACGTGTCAATTTTTGCCAGTCGCAAATACGCTGGACTTACGTAGGCACCTGAGAATAAACAGCATTGCCTTGCGCTCTGACGCTCTATACAGACGCAAAAAAAAGTGAAAAAATTCAACTGCAGAGTCTTTAAGATTCTTTTGCATTACACTCCAAGCTAGCGAATTCTTAGCGACGTTATCCGCTTGGATTTCTATGTTGTTCAGTGAAATAGGTTTTCAATCGGAAATTGGCATTAGCGATCAATTTGAAGCAACTCAAGGCCAGGGGAGCAAAAAAGAGCAAGCCAAGGTAAAATTCAATGAGATTTACTCGTTTCGCTAAATATAAGTGATGCTGATTCTGAGCTCAATAGCCGGTGTTTTGGTGGCTTCTCGTCACATCGGTGTAGACTAAAACTTCGTCCACTCTCATCCAGGGGTGCGAACTGAACTTGAACTCGATCTCAGATTAAGTTGATTGAGTTTTAAACTTACCCCAAACTTGGAAAAATTACTTGAACTTAGTCCAAAACCCGACAAAAACTGCCTGAACTTAGCATAAAGTCGATAAAAATTACTGAACTCGAACTTGACCTCGCAAAATTACTAAGGAATAACTTGACTGAAACTCGGCTTCAAGCCTTGCATGGTGAACTTGAACTCGATTAACAATGCTTGCGAGTTTGCATCCTGCTCTCAACACCTTCACACTTATCACAAACTTTTGATGCTATAAATACCGAGTAATTCTACATGTGAATTTACTCAATAGTTGCCCGAGGAAATGTTCTGAAGTAAAAACTTCAGGCGAGCAACATGTTCATTTCATCGTCTCGTCTGCCACCTCATAAAAACGATATGGTCTTCGATTTCTAATAGTCTTTACAGCTCTTTTTCAATATGTTCAATGTTCATATTACAGCAGACTAAGAAGTAAGTTTTTTGTTAAGGAAGCAAGGAAGTTTGAGATTCAGTGAGACAGCGAACGGGTCAAGTGATAAGCTTTACTGTCTTTGTTTGTTCTTGACAAATGTTTATTGATTCACAGTTTATTTTGGCGATGAAAAATCAACACGGTGGAAGTGAAAGTAATCGTTAGAAAAAAAGAAAACCATTTACTGAAGCATTTCGATTGATTTACACCGTGAAAGCAGGTTTCTAGAAATGCTGAAGTATTATGAGTTGATCTCAAGCTGGCGGAGTTGCTTTTA
Organism: Trididemnum miniatum; assembly: GCA_964006365.1. Taxonomy (NCBI): domain Eukaryota; kingdom Metazoa; phylum Chordata; class Ascidiacea; order Aplousobranchia; family Didemnidae; genus Trididemnum; species Trididemnum miniatum. Next base: position 39,826,892 of record OZ023231.1, on the reverse strand, counting down.
AAAGGTACAGCACTCAGTTCTTTCCCACGACATACGAAACATCATTTCCATCTTGTGTTGGAAGGTTTTGTTAGAGTGTGTTCTGCGGTAACTCGTTGTCATGTGTAGAACGTGGAAGTTTTTGGTACATTTCAGGGCAGCCTCAAAGCAACTAAAAGCACCTAAACAGTATCAAGAAAAGGAAACAATTTATCGCTGTTAGGATTCATTACCCGTAAGCGCATTTTTTTTAAACAGCGGGTGTGTAAAAATTTCTAAGATGGCCTAAATATACCGGTTTTCTTCAACCTAACAGCAGAAACAACATCACGTACACTGCTTTGGGGCATCTAGTTTCACACTTTTCACTCCTCCACATTTTGCTGATCGTCATTTGTACCCTTACCCTGGCACCTCCTACATCTAAAACCTGTCATTATGCACACTTCAAGCTTTCTTTTCTCGTATTAGTGTTCAAACCAAACAAACTTTTTACTTCGCGGAAACGGGCGATGATGATGTCCAGAAGCTGAAAGATGGCGCCGGCAGATACAAGTTTGAGAAGCACTGATTTAGTTGGTTAGTATTGCATGTACGCCTCATGGTTTGTATTAATCAGCGCTCCGGTTCAAGGAGCTAGGTCATTGGATTAAAGTTGTCATGCTGTATGACGCTTTCTGCAATTATACAGCTCTACTGCAAAAGCTTTTTTTTTTTAATAATAAACAAAAATGGACGTTGAACGTTGCTGATTTAGATTTGCAGCAGAAAAAATGTGTCGATTAATCGGCATCGGTGAAAAAAAACGATGCCAATTTTGAAAAAGCCGTTTACTACACCGATCTTACATATTTTCGGTAAAACCATTGAAGTCAGACAATAAAACTGGTTTGGGTGTCCTGTATTGTCTCGGTCTATGAATGCACGGATTACGTATTGGCTAAATTTTTCGCAGTTACTGCGGATGAAATCAAAAATTCCAATCTTCATTATACTAGCGGTATCACGCCGAAGAGTGTAACGAGTGATGGAGCTTATCTCCGCGGCTTAGCGCCTTGGCCTCGCATTCCCGGAGTGGCAAAAAGGATAGACCCTTGGCCCCGTGGATTGCCAAATGCATTCAAACTGAATGGTGCATACAAAACGTCTTTTTTAGGGCATGATACCAATGCTAGCTCGCATCGAAGACCTACCATTCTGCAGCTAAACATTGAAGGTCTTACCGCCAGCAAAATCGGCGTGATTGAACAACTTTTCTCCAAACACCAGACCCTTGTTGTCCTCCTCCAGGAAGCTCATTGTCATAATGCAGAAAAATTAGTGCTGCCTGGCTTTGCATTAACTGTAGCAACTCTCAGCAGGAAACATGGCATTGCAACATTTGTACAGGAGAAGCTGTCTTGGAGTCTTTCTGCTCAATCTCCGAATGACTCGGATATTGAGTGAGTGTGAGTGGATGTATGTGGTTTCAAAATTATCAAAGTGTACAAGCATCCACCCTCCCAAATGACTCCCACGTCAATTCCAATGTTCTCCCATCCTGTTTCTATGCTGGTGACTTCAACTGCCAGCACACGAATTGGGACTACACCAAGGGTGGGCAAGCTTTTCACACGAAGGGCCAGATTTGAAAAAAACTGTTGAAGCCACGGGCCGCTAGCTGATTGGAAAACAAGTTGAAGATTTTTTTTGGAGATCATGGTCTACGCACGAATGTGATCTCCAAAATAAAAAGCTTTCACCTCGTTTTTCTCGTTTTTTATTCCAATTTTGCACTGTTGAGGCTTATTTTTTTAAAAATCACTGCCATCCATGATCTCTAAAGGAAAAACAAGTCTTTCGCTCAATTCACGGTGGGAGTTTAAGTTTGTGCGTTTGTGTAAGTGCCGGCGGGCCAGAATAAAAGGACCGGCAGGCCGGATTTGGCCCGCGGGCCATAATTTACCCACGTCTGGGCTACATTAACACAAATGAAGATAGAAGCTGCTTAGCTACTTAGGCAGCAGATGGCAACTTATCCCTACTGTACGATCTCAAGGGACAAACAAGTTTTCTCTCAAGACGTTGGGGATCGGAGACCAGCTCTGACCTTGCATTTGCAAGCTCCAGTGATGACGATCAACTTCCCTGCAGATGTATCCTCGAGAAGTTCTCCTGGTTCCAACATCGGTCTGCACTCATAACATCCACCAGACTTGCAAACCCCATCTCAAGCAAGCTTGTGAATCGGTGGAACTTTCGCAAAGCTGACAGAATATTAACAAAGACAGAATATTAACAAGTTTGGGTTGCTCACTTTTTTTCTTACTCACCAAACATACAAATTGATAGCTGATGCTGCTAATTAACAAGAAGCTAGGATGTCTCTACGCATTGTTTACCATGAGCGAAAAAATGTTGTCTTCGCGAGGCACTTACTTATGAGACGCGTCCAAAACTTTGGTGAGAGCATTGCTGAATATGTGCATGCCCTGAAACAACTGGCTAGAGACTGCGAGTTTCAGTAGGTTTTTGCTGATCGATACCGAGATGAATTAACAAGAGATGCTTTCATCAACGGAATTAGTTCTTGTGCTATACGTCAGAAGTTCCTTGAAGACCGACTAATAACTTTACAAACTGCTGTAAACAAGGTCAACATGATTGACTGAGCACAAATGCAACCAAGTTATTATACAGAGTACAGACAACCCAACAATGAAATCTGCTTCTATTTCTGGAAATACTGTTTTACAAAAAGATGTTGGTGACAAGTACTCACTGCGAATTTCCAAAGAACAAAAGCAGCGCGAATGTTATTTTTGTGGCGGAAACTACCATCCTGATGGTAGAAACTCTTGCCCTGCCAAAGATAAGAACTGCAATAATTGTGAAAAAGAAGGGCATTTTCAAAGAGTATGCCGAAGTGCAAAGCGAGAATCTGCTATGGTCACCACAGAAAAGAGAAGAGAAGATGACATCTATTCAACTCCAGAAGCTGAATCCTCTCTCTTGTTCTCTATTGTGGTCGGAGCTCCATCTTGCTTAAGCCCGACCGTTTTGCCAGCAAAATTAAATGGACTGCCAGTTAAAAGTTTGTTGAACACTGGAGCTTCGGAAAGCTGTATCAATGAAGCAATTGCTAACAACGCCAAACTGGAACTCCAAGGACGCCCTTTTCGCGTTTCAATGGTCTCTGACAACCTGACTGCTCCTGTTATTGGCAAAGCTTGCAGCAATCTGGAATTACAGGGCCGAGACTATACGAACGTCACTCTCAGTGTCATGCCGGGATTCTGCGCAGATGTAGTCTTGGGGCAAGACTTCTTGCGCCAGCACAGAGAAGTGGTGATCAAACTGGGTGGTTTGAAGGAAAGACTACTCGTTGGAAAAGATTCTACTTGTGGTGTTGCAGCTTCCGAAGTCAAGAACGATCGTTTATTCCGCAATTTAAAGCCTGAATGTAGATCTAACTCGACCAAGTCTCGGAAATTCAACCAAGAAAATAAACGGTTTATAAACGCGGATGTAAGAAAATTATTGCTAGAAGGAATAATTGAACCTTCCTACTCTCCTTGGAGAGCTCAAGTGCTGGTAGCTCGCGACGATTGCCACAAACGTCGCATGGTCGTCGATTATTCGCAAACTGTCAATAGGTTTACATTACTGGACGCTTATCCTTTGCCGATTCTAGACGAACAAATCGCTGAAATAGCTAAGGCATCAGTTTTCAAAGGCATCACTTAAAGTCTGCACTCTGCAATCAATCAACTAATCTGTTTGTTTATTCAGCAAGTGATACAGAACGTAACAGCAAAACGAAAACGTGATAGGGCAATTTTCAGTGCAGGTGTATCAGCGAATAGACCGTGCGGTCATCGAGTTTACTGCCACATGCTGAACCAAACAACACCATAAGTAATCGCTACAACTACTGAAGAGAGAACAAACGAAAAAAAAAATAAACAAAATCACCAAAGAGCCTTTGTCTGATGAACTGTACTAATTCCATTATATGTTTTATTTCGAATTTCAAGGGGACTTAAAAATTTCACTGAAGCTTTTAATTTAGAAGTTACTCAATGAAAACAGTTTCAAAAAAAAACGACGTTTCTAGTATTTGCTGATGAGAATATTTTTGAGTTGTTTAGAGAATAGGTGTTTGAATGCAACTTGACATGAAGGGAAATTTTGTTCCAAATTGTCACGCAAACACAGTTTAAAGCAGATTGTCCAGACTGTGAGTGCATTTTTTGCAGATAATAATTTATATTAGCAGTGGACCTTGTATTATGATTATGTTGAGTTGCCACAGATTTCTAGTAACTGTCAAATATACATTGACATGGTAGATTGCCATGATGAAATGAATGCACAAACTTGGCTACTTTAATTTCAAAAATATCTTTAACTTGCAGAATTTTCGTGTTTTTGTACAAAGTTGACATTTTTACGCGGTTTTTTAAACATTTAAAATTGGTAATTCTTAGAGTTTTATTTTGTGCTGCTTGGACCTTTTGCAGCAAAGTTTTCCTGCTATTACCCCACGCTATTATACCATACTGGAGATAAAGGCAGGGAATCAAACCGAACCTGAACCGCGAACCGGTAAAAACCGCTTTTTTCCAGTGAACCCGAACCGAATTTGAACCGTTTAAATTTGAGATCACTGAACCTGAACCGAACCCGAACCTTTAAAATTCTATGCAAGTGAACCCGAACCGAACCCGAACCTATAATATTTTGTGGACATAAACCTGAACAACATGTGCTGCCATGCGTAACATTCTTTCTGTTTACTTGGATTTTTTCTAGTTCTTCCAATAACTTTACAATAACCTCAACTAAATCTAGTCAGGTTTTTTATTTGTTGACGTTTCGATGATACTGGCGACTAACATCATCAGAGCGATAAAGCACTGACGTGTTTCAACCTTTGCAACATTCTTTCCGCTTTTAAAAATTTAATGAATTTTTACATTTTTATTTAACCTTAATTGATACGGGCATGCAATTTATATTTCGTTAAATTAATGATAGAAAACCCTAATTTAGTTTTTGGCCAAATTAAAGATTTTAAAGTGAACCCGAACCTGAACCGCGAACCGGTAAAAACCGCTTTTTTTCGGTGAACCCGAACCGATCCTGAACCTTTAAAATTTGGATTTAGTGAACCTGAACCTTAAAAATTTGGTTTCGATGAACCCGAACCGAACCCGAACCTTTAGATTTTGGTGCAACTGAACCCGAACTGAACCAAAACCCTAATTTTTGAAAAGTCTTGAACCTGAACCGGAACTGAACCGTTAAAAATAAAATTTCTTGAACCTGAACCGGAACCGGAGCGATATTTTAAACGGTTAGACTACCTGGATAAGGATATACAACGCTATAATACAATTTCACTAAAGTAACCTTACTCGCGTAGTGCCGAACCTTAGAAAGCATTTAAGGGGCTTTAGCTTCTTTTTCGTGTGGATGCGATGTTACACCGGAAATAAGAAGCATCACTTTAAATGGCTGGGTACGTATCAGACAGCCACCTTGCTAAGTTCTCGTTCACAGTGAGCAGACTCCGAATCGCATTTGAATGGCGGTATATGGGACAGGATGTTATAATATGGTCTGCGTTCTGTTTCTCTGCACCACATTCACAGGACGCCGTGGAACCCATGCCCATTTATGCATTAATGACCGAAAGAGGCCAACGCCAGTCCGTAGACGGTTCAGCCGGACCCAGGCGGATCTGGGAAGCCCATTCTATGTGGAAGGGCGTCCACATCATCAAAAAATGAATGCAGACGAGAGGTGCCCTGCAGCCACTCAATGCTCCACTTGTGGTCCGCCCATCTTGCTGCACTGGTGCCCAGTTCGCTCGCATCTCTGAGCAGTTCCAGAGCAGCAAGCACAAAGGGATGTTGACGTGACTTAAGCTGTCCATGCCATCCATAAGGGTGGGACGTGAGCCGATCATCGAGTAGATGACCAGGCTCTTGAGCACGACATGCCAAAGACAGTGTGGCTCTCTTTCGACAAAGCTTAGTCGGTGTTGATACCTAATAGAACAAATAGGTTGTCCGTTGGTGTGGGCGCAAGCTTTACCTAATTTATTGATAATGGAAATCACGCGATTGCTCCAAGTTAAGTGCTAGTCAATAATTACGCCCAGATATTAAGCCGATTCTAAGCATGGTATGGCATGACCGCCGACATTAACTCAGAAATTCATCGTAGAATTTGTTTTATGTTTTGTGGTTGAAATAAGGAAGGAAGGTTTCGAGAAATTTAAAGACAGGCGATTATATCTCATTCAGTTATCAACATCACCGAGCTCTTGATTAACTGCTATTTGAAGATTGCTGATATTTCTATCTTTCATCATTAATACAGTGTCACTGCAAAAAGATGAACATAACACTTAGTGTGCAATGGTAAATCGTTTATTTATAAAGAAAATAATAAGGGGCCCAAGTTGGAACCTTGTGGCATCCCACACAACACTGTCTTTAAGTCAGATTTAACACTATTACATTCAGTGTATTGCTTACGATTATTCAAATAGCTACCAAGAAGTTGGTGCATGTTACTTCTGATGCTATATTTTTGTAGTTTATTTAACAGAATATCATGATTAACTGTGTCGAATGCCTTTGACAAATCTAAAAATATGCAGCGAGTGACATAACTATCATCATTATTTTTTTTTTGCAAGATGCTACAGAGATCGGCAACAGCCATATCCGTTGAGTAACCCTAACAAAACCCAAACTGGTGTTTAGTAATTACATTATTTCGACTGAGGAACTTTTCAAGTCTAACATATTGCAATTTTTTGAAAACCTTTGATATTGTAGATAGTAGAGAAATTGGCCTGTAATTATTGGTTGTGTACCTACTTCCAGATTTGTGAAAAGGAATAATTTTTGCACATTTTAAACCTGCAAGAAAATTTCTACTCTCATAACAAGCATTAAAGATATTGCGCAAGTAGGGAGATATTATTGGCGCTAATAACGAGTAGAATTATTTATTTGGCACATTTTAGTAATATTATCCAAATAAAACATAAGTGCCACTCAACCGATATTTTTAAAGTCGTTAATAATCTACACTCAACCGATATATCGATTAAGTGCCACTCAACCGATATAAGTACCACTCTGCATATTATCCATTACCGTTACCCGCTGAAGACCAACCTTTTATGGCTTTTGAAGCCGGATGAAAGTTATATCAATATACTCGTCTTCCCTTTGGTGCAACCAACGGTGTGTCATTCTTTCAACATTTTATTAATTTTGTGATTGAAAAACATCGGTTGAGTGGCACTTATGTTTATTTGGATAATATCACTGTTTGTGGCGTTAATGATCTTGATCATGACGTTAAGTTGAAGCTTTATTATGTGCAGCTAAAAATGAGGGATTAACGTTTAACGAAAATAAGTGCACTTTTAATCAGAAAGAAATTAATTTGTTGGGATACCGGGTTTCTCATGCTCAAATTCGGCCCGATCCTGAACGCTAACGCCCTCTTCTCGAAATACCTCTTCCTCAAACTAAACCTGAGCTTCAGAGGGCATTAGGTATGTTCTCTTACTATGCCCGTTGGATCCTCAACTTTAATCTAAAATTCGAGCTTTAATTCAGACTAATGTTTTTTTCCACTTTCCCACTTTCTCTTGAAGCTTCACAAAGTTTTTCTGGTCTTCTGCGTAATTTAGCTGCTGTTAGTGTCACATGTATTCAACAAAATGTCCCTTTCGTGGTGAAATGCAATGCATCTGAATACGCTCTTGCAGCTACTTTAATATGAAGATCCAAACTTGGCAATTTCGACTATGAGATAAAGCACAGGCCTAAAAAAACTCAATCTTTCTCCGGACGCTCTTTCACGTATTTCTTACCTGGGAGCCACTGTACCAGACTTTGTGAAAATTCATGAACAGCTAGGTCATCCTGGAATTTTGCGTTTTTATCACTTTGTCTGATGTAAAAATTCACCTTACTCCGTTGAAGAAGTAAAGAAAGTCCGAACCAAATGCAGAGTATGTGTTGAAGTTAAGCCTCAATATTACCATAAACCTCCAGAAACACTGATCAAATCAACTTGCCCGTGGGAGAGAATCAGTGTGGATTTTGAAGGACCAGTTAACGGAAAAAATAAGTATGTCCTTTTTTTTGTGCGTCCTTTTTGTGAATTTAGTCGCTACCCTTTCGCATTCCCTTGTAGTAATATCTCTTCTTCGACTGTGATCAAAGGCTTAAGTCAATTATTTTGTTTGTTGGTTTTTCCTGCCTGTATACACAGTGATAGAGGCTCAGCGTTTGCTTCAAAAGATCTCAAACAATATTTGAACAGCAGAGGAATTTCTTGCACGCCCTACCACCCTACAGGTAATGCGCAATGTGAGCGCATAAACCAAACTATATGGAGAACACTTCTTCTCTTACTAAGAACGTACAAACAACCTAATGCATGTTGGGAAGCATTTCTTCCGGAAGCTCTGCACGCACTACGATCACTGCTCTGCACTGCCACTAACTTCGCTCCGCATAAACGAGTCTTTGGATTCCCAAGAAGAAGCATGATTGGAAAATCCTTACCATCATGGCTAACTCAATCAGGTTCTTTTCTCTTACGGCAGTTTGTGAGAAGCAAGAGCGATCCACTTGTGGAGGAAGTAAAATTACTGAAAGTCAATCCCAGTTTTGCTACAGTACGTTTTCCTAATGCAGGGAGTCGAATGTTTCTGTCTCTGACCTTGCTCTAAGCCCTCCAGTAGTGAGTGAAAATACTGATCAGAGTCCTGCAACCAATCAATCTCATCAACTATCAAAAAGTTCAAACTCAGCTGTTCGAAAATACTCTATACCAAACTATGCATAACTAAAAAATAACCAGACACCCACCTCGCTAACGCCCTGATTCTCCAGATAAAACCAAGCTTGATGGGGCATAACAAGAGTTTTGCCGAGCTTTGTTTTTTGCAACTAAGGAAACCATTCCACGTGGACGTAGACGTAACTGCACCCCATGCTGGGATGAAGAGTGTAAAAGCCTCTACAAAGACGTCACTGCCGCTCCTAATGGACCAGAGTCCAGAAGGATTGCTTCGGCCTTGTTGCAATAACTTGACGAAGAGAAACGCAGGAGATGGAACGAGGCTGTAAGTCCATCAACTTTATCCATTTTAGTCGTAGAGAATGGAGCATTATTAACAACCTTACCGGGCACTCCAGACTCCCACCTCGCCAATGCCCTGTTTCTGCAAATCCATCGCTTCCCAGCTGGTAAGAAATGGGAAGTATATGACGAGAGGCCGTGAGACAAGTAGACTCGTGAGAGAAGAGACCTCGGAACTCTGGAAGATCCCTACACCTGATGGCTCTTCTTTGACTAGAGAGTTTTTTCCAGCTGAATTTGCTACTGCCCTCCAAAAGCTAAAGTCAGGCAAAGCTCCTGGCCCCAAACTTATACTCCATGCTTAACCCACCATCAAATCCTGGCTACGCAAATTTCTCTCTTCCTGCCTGTGCCAACTCAAGATTTCAAAAGTTTGGAAACGTTCTCTGGTGGTTGCTATTCCCCAGCCGCACAAACGCTTGGACGATGCTAAAAGCTACCGCCCAATTTCTTTGCTTTGCATTCCCTAGAACAGGGGTGGGCAAGCTACGGCCCGCGGGCCGCATGCGACCCGCGAGATCATTTCATGCGGCCCGCCGGCACTCACACAAATATGAATCTTGTACCCTACAGACATTGCGTGAAATACAGAACATATACAGACGTGGTGACCTTTTGTTCTGCTTTTCACTTGATTTTTGGAAGAAAATAGGACATCTGCGGTCGTGATGACCTTTTTTTTGCTCTTCACTTAATTTCAGAAGAAAAATAGAACATGCGCGGTCGTGGTGACCATTTTTACTTTGCTTTTAATTTTTTTCCTATACGTCCCTTCTTGCAAAAAGTTCGACCACCTCTGCCCTGGAAGATCCTGGAAAGGTTTATTTACTCCCAAATCGAGCCTATCATGGACCCATTGCTCCCACAAGAACAAGCAGGCTTCCGACGCGGAAAATCGACGGTAGTTCAGGTCGCCTTGATGACCCAAGAAATCGAGGACTGTTTCTCGGCTAAAAAGAAGGCTGGTGCTGTTTTTGTGGACCTCACTGCAGCCTATGACACCTTGTGGCATTGTGGTCTGACCTGCAAACTTTTGCGGCTTATTCTTGACTGTCATGTGGTACGAATGATCATGGAGCTTGTCCGGAATCGCAGCTTTACCCTCACGACCGGTTATGGAAAGCAAAGCAGACTCAGGCGCCTGAAGAACGGTGTTCCTCAGGGATCTGTTCTAGCTCCCCTTCTCTATAATATCTATGTTAGTGACTTCCCATCAACCACTTCCAGCAAATTTTCTTATACGATAAACTTGCACTCGTGCATATTGCTTGAGACGTGCGGACTTTGGAGAAGACTCTTAGCCAATTCATGGCAACTTTACAAACGTACCTCCAAAAATGGAGACTCAAACTCAGCGAAACATAAACAGTGTCGTCTGTATTCCATATTACCAACAGGGAAGCAAAACGTGAGCTTTCGGTGGAGTTGAATGGCAAGTCAATCCCATTCCCTGATACTCCAAAGTATCTTGGCATAACATTATATAGATTTCTCACGTACAGGCGACACCTGGAGTCACTTCGCAGAAAACTCAGCACCAGAGTTTCATTAATCAGACGACTAGTTGGAACTACCTGGGGCGCTGGTGCCTCAGTCCTGAGCACTGCAACTCTTGCCCTTGTGTACTCTACCGTAGAGTATTGTGCACCTGTCTGGTGTCGCAGTGCCCACACTTGTTTGATTGATCCAATTTATTAATAACGCACCACACATTGTGACTGAATGCCTGCTTACTACACCAACGGATGACTTAACGATTCTAGCTGGCAACCCACCTGCAGAGCTTTGTCGTAGACAAGCCACACTGACCTTAGCTCGCCGATCCTTGGAGCCAAAACATCTCCTCCATCACAAGATCACCAGCGGAACACTAAACCAATCTCGGCGTTTGAAGTAAAGATACCCTTTTGCGACCGCCGCCAGAGAACTACTTTTTAATCTCAATCAACTGAACATCAGGGCGGCAGACTGGGCGGAACATGCATGGAGCTCGGAGGGGAACAATTGCAACACCCGACTTCATCACTTTATTTGCAGCACCGACACCCTTCCTCCAGGTATGCGTCTTCCGAGACGTTCCTGGGTGCGGCTAAACTATATTCGCACTGTTGTTGGACGATTCCGCTCATCCCTGCATAAACTGGGGAATGATTCCATCTGCAGCACGCGACTGTGGCGCTGATAATCAAACAGCAAATCATATAACAGCTCACTGTCCCCTGTTCTCTCCATCTTATGGGATAACTGGATTAGTCCACCTGGATGATAACACAGTCACCTGACTGCATGAATCTTGTCCAGACATCTAAAATGATCATGCAACACAGCTTTTAAGAAACGTCGCAACGGTGGCGAGCCGTTGGCGACACCGCACAGAATTTGATCAGCCCGGGAATAGATCCCCAGACCTCCCGCACTGATAGCGATGTGCTTAACAGCTGAGCTCACCGGACGTAATGGATTTAATTCCGTAAAGAATATTGTTGAGCGTCATTTGCTAATTGCTATCGCTTAGAAAGCATGTCATACAGCGAGTCATTGCTAAGCATGAGTCATTGATAAGGTTAGAGTAGACGCATAACTGCCCCACTATTAGTAGCATTTTTATCCTCTTGCCACAAGACAGCTATCGGAGCTACAATGAGCTCACTTGGAAGTTGCTGGGGCGTCTGTCTATATCACTCTAAAATGGGGGACTCCCGTTGAGTGCTTTTGTCAACGGCAGAACAAGTAAACTCGCCGGCTCGTTCTCCACCTAGTTTGTTTCTTACGGCCAAGCGTCAAGCAGGGTGACTATGAATACCAATTTTTATGCTATTGGCTTGACCCGAATTGAAATAGAAGCTCAAGTCTACCGGTCCAGAAGCAGATGCACTATCGACTCTGCCATCTGATCCATCAATCGGCATTAATCGCCGGATAACTAAAATGGACATGCACTTTACCTAATTCTTGGCTAAACAATATTCTTCCATAAATTCCCAGAAATAATTGAGAAATCTCTAAATGGGTTCAAACAAAGTTTTCCCCTCCGGCCAGTCTCAGTACAATTACGTTTTTTTTTTGTACATTACGATTAGTTGCTGCATCTGATACGATATTACAACACAGAACAACAACAATACTTAAAGCAAACAGCATGCTTTCATTTTACATCAAAAGTTCGGCTTCATTTCACTCGTTTCAAAATTTCTTTTTACCAATGATCTACCACAACGTAATAGAAGTATCGATTTATTATTCACGGAAGACATGTTTCAGGCCATGGGCAACTGCATGGGGGGGGGGGGGGGTTAAAATGTGTGACTCTTAGCAAAATTTTCCCATCGCTTTTTCTAGCGTAAGTTTTTTGGTACTTTGCTATGCGCTCCATGCTATTGATTTTACACGATATACTGCGTATTGCATTATTTTGCTTTTTTTTTGAAGTAGGCAAATAGGATCATCTGATTTCTCCTCCCGGTAACGTAAAACAGAAACCACTCGTTTTTGCACGGCCCTTAACATTTTAATCCTCACTTGATTTTTAAGGGGGTGTAGAACAGCTGTCCCTTTGCCACTACGTGGCGCCCCTCTCATTTTAGACATTTGGTTATATTCAGTAAATATTATGCAGCGCCTGGCAGAGTTGGGTGGGACTCGAGTCTACATTTTGAGGACTCGAACTTGGACTCGAACTCGTAATTTTTAGTTGGGACTTTGACTTGGACTCGAGTCCTTTTTCTTTGGTTATTTGGACTTTGGTGTCGTGAAAAACTCGAGTGATGGAGAGGTTGTTAGTAGCAGCAGAGAAACATATTTTTTTTGTACCGCAGTATTTATCAAAACCTCGAATGTCCACTGCGTTGCAATTAGGCCTATTTCCTTTTTAACACCTCTCTCTACTCGTTGTTTCCCACTTTCACGCAGGCAGCAGCAGATGTAAAGGTGTTAAGAAACTCGAAGAAATCGAATAGAACTAACATTTTTGTTTCTTGTCATTATTTACAGCTCGTTGATCGTACAGCAAATCAGAAAAAAGGCATTCTAAGTGTACATAGTTAGTTAGTTAGTTGCATATTTATCCTCCTATCACGAGAAAGCGATCAAAGCGCTATGTGAGCTCGCTTAGGAGTTGCCAGCCATCTGTCTACCACACCAAGATGGGGGAATCCCGCTAAGTGCCTTTCCCAACGGCAAAACAAGTAAACTTGCCGGTTTGTCCTCCACGCTGTCCCTTTAATGCTGAGCGTCAAGCAGGGAAGCTGTGAATACCAGTTTTAAAGTCATTGGTTTGACCCGACTCGGAATCAAACCAGGGGCGTATTCTCCAGAGGTTCAAGGTGTTCAGCGCACACCCTGCGATATCTCAGGCACACACGTTAATTACATTTAACTAAAATATTTGAATTTTCTCGTCTTTAATCTTTGTAACATCAGCGCAATCTGCGTTCTTTTTGCTTTGATGAACGATAAATCGCTTTTTTTTCAACGCTGACCGATGACGCAACATTCTCTTGTATGGTAGGTTCAACAGATATCGTCTAACACAAGCGAGCCAGACCTTCTTCATTGTATTCTGAATCATATTATACAGCGGAGAGTGACTTTTTCTCTTTCCACACGATATAAATGCAAAAAATGTCCTATTTGAAAGTTGAACCCAGACGCAACGTCACAATACATACTCAATCACGCCACAGCAAATTGCTTTTTTCATCGCAGAAGAATGATGCAATGGCTCTTAAAGCAGGTTTAACAGGTATCGTTGAACACTAGCAAGCCAGACCTTTTCCATTGTATTCTACATCGTATTAGGATGCGGTTGCGAGTGATTGCTTGTGGTTGTTGAAAGTGTGGCGGTCAATATATATGGGCCTACATTTTAAAGTTATTGGTCAAATTCAAGTTGTAGGTTAAATTAGTGAAATGGAAGTAAGTGTTGACAGTATGATTGAAAAGCCGTTTTGTAGCGGAAATTACGACGAAAAATTGGAAATAGCAAAAGCTAAAAAGCCGACACCAAAATTAAATATATTAAGTAGCAAATTAGGCTGCTTGAAAAGGCGCTTGATGTTGGTTCGCGCATTTGCATTAAACTTTCGAGCACTTCCACACATTTGTTTAATGAATGGTTGCATGCGGCAGCAAATATTGTGTAGAGGAGCACACCTCTAAAAAATGCTCACCGTACGCCGCTGAATCAAACCCGAGTCTACAGCTCAAGAGACAGACGCTCTATACCACTCGGCCATCTGAGCTGTTTATCATCGTAATCTGTAGTTAGATTGAAGAGCAAATGTTTGAGTAATGAGTATTGAGAAAACATTGAAGAACAATTTGAAAAGAGCAGAATAGCTTAATTATTTTTATAAAATTTTATTACTAGGCTGACAATTTTTAACGTTTAACTCTTTTTGCATTGTGTGAGCAGGGCCGCTGACAGGTTTATTGGGCTCCGGGGCAAAAGATACAAAATTTCGTTTAAGCCTGTTAGTCATGACCGCATCTGACATTGTATCTTTAAAAGAAAAAGTTCCTCACACCGGCGCTGTCCCTCCCCCCAAATCCGATGCGGGCCCGGGGCATTCATCCTAGCTTCCCCTTTTCTCAGCGCCGATGCATTTCATGATTTTCAATGTTTGGTTACGTCTCAGCAGACAGCTGTGAGGAAAAATGAAGATTTAACTTGCTTATGCCATTCGTAAAATTAGTTTTTTGCCGTTGGTTCCTGCTACATGCCATTCTGTCGAAACAGTTAACAGCATAAAGGAATCTTTTTATGTGGCCACTTCGATCTCGCATCAGTGAACAATTGCATTTAGTGTTTCCAAATCATTATTCATTTCTATACGGTGAATGATGGCAAAGCAAATTGGCTGTTAATTGATTTTCCCCTAAGGTTTGCACATCTTATGTTTTTTATTATGTTTTACTTTTCTTTTTTTATTTTTATCTGATGTAGTGCGTTTGCTGCTTCTGAATCGTTTCGCAGATTTGTTCAATTGAAAACAGTGGTCGATTTGATCGAGGTTACACCTTTCTGCAGATTCGCACTTAGTAGGTGGAGAGTAAAGACAGAATATAAAACCTAAACTGGCCTAACTTAGTTTGAGCATTGTCACCATAAATATCAAAAAAAAATGTTTACACACGAACTTGATTTTTTTGTTAATTCCCGGACTCGGACTTGAAATTTTTTATCTAGTGGACTTAGACTCGAACTTGGACTCGACATTGCTGGACTCGGACTTGGACTCGCATCAAAAGCACATTTACCCAACACTGGCGCCCGGTTGGCGGAGTGGTTAAAGACATCGTTAGCGGTGCAGGAGGTCTGGAGTGCGATACCAGGACCGGTCGAATCAGACACAGTATCGCCAACGACTCGCCGCCGCTTCGACATTTTCTTCGGAGCTGTGTTGCCCACTCGCTATGCCACGGAGATGGACCCCGCCACTGATTACACGCTTCAGCGTAATACCGCAAGTAGAGTGAAGATTTGATTTTTTTAATGAATGATTGAAGAATATCGCGTAAAATCAAAGTGTAAAACATAAATTTTGCTCTCATTTGGTTGCAGAATGGAAAATCTGTTCCATGCGTACGTTACAACATAATCAATGAGTAAATATTTACAGAAATCTTTGTACATACTCCGCGAAACCCTAAGCTTATGTTGCAATTTTGTGGGTTTAGAAATATCCAAGTAGCCTGTGATGTAATAACGTGCGTATCGTATTTTTTGAATAAAAGCGGCAGCTACTATTGTTCATTTTTCAAGATTTGCTCGGTTTCTATTCGAGAGCGGCTTATATTCAAGGGCAGCTTCAATTTCTTTTTGCATGAACGTTTTTGTCTTCACTCGTAAGTAGGTCATCGCGTGCTGCCCTGACGTTAATGCAGCAGCTGCAGCACTGCTCCGGTCGCATCTGTGTAAATCACTCAACAAAACAAAACCGAGGAAGTGTTAATTACTGAGTAGCAACAAAAATGTTATTTGCTTGAATGATATCAGTATTGTTGATGATGATAAAAATGATCATTGACGCAGTAGTTGAATTATGACATACAATGTTTGAGTAGTTTTTGATGCGCGTCGTACGTGTGTTAGCTTTGTTGCCTTGTATCAGCAAAGAAGCGGTTTTGTCTGTTGCGATTTCTATTCAAGGACGGCTGCTATTAACAAAAAAAATACGGTAACATAACATTACGGGGGACTTGGGCCTCCTCCTGTCATCCGCCAATGAACATTCGTGGTATTACAATGATTCCAGATTTTTTTTTTTTTTCTGTAAACGTGGTAGCACCATAAAGCCTTTTCATGTCTGACGATTGCAACTTGACGATACATCTCGCAATACTAGACTCCAGCACATGTTCATAAAGCTGGGGCGATTCTGTTGTCAAGCTTACAAGGAATAAAAACGAAATGATTGATTACTTTATTTCTAATATGTATGACGTAATAATATGCGAGTTACTTCCTGGTTCACGTAGTTCTTTAACCGCGTATAGCAACGAATAATGACTTCAGCTCACATTTCTTTTTAAATTTAAGCCAGAGGGCAAGCAGGAGACTCAAAAATCGCTGCCAGCAAGTTGTTAGCTTCAACATGAAGGGCACAAACGCTGAAAATTCAGTGCTAGTAATAAAATGCTTTCTTTCTTTTAAATACGTCATTATGGGAATACTTAGTACGTATCCAACAACAAATGACTTTCACTACTTTATTCTTTATTTTTTTCTAAGCGTTCAAACACTTGACTTGAATGCACAGCACTGCGTTTCTAAATAAACCCTGCAGAGCACACTGAAGAGCACTTGCTGCTCAGTGAATTGAGCCACTGCGAGTTATGGGAGGTGGTGAAGTCCAGGATTTAGTTTACGAATGAAGGGGTAAGCCATACAAACGTTCGCTTAAAATATTTCTCAAGCCTGAAAGGGCAGGTACATGCTCTAAAAAGAAAGCAGGAGGGTTCTGTCCGGAAAAACAAAAAGTAGAACATGTCGGGCATAGCAACACTAGTTTAGGTAATTATTCACTCTTCTAAGCGTTGATGTTAAATCTTTCTGCCATTTCTTGAAAAACTGCGCTGCTTACCCTGCACTGTCTTATATTTGCCATTTAACTAAACTTCTTTCAAGGCTAATATGTTATCACATTAAGCTTCAAACATCACACGCATCCTAATGAAGAAAGCGCAAGCTCACTCTGCTGCTTATGTCTTAGTTCATTACACGATGTGTTAGTAGTCATAGTACATATACCACTCACATATTCTGATAACATTTCGAATAATTTTCTACATGAATTGTAGAAACAAACATAAGAATCCCGCATTA
Organism: Trididemnum miniatum; assembly: GCA_964006365.1. Classification (NCBI taxonomy): domain Eukaryota; kingdom Metazoa; phylum Chordata; class Ascidiacea; order Aplousobranchia; family Didemnidae; genus Trididemnum; species Trididemnum miniatum. Next base: position 39,809,422 of record OZ023231.1, on the reverse strand, counting down.
CTTTTCATGCGAATCACTCCATGATGAACATGCAAGGTGGAGCCTTCTCTACGCGCCTGAACACTGTATTTGCTTTACGATTGATTACGCATTCATGTCCACTTTTAACTCTTAACAAAAGCATGAAAAAACCAGCAGAACGTTTTAGAAGAATCGACTGCTCTTGCAGTGATATGACAGCAGGAAGTAATGGTATGTGTGTGTTCGTACGCGCACGCATCAAGCATGCGCAAGTTAATGCATGATTATGATTAAAGCTTCTATGCGCAATTGCGCATGGATGGCTTCCACTTTATAGCTTGTAGGTGACAGCGTTGCATTGGCACCGGAATGCACCGGAACGGTGTTCCGGCTTAAGATAAAGCTGCCCGAACGGCGTTCCGGTTAGGTAACCATGTTACTTACTTTGTAAGACAATGCATTGCGTTACGCTACGTGTTTTGTCCTGATTTTATGTTATTTCATTGTTCCTTGCCTTTACGTTTTCGTTACTACGTTACGTAACGTTTGTGTACTTATTGGCGAGGCCGGTGCTAGGAACTGCGGGGCCCAATTAGAAATCTGCTGGCGGGGCCCCTACTTTTCATATAGCAAAATGTATGGGTGTTTATATTTCATAAAAAAAAGTATCTATACATACTAAAAAATAGCCATTTAATGCTTGCTGCAAAACAAATTTAAAATAGGCCTAAGTGGCCTAGATGCTTTTTCGTTGTTTTTTTTAACATCAAGAAAGGCAAATTGGGCAATAGCATCACGGTAATATCGTGAAAGTTATGCCGAACAGCAATAATTTGCGAGTACATCTTCCCAAAATTTGTAACTCTTAATAAACCTACATAGACTTATGCCTTAAGCATGGAAAATGCGCCAACGAAAATGCTTTATATTTGGTGAAGAAGTCGGATCGAAGGCATGAAATATACAAAAACTACTAATTTTTTTTAAAAAGCATTAAAATTGCAATTACTCTATCAAAATTAAAAACAAAAAAGTTAGGGAAGCATGCCCCTGAACCCCTTAGAAAGATTTTTGTTCCTAAATTGCTTCAAATTAACTCGATGTGCTGTTGGCACTGTAGGCTTCTGTTGACTTCGTTACTATAAATATTGAAGGTTTTCAAAGCTTTTGCTTCATCAAATGGAGTATATTCGACATTTTAACTTGCGTGCCAATCATCAGGCCTATTATTGTTATTACTACTATTAAGTTTTAAGGCGCTGAGTAACTAAAGGATGCATTTTAGCGCCAGGACTAATGTTAAGGGGAAAAAGTACACACGAGTTAAATAAATAAACGAGGCAGTATAAAAAAATAAATAAACATAAGCCTACCCCAAAAAGAAAACAAACCAAACTCTTATGGGGCTTTCACACCAAAGCCTCGTACAGTTGCGTATAGTTGCGTACTGAGTACGCAACTGTATGCGGCCATCCAAGTTCCTTTCACACCAAAACCGCGTATAGTTGCGTACAGTTGCGTATAGTTGCTCACTCAGTACGCGGATATTTGGCGTATAGTTGCGCACAATTGCGTATAGTTGCGTACTCGCCAGCGTACAGTTGCGTACAGCTGCGTACTCGCCCACGCATTGGAAATTGTTAAAAAACTTTGCTAGATCACTAGTCGTTTCTATTATTTTGATATTATGTTGCGATCAAACAGGTCATGATGTTTCTAAACTCTCAGGAAAAGTTTCAGGTTGTTCTGCATCTAGAGGCCCTTATCAATTATGTAGCAGAGCAGTTGCGTTTGGAAAAAGAAACGAACAGAAAAAAAGCTCTTGCAAAAACTAGAAAGAGAGGTATTTGGGTGAAACCCTGGCTTCAGCGCAGGAATCTTTATGGGCAATATGAACACTTGATGAGCGAACTTCATGCAGAAGGTACAAAAGCATTTACCAATTTCATGAGAATGGATCCGCAGGCTTTTCATGAACTTCTGACGCGGATTGCACCCCGAATTAGCAAACAAGATACCAATTACAGAAAAGCCCTGCCACCTGGTTTGAAGCTTGCAATTATTTTGAGATTTCTTGCTACAGGCAACAGCTACAAGTCCCTTCAATTTGAATTTCGAGTAGCTCACAACACCATTTGTAAATTCATTCCAGCAGTATGCCAAGCCATAATTGATGAACTATCAAATGAAGTGCTTATGTGTCCAACTACTCCGGAAGGATGGAAAAGCAAAGCCAAAATGTTCCACAACCTCTGGAACGTTCCTCACTGCGTTGGTGCCATAGATGGCAAGCATATTGCTGTGAAAAAGCCGGCCAAAAGTGGCAGTTTGTTCTACAATTATAAAGGATTTTTCTCCATCGTTTTGCTAGCAATTGTAGATGCTGACTAGCAGTTTATGTATGTGGATATTGGACAAACTGGTTCTGGGTCTGATGCTGGTGTTTTCAACGATAGCCGATTTAAGGTAGCAATGGAAGAAGGAGCGCTCAACATGCCAATAGCAGATTCTCTTCCTCATAGTGAGCAGCCTGCAGAGTACTTTCTTGTAGGTGATGACGCATTTGCATTAAAAACGTGGCTAATGAAACCTCTGCCACTTAACAATATGACTCTCCAATAAAGAGTCTACAACTACAGGCTATCACGAGCGAGAAGAGTGGTAGAGAATGCATTTGGTATTTTGGCATCTCGTTTCCGCTGTGTTCTTGTTACTTTGCCTTTAACTCCACAGAGAGTCATTAAAGTTACACACGCATGCTGTGTTTTGTACAACTTCTTGCGACAGAAAAATTCAAGGTTTGATGTAGCAAGCGTGGACGCAGAAGATCCACAAACTAACCATGAAATCATTCCTGGTTCTTGGACATAAGATGCACAACTGCCAGATATGGAACAGCGTTATCGTGGCAACGCAAACAAGGCTGCCAAAAACAAAGAGACTGTTTGTTGATGTATGTAAACTCTCATGTCGGCAGTGTACCATGGCAAGATGAATTATTGAAAATTAACAATTTAGTTGCTCCGACTTCCGATATCCGTTTGTATATATTAATTGACAAACTTGGACATCATTGTGTCATATTCATCACGCGAGGGCGAGCGACGCCTAAGATAAGTGGGACATTCGCTTCGAAATTGAAGTTTTTCATTTGATATTGTCCCGTATTTACAAATTGTTTTAATTACAATGCGGTTCTTCTCATTTTTGAGAAATATTACATGGTGTGTCTATTCCATCTTTTAAAACAAACTAACTAGCCATTTAAAAAGAAAATATTAGCGCTTGCAGCTGAAATGGAATACTAAGTTTCGGTTAAACGAAGTGGCAAGAGCGTCCGCCTCTGGAGCTGTAGATTTGGGTTAAACCAATGACAATAGAATCGGTATTCAATGCATTCATACCTTCCCAGCTTGACGCTCAGCATTAAGGGACAGTGTGAAGAACTAGCCGGCAAGTTTCCTTGTTGTGCCGTTGGGAAGGGCACTTAACGGGATTCCCCCATCTTGGTGTGGTAAACGGATGGGCGGCAACTCCTAACTAAGCTCATTGTAGCGCTTGATCGCTTTCTTGTGATAGGAGGATCAATATGCCACAAATAAATAAAATACTAAAGTTAATAATTTTAGAATTTTGATTTAAGTTAAGGACTATATCCGCTTCGATGCACAAACAGTTCTCGTCGCTAATCTTTCCACACGAAACTTTTTCCAAAAAAAACACGAAATTGAATATTGAGTATTTTTATTAAAAGAATTTTGCTAAAATAAAAAAAACATTAGAAAATGCAACGTCTTCACAACATACTTAGTAATAAAGACAAGATATCACAACCTCATCAGCGTTGATTGACTCGGAACGCATTTTTGCCTCAACAGTTTTTTCACGGAGTGTATCATCATTCTAGAGAAATCAAGTGTTCATGAACACGATTGCGTTGAATGCTATTTACAACTGCATTAAATTCAATCAAAGGCTCATTAACTGGCTACATTAACTTTGCGTTTCGGTTGTATCCTAATGAGAAATATTTTAAAAGTCATTTAAAATCCAGGGTCATTAAAAATCGCAGTATCATCGTGTTATTAGGGAGTGTATGCTTCTGGACATTCAGCAGCATATGTTTTGGAAATAAAAGCAGTATCAATGCTTTCGTATGGGTAATACTGTGAAGTGCCGGTAGTTTGTAAATATGTTTGCGAACTGTGAGAAGTTGACTGTAGCGGTAGCAACCGATCGCACCGCTGATCTTGAGATAGTGGTCCTGGAGTAGAAATGTTTTGGTGCCCTTAAATCACATTATAGGACTGGGATGAAGCACCAGTCTGGTTCATTAGAGGATCAGAGTAAAATAACTGACTATGCCTTTGTGAATTGCACAAAGGTTGCGCGAGAGGAGGTTGTTGAAAACGTAGAGCAGAAGACTGGACTTGATGTTGAATATGAGCTGGTTGCTGTTTATTTTTTTGAATTTGTATTCTTCGAAAACGATGCAGCAGCTGACTTGCTTCTAAAAAATATGTATTCCACACTTCTTCGTCCATTTTTTTGGCTTCGCAAAAAACCATTTCTGCGAACATTCTTTGACTTTTGAAACCTCTGTCAGCTTTCGCAGCTTCACTCAATGTAGCTGCAGTGCAACTGACAATATTTCGTAACTGAAATGCACAAAAATAAAGTGTGAAATAATAAGCTTTTCATTCAGTCAGTATTAATGCATTAAAAGATCCAATACCAAGGGCTTGCACAGCTCAAATGGCCGAGTGATAAGAGTGTCTGCCTCTGGAGCTGTAAACTCGGGTTTGATTCCGAGTCGGGTCAAGCCAAGGACTTTAAAATTGGTATTCACAGCTTCCCTGTAGGACGCTCAGCATTAAAGTGACAGAATGAAGTACAAGCCGGCAAGTTTACTAGTTGTGCCATTGGTAAAGGCACTTAACGGAACTCCCGATATCTTTTTGTGGTAGACTAGCAGGCCGGCAGCTCGTTATAACGCTTCGATCGCTTTCTCGTGGTATAAGAGGATAAATATGCCACTAAATAAAAAAAATACACTACCGGTACTTTTCATCCAAAAAATTTAACCTCTGATATGGATGATGAATAGCAGACGTCCAGCTTCTGTTTTGCAGAGGCTTTTTTTTGCTTGACTGGCTGGACGAAATGCTCTCGGAGCACCTGCTACGAGAGTCGTCGATTTCAATACAATTCCTTATTTCTTTCTCAATGTTGTCGTCGCTTTCGCACTCCACCTGCTCACCGCAATCTTCTTCGGGCTTTCTTTTTTTTTTGCTTGACTGCTTGTATTTGTTATTATGTTCTGAAACAACAAACCAAATTGATTTTTTTGCCGTTTACGCAATCCCGTTGTACAGCACATTACATCACTATAAAAGACTTACCAATCCATCAACACTGGGGGAGCTGATGGCTTTGTTACTTCGGTATTGATGAATCCAGCCAAAGCGTTGCAGGAAGCGGCTGTTTTCAGCACTAAGCTGAACAGCTTCGCATCCTGAAGGTCCTTTCACCATCTTTACAATCCTCCCCACTTTGTCTCTCAGTGTCTTCACCCAAGTCTGTAATTTTTGGCCAGCTTCATCGCCGGCACCTTCGATACCTAACTCATTTGCTTTCTCCCGATAAAGCTGTTTTTTAGCTTCTTTATTACTGAAATCTTCACTAGATTTATCATAAAAAAATGGATGTTGCTGCACCCACTCCATAATAGCCACTCTCTCCTCATCGTTGGCAACTTTATATGGAGGAAGCTTCGCCTGTTTCGACTTTCGTCTGCCTGGTTTTTCAATCTTGTCACACATATCGGAACTAGCCATCTTATAACAACTCAAGTTTAAATAAAATCAGCCTAAAAACGGCAGAAATTGGCAAAATAATTCTGCGTATAGTTGCGTACTGGCTGCGTATAGTTGCGTACAGTTGCGTACTGCTGCGTATAGTTGCATACTGTCCGCGTATAGTTGCGTACTAACCGCGTACAGTTGCGTACTCGGGCGCGTACTGCAAAAAAAATCGGCGTATAGTTGCGTATCGGCGGCGTACACTTGCGTACTGGCCGCGTACAGTTGCGTGCTCAGTACGCAACTATACGCAACTGTACGCTGCTTTGGTGGGAAAGGGGTTTTAAACACCCAAAAAGACGACAGCATTGACGAAGGCTTAGAGCAGGGTTTCTTAACCAGGGGTGCGAAAAATGTTCCTTAGGGGTGCGGGGATGAATCATTTTACCGATACGTTCGCCAGAATATTGTCACTGGAATATAGGTCATCTGACAATGGGTAGAACTTTTTTTTTTTGCTCTTCGCCGATATTTTCACTGGAATATAAATAAGGCATCTGAAGCCGGTAGACCTTTTTTTTGTTTTTCACCGACATTTTGCAATTCTAAACGAGGGTGAATTAGTTGGTGATTCAAAAGAGGTGCACTAAGTAAAACAGGTGAAGAACCACTGGTTTAGAGCTTTTAGTGCAGAATAGACCCTATGCTCTCTTAAATAGACGCCAAAAAGCTACAACTGAAAGTAAGATGAAACTTTCCTGAAACTATCTACAGGTATTTTTTTGTAAACAGCAAACCCACGTGATCAAACAAACGCGTAAATTTTTTCTTAACCAATTTTAACAGCTAAGGTAGCAAATTGCAGTGATTGGTGAAGCTTGAGCCAGCGAGCAGTTGTACAGCAGAGAGTAGCAAAATTCCCACCAAATGCTGAACAGTGAACCAGTGGCGTAACTAGGATTAGCTGAGACCCTGGACATTGCCTAACAGGGGCGTGCCCAGGAATTTGAAAGGGGTAGGGGCGAAATTTAAAGCCATGCCAGCAGAGCCGGATAGATTTTCCCTTCGCAAACGGGGACAGAAGGTCATCACGTCCGTTTTTCGCCCAAAATCAAGTAAAGAGCAAAAAAAATATCATCACGTCCGCACAAGTCCACTTATGCGCCCAAAGTCAAGTAAAGACGCGGCCCCAGCGCTCCGCTCCCTGGATGCGCCCCTGAATACCTGGTAAGACCCTGGGCATTTTGAAAAAAAACCTGGGCATTTGCCCCCCAAAAAGTCTAGTTACGCCACTGCAGTGAGCAATTAAAATAATCACCAAATTACGGCTCATATTTTAGCTTTTACCGCTTGTAAACTAGGCTACTCGGTATGAAAATGAATGCTGGAACTGGTAGCGATGATAGGCCTGCTCGGAATAGAATTCGCAGACCAATGGTGCAACTTAACATTATGAATGCATTGAAAAAAAGACCAAGGTTAGTCACGAATAGCTTGATATATTATCTGATTATTCGTACGGTAGGCTGTTAGTAATTGCATTTCGGGACCAACCGTGTGTCTGAATAGATGGAGCGTTTCACGTCTGCCTCTGCTGTAGAACGGTAAATTCGGGCTTGAACTTTGATTCCGGATCGGATCAAACCACTGACTTTAAACTTAATCTTCACAGTTCAGTGGGAAGCGTGAGCCGACAAGTTCACCTGTTGCATCGTTGGGAAAAACGCGTAGGCCTAAATGAGAGCCTCTCATCTTGGAGTGGCAGACGGATGGCCGTAACTACACCAGCTTAATGTGATAGCGCCTTCTTCGCTTTCTCGAATCAGGAAAATAAAATAGCCAAAAAATAATTATACAAGCTAGGTTTAGCTTTCTATGCATGTTATCGTGTATATTTTTGGTTGTATATACGTTTCTATTCATTACAACCTACCCATGACCCGTGAGTTTAAAACAAGATTTTGGTGGGGTGAGGCAGGACCTCGTAGTCGTAGATAGGCCTTGTGACAGGTAATCTAACAGATTCTTGGCAGCGTCATGTGCGTTGAAAAATGAATTGTAATTGAACAGATTTCTGAAAATATTTTTACCGCCCCAAACAAAATGACTTGCATTTATCCAAATTAAAAAACGACATTGAGATGTCAGATAAGCGCATGCAATGCCTTTCATTTCAAGGTGGAAACAAATTTGATAGCTAGTTAACTTTTGGCAAAAAAGTCGAAAAGAGAGAAAAATGTTTCCATCCACCTGATCTTTTCCCACTGCTGCTGTCTTGCAGAACAAACAGTGACCAATCAGGTGAGGAAGAGTTTTTTTCTGTGGTAGAAGAAAGTATGCGAATAGCTGATTCTTCATGTCATTCAAAGGGAGCTGAACTGACCAGTGAGCTGGTGACGCAGTACTTTTCACAAATCACAACATAGCAGTGACCACATTGCTTTTTCGCACCTCCTATCGCTTGTAGGGTAATGTCACTCAGCCGTAGGACACCATTTCATAACAACTTATAATTAAATAAGGACAAAAATATAATGACGTCACAAAAGTTGGACATATTACGTCTTGAGCTTGCGTTCCGGCTGGAAAAAAATTGCCGATGCATCCCCGAGTTAAACACAATCGTGTAGTTAAAATATTGTGCAACAAATTTGGGAGGAAAACTAGATTTAAGCCACTTTATGAAGAATTACAAATCCTGAATATCGACGGAATCTATAAACAAGAAATTGCTAACTTTTTGGCTAAAGTTAGCTCTAACACCCTGTCTGAAGTCTTCTGAAAGAACTTTACTGCAATTACCTTAGTCCATATGTACTTTACCAGCAGCGCTCTCTCTAATAAATTTTATGTGGAAAGAACTTCGTATGTCAAAACTAACCGATCTCTTGAAGTATCCGGTGTTAATGTGTGGAACATCTCTTGAAGCTCATTGAACATCTCTTGAAGTATCTGGTGTTAATGTGTGGAACATCTCTTAATGTGTAGAACATCTCTTGAAACAATCTCTTGAAGCTCAGCATCAAAGAGACAGTGTGGAGAACAAACCGGCAAGTTTACTTGTTGTGCCGTTGGGAAAAGCACTTAGCGGGATTCCCCCATCTTGGTGTGGTAGACAGATGGCTGGCAACTCCTAAGCGAGCTCGTATAGCGCTTTGATTGCTTTCTCGTGATAGGAGGATAAATATGCAACTAACTAACTAACTAACAGTTTACCTAATTGCATCAGAAATAGAGCAGCTCCTTCCAGCTGCAAAACTTATTCAAAAACATCAAAAAACACTTTTTGCTACAGTCTTGATTTTTAAAGATAACTCCCTTTTTTTCTATTTGTAGGCCAATAGCTTTTACCGAATTTTTTACAATTTTGGTATTCTGTGTTTGTTGTTTTTATTTTGTTTTAAAAATTATCCTAAAAGCTTCGCAAACTGCTGTGCCGATGAAAAATATCCAGTCCCAGCTAATAATTTTTTATCAACTTTGAATTAAAACTTACTAAATTTTTGCTGAATCGATCGGATTTTTTACACAGGGTGGCCCAAAAGTAGGTATACAGTTATTAAACGTAGAGTTTAGGTCCAAAAGTAGGTTTGTAGTTCTCATTTAGGCACTTTTATTCTTTTATTCACTTTTTTACGCATACTTACATATATAAATTATAAAATTATCATATATAAATTACTCACATATTTACGCACTTTTAACTGTATACCTAGTTTCGGGGCACCCTGTATATATTTATTTCTTTGAGGAGGAACCGACTCGGCGACCGAGTTGCCTCTCTGGTGACATTTTAAAGGCCGTTCGTTCCTCCTCGTCGCGCAATAAGGGTGTAAAATTTATATGTTTTTTATATATTTGTTGATGCTCGGCAATAAATGACTACTACTACTATCTCTACCCAGAGGCCTGTGTCAGTCGGGGATTTCTTCGCACCCCTTGCCATTTACGGCTGTCGGAGACTAGGGGCCATTTTAAAATCAACTTCCATTAATTTTTTTTTGGAGCGAAATTTTACGGTCGCATGCCCTTGCTAACACCAACCACAGTTTTCGGCAGAGGGCCTAGCCTGTGCCTGAATAGGCATACCCTACAAGGCAGCAGGGTTGCTGAGATAGTTTAGCCAGTCAGTCGAGAACGTTGCCCATATGACGCTGCTTGGAGGCATTACTTGGCTTGATGAAGGTGATATAATTAGTGTATCTAAGCGCTAAGCATATAAATGAGTAAATGATTGCTTAAGAGTACAAAAGTACTACTCATCACTCATCATCAGCCATGTTGAATAAATAGTATATGGATGAAATGCGAATCTTTATGATGTTTACATTTTTATCCTCCTATCACGAAAAAGCGTCGGAGACGCTATGCATAGGACGAATCCAGACTTGCTTAGGAGTTGTCCTTGTTTCCGAGTTTTCCGCTTGAGTTTTGCTTCTGACTTCTTCAATTTGCTGCTTCTTAAATTGCACCAAGTAAAGAAAATTGTCGTGAAGCATCTTATCTAAGGATGCAACAACGAGGCTTGGGTGGGAGTTGAACCATCAACCTTGCGATCATGGCCGTCGTAAAAACGACGCTCCGAACCACTCAGCCATGCTGCCGACCTTTATGATCTTATAGAAGAGATATTACCAATTATAAGTTGGGATAGTGAAGTTTAAATTATGCAACATAACTTAAGTTTTTGCCGCAAACTTACTGACGCTCATAAAAGCAAACGCAGTACTTAACCTCGCGGTCGTGTTGAACTGGTTTTCTATTCAGAAAAACGAATAATTAGAACACTGCTAACGAGTAAATATGCAAAATAAGGATGACTGAAAACTTACGAATAATCAGTTGCAGATTGACATCATATCAATAACAACTAAACTGTCAAATATCTAAAACATAAACAGAATTCAACTTAAATTGTAACAACTCAAGTTCATTCAGCCACTTCACGAGAAAACTTCCACAACCTCTAATCTTATATCATTTCATCTTGCTTTGTTACCGTGGGTTGGATTGTGCTGCATGAAAATAAATATTTTGATTGATTGAAGTAGTATGGCGAATAGTGCTTCTCTTTTAAGGCTTTAATAACATAAATTACTTTCATCAACCAGCTGTACACTGTCTAGTTTGCAATCGTACTCGAGTCTAACAACAAAACTGTGATAAAATTTGCAGTGAAGCGACGAAAACTGAAATGATTTATTAAGTAAAATCAGTTGCTGCGGAACGACGTAACAGCTCAAACTTAAACACATTTTGTAAGCAAAGAAAAGTTAGTTCAAGCCGCACATGGAGTTGGCCGAGTGGTTGGTGCATCGGACTGCGAAACTGACTTCGCGGGTTTGTTGCCCAGCCAAATTATCTTACATGATGCATATACTTCATTAATATAAAAACTCAAGCTTCGGTAATATGGCTTGAAAAAATAAAAAGGTTAGCTCAAGCCGGTTCACGCAGATAAAAGAAAAAACACACAAAACCTGGTTCAATTCCCTATGGCGACGTAACACACCCCCGGGCAAAATGTGCACCATGAGTACACATTTTTGAGATGTCAAAGTGGCGTCAACAACACTATCAGGAAAATTTTGTCCACAAGGCTGCGACTTCGATTCTTGTTGGTCGGAAATGATACACAGCTTCGAAATGGGACGCATAAAATAGTCATGCTTGATCTTAATAGCAACCACTCAAACTCGACCTTTACGGTCAGGGATTATATCCACAATCGTGCACAGCAGCCATTTGGTTCATTGTTGCAAATTACCCACAAGAAGAAACAAATGATTCTTTTTGATGTTTGGCTTCCCCTTAAACCAGGGAAGTCCAACCTTTTAATTCAATGGGCCACGATGCAAACTAAAATATTTAACTGGGCTGCAAAACCACCAGGATATCTTAATGAAATGGAAAAGTTTTTTGGATCCCAATTCGCAGCGTTTTTAGCTTAAAGAACCCCACGCTCATTTTGCAGAAAATGAAAGATAGCTATTGTATTCAGAGGCGCACCCAGATTTTGACAACGGGATGGGGCACAACTGTGGGCACAATTTTAAGCCATTCCAAAGAATTTTAACGATTTTCACCCATAATACACTTATTTTAACACACTTTTAGCTTAAACTAAAAAAGCAATGTCCTTCCTGGCCTACTGGCAGGAAGTCATGACGACTTCCTCTTGCTGGGTAATATCTCCTTCGCCAACAGTGCAAAGCACTCCAGTCAAACGTACCGTAGAGCGGGACAGCGCTGTTTCGGGCTATTAGTTCTCATCAATCGCCCTCAGGTAAGAAGTCATGACAACTTCCTCTCAGCCCGAAACAGCGCTCTCATGCTCTACGGTACGTTAGACTGGAGTGCTTTGCACTGTTGGCGATGGAGAGCTGATAATAGCCTCCGACCCAACAAGAGAAAGTCGTTATGACTTCCCGCAAGTAGGCCAGGAAGGACATTGCTTTTTTAGTTTTTGCGCTCTTCACCCTGGCCACGTAAAGGATTTGACCAACGCGGGGAGGTAACCACACGAGTGGATACGGACCACAAAGGTTAAATTCTTTAAGATATATTTATCCGAAAGGATGAGTGATCCTGACAAGATTATTCGTTCTGGAAGATGGATGTATCTTACCTGAGAGCGGCTGATGAAATCTAATAGCCCGAAACAGCGCTGTCCCGCTCTACCACACTTTTAGCTTGTTTCCATGTTCAAAAATCGTGGGCTTTTGGCCCGCAGGCTTTCGGCCCGCAGGTTAAATGCCCGGGTATCATTTTTTCGCTCTCTTTCGTTGTGGAACTCTATGATGTACGTGCTTCATTGACGGATCGTGATTGTGGACAACGTGGTTTTATATCTGCTTTAATCCAAATATACATTGGTGCTGAAAAGATGAGTGGAGTGAATTTTGAGCGAAGGAAGCGTTAGCGGACTATTAATAACATTACCTCTGGTTTTAATCGAACCAAACTCAAATCTACCCTAAACGCTTCATTGGTGCCCCAGTGTTGGGTCGAACTCACGAAGATAAGGAAAGGCCACACAATGTCCAAGACAACATACTGGAGTGTGGTGTTTAAGACAAGTTAAGTTGCTCTCTTTCGTTCTTGTGTTTTTTGTTTATCGTTATTGCTATGAGCACAGAGTTGGCAATCAATTTGTTCAAGCACAGTCTCTACAATACCTAGTCTGGAAGGCTAATGGAAAAGGCAGTGTCGTCGTCGGCGATAGCCAAACATTTTTGCAAAAGCTTGCTGGTAATCAAATGTAGGTGTGGGGTGTTGCAGGCTAACATTCCCTCAGCAGGGCAGCTTAGTGAAGTTAATTCGTTTGCTTTGAATAAAAAAGATAGTGTTGTAATTTTAAAGTTTACGTATGATTACAGGCTTTAAAATCAATGTTAGCTCAAAGACAAGTGGTATGAAAACCAGTATAGTATCACTGTAACTCTGTAAAGTTCTACCAATACCTAAGTTACTTTAAAAACGTCCTTGCATCTGAAGTTATTTAAATAGATTTTAAATTATTGGGGTATTTGCAACAAAACAAGTCGCAGCTGCCTTGGAAATAGAGACATGATGCATGCATTGAATGCGCAAAGGCTTATTTAGTTGCCTATATCAGCTGTACCTTTATTGTCATTGGCAGATGAAATTTACAAGCTTTTCAGTTTGGGAAAATCATCCGTCAAAGTTTTGAAGATTATAAATGCTGGTAGGTGTGTTTCAAACAATTTAAAGTTGCTGATAACAGTTAATGTAGAAAAGGCTCTGGGCTTTTGCTTCACAAACATGGTGGCCAACAGTACCGGTACTGCCGTCATTGTGCAAAACCTAACAACTGCAATTTTTCCGCTTTTCTAGTTTTTGAAAAAAAGCATTTTTTGTGTTTTCTAGTTTTAATCTTTCAAGAGTGAGGTTTTTAGCAATGACATAGTAACAGACTCTGAATTGAAGTTTTTTGTACTGGTTTTCGTGAAATACTCTTTGTTTGTTTTTTGTACACTCTTGTTAGGTTTTGCTCAGTGAATCTCTAAATAATTTTTTAAGTCTCATTTATAATTTTCTAACAAAATTCAGTTCCAACATTTTCTCGCAGTAGTACCGTAACGTCATTCAAATGAACTATTTTTTAGGAAGTGTCTATTTTGCCGTTAACAGCAAAATAGTTTTTGGGTCTATTTAGCCAGCAGCGAGTACAATCAGGATCTACTGCCAGCAAAATAGACGTAGAAGCTATTCTACCGTCACACGCCTCGCGCTCAAAAACAGTCATGAGTATCCACTCTGTATGAATTCATCTAGGAAGTGTTTATTTCACCGGAATTCGACTCCCCTACTTTGATTTTCAAACTTTGAGAACCGTTTTCCGGCTACCGAACCATGCTTTTCGCACTAGAGGAACCGGAAAATGGTTGCCAAAGTTTGAAAATCGAAGTAGGGGAGCCAGATACGGTTCCAAAAGTTTGAAAATCAAAGTAGGGGAACCGAAAACATGGTTATGTTCGGGATTCGTATCCAGGGTTAGGGTTTGTGGCTAGGCCCTAACCCCTACTAATAACTCACTAGCGCACCTAGCGGTCCTTAAGGTTTAATTCAAACAAGCTCCAAACGTTGTTAGGTACACAAACGTTAATTTTTTTATAGTTTATTAATTCTGAGGCGTGATTAGCCATTCAAGGTCAAGCATTCTGAAGAATGTATGTACCTTATGCCAAAGCACGGCAGATGAACTGCGCTTGTCGGTGAAGGGGTTTAACTTATGCCGGGGCGCGGCTGATAAACTGCGCTTTTCGGTGATGGTTTCAAGTAGCTGAAGAAACGATTCCGCTACTGCAAAACTCAAACTAGGGGAACCGAAAATTATGCCCAAATATCGCAAAATTGGCGGTTCCCGTAGTTCAAAAATTGTAGTTACGTAACCGTTTTTCGATGAAATGGAAGCTTCCATTGATCTATGTTCGGCAAAATAGACCTAGAAACTATTTTGCCATCAACGGCAAAATAGACACTGCCTTTTTTTGTCTTAAAACTGCACTTGTTAGGTTTTGCATTATCAAGTCATACATTTTATTGTTAGTTTTAAGAGCATTATTTTCCTAACAATTGTTTATGATGTCATAGTAACTGCAGATGAAGCTAATAATACGTATTTATGACGTAATAGCAACAATTTCATGTTAGGTTATGCGAAACATTTTCCAAGACTTCATCAACAAGTTATGTTTTGCAAACCCTATTAACTCAGAAACGACCCGATAAAACTTTTGAAATTTAACCAGAGATGAAGAATTATAAAATACAAAATATGCACAAAAAAAATTTTTGCAAAAAATCGACTTGTTAGGTTTTGCAAAATGACGGCAGAGTTGTAGCTGACTACCAGTATGTTTACATGAATTTGCGATAGCCTCTGTGTTAAAAGTTTGTTTTTGTATTTACATTTGAATAGGGCGTGTAGTACCGTCAATATCATGTGAAAGGTAACCCGGCGAGCAGACGTAAACTCGCAGCATGATCGCAGGCCAATGAGAAATTGCGTCCCCTTTTTTTAATTAAGTGAGACATGTAACGCTCGGTGGGCAACCTTGAAGAAGAAATCTAGAATAGACAAAAATAGTTTGCAAATTAATGATTCCATGAAAACGTTTGAATGATCATTTTTCACAACAAAAATTGCGGAACAACAAGTTCAGGCCTATACCCACAATTTTTTACAAAAAACGAAGAATAAGGAAAATTCATCATGAGTGATGCATAAGCAATTTTTTTTTTTTGGTTTTTATGACTCTCATTTTTAAAAATTTGCAAGGCAAAAAAAATATATTTACTGACAAGCGCCTTGAGTGCGCTGTTGAAGAACGGCCCCACAACCGGTTTGACTTGAGTCTGCAAACAATGCGGTTTCTGCGTTTGAGGAAGGAAACGATAATAGTGTAGAATTGCTTAATTTTGCCTTAATTGCAGAAAAGGCTTCTTCGGCTTCTGGAGACCAAAGCACTGATTTTTTACTGTGCTTAGCTGGAGACAAAAGTTGATTTAGCGGGTGTAAGGTTTCAGCACAAGCTGGAATAAATCGTCTGTAAAAATTTATCATGCCCAAGAATCTACGTAGCTGTTTCATGGTCTTCGGCTGTAGAAAATCTTGTATGGCTTCCATCTTTTTGGAAATGGGCTTTAAGCCTTTTGAATGAATAAAGTGATCTAAGAATCTAAGAATGTAATTTCAGTTGCCCCAATAACACACTTTTTCGAGTTTAGAACTACCCCGAATTTTCTGAAGCTATCAAGTAACGCTCGAAGGTGAAACTCATGTTCTTTCACTGAATGCGAAGCGATCAGAACATCATCCATATAAGCGAAGTAAAAGTTAAGACCACGAGTAACTTGGTCCATGTAACGCTGTTAAGTGTTACTAGCATTGCGTAGGCCAAGAGGCATCATGTTATACTCGTATGATCCGATTGGTGTAGTTATTGCTGTTTTGTGAATATCGTTTTTCGCCATAGGTATTTGGTGGTAGCCTTTTAAACAGTCTAGTTTTGTAAAAACAGTACATTCGTGTAATACGTCTGCAATATCGTTTAGGTAAGGAAGTGGATAACGATCTGGTTGTGTGCTAATATTCAGAACCCTGTAATCACCTACCATGCGAAATTTACCAGGTTCAGATTTAGGAACAATGTGAATAGCACTAGCATAAGGGGATGAAGAGGGGGATAAAATACCATCTTCTAAAAGTTGGTTGATTTCCTCTTTCACGAAAGTAAGTTTTTCGGGTGACAAGTGACGTACTCTGGACTTGACCAGCGGTCCGTGAGTTACAATGTGGTGCTCTACATTGTGTTTAACTTTGTTAGTATTGATTGTCGAACTGAGCACATCTGCGTAATCGGAAATCAAGATGTCCCCAAGTTGACTGCAATGTGTACTAACATCGGCCGTAAAAGTTTTGTTATCAAGCTGAGTTGTGAGGTTCTCGTAAAGCCTATCTTTACCGACAAGATTGGCAGGGGAAATCCCTGAGTTGCGTATTACTTCTGAATTGTTATCATGAGTGGTTTTCGCTATGCTATGCATGTCGTTTGAAATATTTGTGGTTTCATCAGGCGCAATGTGATTTTCTGCTGAGTCAGGCCTGACATTATCGCTGCTAGTCGCGTTCGTTACGGAATCAGCAGTAGCAAGAGTTTTGCTTAAGACTATATCATCGGGCATGGGTGGTGGGTTCTTATAGAAGAGTGAATCGACTGGTTGAGTATGCAAAATAGAGTTGTTGGAACTAATTTCACTAAAACTGGGCACATGTTGAGGGGTTCTACTCGTGTTTGATGAGGCATTGGTTTTTGCAATGAATGCAATGAATGTCTGGGGATCAGGATCGATAATGCATTTATATTTCAAATCCACACGAAGTCCATAATAGGACAGAAAATCACACCCAAGAACAGCAAAACGAACGTCAGCGACTTTAAATGTCCAAGGAAAAGATTTCAATGAGTTTAAATTTACGTCCAAGATTTTTGAACCATAAATCTTTACCGGGGTGTTGTTAATAGCTCTCAAGTTTTGTGAGTCAGTACATAGATTGAAGTCGAAGGTCGAGGGAAGCAAACTTACAGAAGAGCCAGTGTCAATCAAAAAGGGTATGTGATTTACCGGGTCAGTGACAACAAACAGGTTGCTACTTATTGCTGATTCGACACCGCCGACCCACGATGTTCAGCTGAGACGTTTTTTGCTTTCTCCTCATTTCGCCAGTTACAAGGGGGTTGACATTTTCTAGTTGACATTTTCTAGCTCTGGGACCAAAAAAGTAATGGTAAAAGCAAAGCTGGTTTTCAGGTGTGCCATGGTTGTAGTAATTACTGTGAACGGTATTTGCTACTTGGAATCGTGGTCTATAAGTGTTTCAAGGGTTTGTGTAGCGTCTTCGAGGTGGCGGCCTGCAAATTAGTTTTGTTTTTGTCTTGGCCGAAGGTTAAAATTTTGAGAAGGGGTCGAATTTTGTAATTGGTCAATTATTTTGTTTAGCTTTTGATCAAATAATTGGTTTATCAATTGTTGTGATGTGCTAGCCCCTTGAGAAAATTGATTTTGTGCCAGCGCTGCTATAACTTCATCTGCACGCGTTGCAAGTGTGTCCAAGTTGGTTTCCAGTGACGCAGCTAAAATACCTCTTACTTCCGCAGGTAACTTGTGGAGAAATAATTTTCTGAGAACAGCGTTTGTTTGAGGATTGTGCGCATCATATGCGTCGAGTAATTGGCGCATTTCATTTAACAATTCACTAGGTTTGCGGTCACCAAGCTGGCTACGATTACAGAGAACATCCAATCGATCGTTTTCGTTCAATTTATAGGATTTAATAGGGGTTTGTGTGATAGCTCGATAAGGATTTGCGGTGGGAGATCGCACTACATGTTGAATGCTTTGGATTTGTTTCAATTCCAATGCGTTGAGCGCGAGAGAAAAGCGTTTGCTTTCGCCAAAAATGCCATTAGCTGCAAAGGTATGCTCTGCAGTGGCAAACCACAATTCCACGTTCGATGGCAAAAATGCTGGGAGCGTTATGTTAGTGGGACCGGATGAAAAGGAGTGGTCGGAGGAAACGATCGATTTATGTGGAAGGCTAGGTGGTTTGGGCGGGGTAATGAGATTTTGAGCCCAAGTTTCTATTCCTGTGTTATCGTGACCCTCTGGTCTTGAAGACCATATAGTGACAGCTGGTTCTTGCTGTTGATGGTGGTTGGTAGTGCTCTTAATCGAAATTATTGGTGGCTGCTGGGGTTCTAGGTAAAGAGATTGGTTAACTTGTTCAGGCGTTTGGTTGCTAGAGCCGGCTTGTGTGATATCTAATGCGGGTGAAGATAAAGGATTATTCTCGTGAGTTTGGAAAAGGTTGTTAAGTGCTGGATTTTCTTTTTGTGTTGCATCAGTAGGAAAGGAATTGGGGGCAGGTGGAGGTGGTGAAGATGGTTTAGCAAGGATATTAGATTTGGGTGGAAAGGCAGCTGGATTAGAAACGGTAGCATTATCTAAAGAAATCGTGGAAACATGATGAGATTGTGAGGGAGTAGGGAAAGAAGGGGCTTTAGGAATTGCTTTTACGGTTTTAGACTTATTTCCAGGAATCAACAAACTCGTTACTTTTTGAAAAACGCTTGATCTACTGTCGTTTAAAGGTGCGTTTCTTAAATTATGAACAGGCGCACTCATTTAAACTAATATGCCGGGGAATAAATTTAACAAGAATAAAACAAAAGCAATAAATAATTAAAAATTTGGATACAAAAAATAATAAAGCACAATCATGGTACCGTTTTTAATTTATAGGAATTGTTCTTGAGTATTTTGTGTCTTCTTTCTTCCTGTAGTTGTTATTCTTCTGTGTCTATGTGACACTAAGTCTTCTTATTCTTCACGTACATGGTTTTCTTCTGTGTCTAAATGACACCAAATCTTATTCTTCTCGTAGATGTTTTATGTCACTCGGGGCACCAATGTTGGGGTTCGTGTGTCTGCTGTTGCGCGATACTGAGTCTCGATCTCAAGTTTGCACACCGATGTCAGAGCCAGCAGAGAGAATGGTATATTTTAAGCACGCACGCGAATTTATATTTTTAGCAAAACAAACAGAATACAAGCATTGCCACCTTGGATTGCTGGAAATCACACTTTTTATTACGGAAAAACCTGCCTGTTCCAGAACGGAGGAGGAGATAATAAACAAATAACGGAAAACGTGTGAAAGGATTGGAAAAAGATAAAAAATCGCGCTATCGATAAAACATGTTGAGAAACAGCCAGATTTTGTATGGGAAATAAATTGCACGACGTCCAGCAACGTCCAACGAGCACGTAATTGCCGCAATGTCTTCCATTGGTTCATTGTTTTGTCAGCAAGTACCGGCAGTGTAGTAAACTGCAAAGAGAGCCAGTTCAGAATTAATCTAATGTAAAATTGCAGTAACCGTTATACTTGCTTCTAGATTTTTCCATACCAGTACTCCTGTTGCCGATGTGAAGTTGTGATCAATGATGAAATAAAAATTTACAAAATTACTTTTGGCAAAGTTTACATTTCAAAATTATGAAATCAATGAATGGGAAAACATTAAAGAGAGTTTGTGCTTCTTTACGAAGGCTTCTTTGAAGACTGATTTATTGCTTTGGCGCAACATCTTGAGTTATGTGGAACAATTGTTGAGAACTGATCTATTTTTTTAAATGAGAAAGTTTTATATAGCTTTGTGAGGCAAACGCAGATTCTTACTGACGTATTGTGTGTGTCGCGAAATAGGAAGTTGTATCACTTCGCTGACAGGACGATTGATAAGAATTGTATGACAAACCGTAGGAATTGGTTCGTTCTTAGATCTGACCTCACGAAAAAACCAAGACCTTCTTCACCAAACGAATGTAATAATCGACCCAACTTAACTCACTTAGCCAC
Organism: Trididemnum miniatum; assembly: GCA_964006365.1. Classification (NCBI taxonomy): domain Eukaryota; kingdom Metazoa; phylum Chordata; class Ascidiacea; order Aplousobranchia; family Didemnidae; genus Trididemnum; species Trididemnum miniatum. The sequence goes on along the minus strand of OZ023231.1, from coordinate 39,789,211 downwards.
GCTACTCATCGTACTACTTTTCAACAAACACAAGCACCACTGCTCACACCAGTAACACTATACAGCAAAGGCTATCTATACCCTTCAGCATACAACAAAATTGCTTAGGCCTACTCTACGCACACTAAATCTACACTCGAATAGCTACGCTCGAAAATTCACGCCTGTTTGTGATCTAAATTTAAGTTCAAGAACGTTCTATAACATTCTTAAAAAAAAAAAGGAAGAGAAATCATGTGACATGCAAAATTTCACACCAAAGTATAGTAAATGCGATTGTGACGTCGAAGAGAAATCATATGACGTGCAAAAATTTAAACCAAACTATAGTGAATACGACTGTGACGCCACAAGCCAAATTTTAACCTAGTGAAATTACGTGATTGAGAGATCTGTCCAGAATTATGGCGAAAAAAATACGTCAGTAGAAAATTATGACTTCATAATGCAACCTTACGAAACAATCCCACGAATAAAACTTCGGAAAACAACGCAACGGTCTGAAACCTTCTACAGTAGACAAAGCATTAAAACAAAAACATTAAACAGTTATATCGCTACACTCCCCTTTTGTGAAGAACATTATCCAACGGAAAATATAATACACACACAAAAAAAAACGATATCACTTATTTACATACTTACTTCACACAACAAATTTCAAACACGGCACAAATTAACAATTTTCAGAATCAACCACTAAGTGGCTTAAATAGTTCGCCACAAGATTGTCCTTGCCAGGAATGTCCTTCACGGTATAGTCGTACCCCTGTAGTGCCAATGGCCATCGCATAATTCGATCGCTTTGAAACTTGGCATTCTTCAGAAAAGTGAGGGGTTGATGGTCAGTCTGTAAAACGAATGGCTTACCGGCCAGATACAGACAAAATTTTGATACTCCCCACACGATGGCCAAACACTCCTTCTCGATGGTGGAATACTTCCGCTCTGCAGATGTCAGCTTCTTGATTCCGTACGCGATTGAAAAAAATCTTCCTTTGCGTTCCTGCATAAGCGCAGCCCCAGATCCACAGTTCGACGCATCGGTACGCAAAATAAAAGTCTTGTTGTGATCTGGCAAACGCAGAATGGGCCTACGCACCAGGCTTTCGCGTAAGGTCGCAAATGCCTTTTCTTGAGCATCTTCCCATCTCACACTTACCGGCAGTCCCTGTTTTGTCAAGTCACTTAGCGGCGCCGCAAAATCCGCGAATGATGGCATGTGGTCGCGGTAGTAGTAGGCAAGACCCAAGAACGATCGAACCTCCTTTTTTTGTTGTGGGTCTCTTTGCACTGCGTATCCTCTCCAAGTTCTCCTCGTTGATGAAAATGCAATTTTCTCCGATGGAATGTCCTAAAAACTCGACAGATTTCGAGCCAAATGCGCATTTAGTAGGTCGAATGACTAAGCCTGCTTGTCTTAGTTTTTCCAAAAGCTTATCAAGCACCAGCAGATGAGTAGTCCAGTCCTTTGCGTAAACAATCACATCGTCTATACAGCACTCGACATTGTCCATGTCTTGAAGGAGCTTCCTCATGCCACGAACTAACGTTGCTCCAGAGTTTTTCATTCCAAACGGCATACGCAGGAACTCAGAACAGCCATCCGGTGTCACGAACGCAGTCTTGCGTATACCCTTCTTAGCGACCGGTATTTGCCAATATCCGTTACTCAGATCTATTGTCGAATAATATTGGCTTTTTCCTAACTTCCCAAACAAGTCCTCGGCCGTAGTCATTGGCGCTGGATCTGCGACCGTAACTAGGTTGAGCTTTCGATTGCCGACACACATCCTGTTAGAACCATCTTTCTTCTTGACAACAACCAGCGGAGAAGCATAGGGCGAGCTTGATTCCCTCGCGATTCCGGTATCCATCATGTTATTTATCTCCTCCCGAATCTCATCTCTCTTGGCATAAGACAAAGGATAAGGCTTGCACCTAATCGGGAGATCGTCAGCAAGATCAATCTTATGCTCAATCACGCTGGCCTTTCCTGAAATTTCCGTAACGATTTCCTCGTACCTTCTTGGAACTTCCATAACTTCGTTCCGCATTTCACCATTTAACTCTGCCCCAACGCACACATCTTGGATGCTTTCCTTCAATTGGAACGTCACCAGCCCCAGCAAGTTCTCCTCATTCACACGGACTTCCTCAGCAACATCCCTGTTTATTTCTACCAAATTTGTCCCTATTTGCTCAACTGCACCCGCCTGAGGATGGCCCCCCTGCACACATCCGCAGCCCACCTGGGTTTCCCCCCGAGGCTCCCCTGGGATATCCCTCTGCCCAGGCGTTGCAGTCTCTTCAATCCTACCTCTCTCCACATACAGCTTCAACATGTTGATGTGGTACGTCTTCACCTTCTTGTTGACTTCGACGTGGTAATTGTTTCCGCATTTGGTTCTTTTGATCTCGAACGGACCTTTCCATTGCATAAGAAGCTTGTTTTGGTCAGTGGGAAGTAACACCAAGACTTTATCTCCCAACTGAAAACTCCGTTTCTTTGCTTTCCGATTGTACAAGTTTTTGTTTCTTACTTGGTTCTTTTCTAGTTCGGCTTGAGCCAACTTCATTGTCTCATCCAACCCTTCCCGCAGTTCGAGGACATACTGGTAACTTGTTGTAACTTCCAGAACCTCTTCTTCCCCAGGTCATAACTTCTTCAAAATCTGGACAGGGCCTCTTACCGTCCTTCCATACAGTAGCTCAGAAGGTGAGAACCCAGTTGGCTTCTTGCCGTGCCTCCCTATAAGCGAAGAAGAGGGGATTGATCAAACAATGCCACTGACGTGCTTGCTCGTGGCATAACCTCCTCAACATCCGTTTCAAAGTTCCATTGAATTTCTCCACTAATCCGTTGCAAGCGGAATGGTAAGGGGAAGTCGTAAGTCTTCTGACGGACAGTAACCTAGATACCTTCTTCATGCATTTCGATATAAACTGGGTTCCAAGGTCGCTTAGAACTTCCTCCGGTACTCCAACCCGACTGTACATGTCTAACAACGCTTCTGCTACCGTCTCTGTATCGATGTTCTTCAGCGGAACAGCTTCTGGGTACCTTGTCGCGTAGTCCACTAAGGTCAGCATGTCCCCTAAAAGTAGTCTTTTTTTGTTGTTGTTGTTTATTAGCTCTTGCCATCTTGAGAGACCACGGATTTCCTGAAACAGTTTTGCTCCCAGATTCGCAAACAACTTGATCTTGTCAATTTTTATCACACAATCTCTGTATATACTCTTGGATGGGATGCATAGTCATCGTGCATTGTTAAAATCTTAACAAAAACTATCTCATTACGAGAAAAAAATTATTTTTTCTCGTTTGTGATAGTTGTCGTAAATCTGCGATCATGCTGGACAGGATTTCTTTAGGTAGGTTTCTTTGTCTGTCTGGCCCTTGTGGTTACTCTATGGTCTCAACGGCGCTTGGTATGGAGTTAGATTGGGTCTCTCTGTTCTTTCTAGTTGCACTGTGAAGACATTGAGTAACCTTGAAATGCCGTACGCTGTTATGGTTCCTACCATTGCACTATGTCATAGCGGTGTTGGAGTTGTGGTCTCTCCAGTGTCTTTTTATATCTCGCCGTCATTTGTCTGCTTTTGCTCTTTTTTGCCTTTGTAACGAGTGATAGAACTGCATATCTAACTCCAGTGTTACTTATTAATTTATTCCACAAATCAACAATTCGTCTTTATCCACGTCGAGCCTTATTCAAGTAGAAGTACAAACTTATTCAAATAGAATTATAAACAAAAACGAAAATAGATTGTAATCATTGTACAAAATTAATAAATTAACAGTTATACGTCTACATTATAGTCGGCTATTGAGATACATTTTCTTTCAAATAATGAAGTGTAGAAACTAAAACTTCAACTTATCTGCAGTGGAATTACGATAATTAATTTGCTTCTTTTACTTAAATTCATAAAGCTTTTTAATAATATAGAGAATCATAATTTTCTGTCACAACGCACTCTGATTCTATTGCAACCGTCTATCAAGATGAAACATTCTGATCTGAATGGCAAAAGCATTTAGTTGACAAAATATCATTTTAATGGAAGTATGAAATGTATGAAGAGAATTCATATCGGCATTTAACCTACATCAAAACTATGCTAAATGTGCTAATAACGGATGTGAAAGTAGTTTATGATTTAAATACGTTATGTGAAAATTTAAAGTTTAACGAGGATACATGACACGATCGCTTCAAACACTCCCCTCCAGTAAAAGAAACATTTCTTAATATGGCAGAAATGAAAATTCCGGAAAACAAGTTTACATAGAATTGAAAACAGAAAAGACAGGTTTGATTGAAAGAAACACGACGCCACGAGTAAAAATGAGTGCACGGAAATATGATGATAATATTAATAATCATTGACGTAATATAGTAGAAAGTAGATCAAAGCTTAACATAGTTGTGTAGTTGGTCAGTTCAAAGTTCGGTGACATTTGACATCAGAGCAAATTCCGTAGGTGTAGAGTGTTTTCACGGTTGCTGCTTGTCACTTGAAGTTATTGATCGAAATTCACTTGATTGTTGAGCTGTGTTATTCGCTGGTGGTCACCGATCTTGTAAACGTGCATTCATGGTGTCGTGTTTCCCAATCACTCTGAAAGATATAACGAACGCAGCAGTATTTTGTTCTGAATACACACTGAAATATTGCTGGAATATATGTAGCAATAATCTCGATTAAGTTAATGCAATGAACATACACGGTGTATAAATAGGAAATGAATAAATAGTATGACGAATCGGTAATTAAGAAACAGGAAATACAATACAAAGCGATAAATGACAGTCAGCAATTTCACATTTCGCTGGTCATGTTTTGTTCTGCTACAACTTCCTCTGTATCGCGATTATTTTTATTGGTTTTTACCAATGCTTTCTCGAAAGCGCAACCACTTCAATTTTGCAAAAGGTTTGACGACAGACTTCAATCTTTTGTAAGCATGAATTATTGTGAATATTGTCAAGATTAGTGCCCATGTTAATGCAAGGATAGTTAAGATGGATAAAAGGCAATTGAAGAACGGACTAGAAATGCTAGAGATTAACATTAAAAAACTGTTGTGTAGCAAATGTGAAACGTCTGATGGCTGAAAGTTTGCAGATGTGGTAGAACTGGGAATTGACTGGCTGTCAATGAACGTTTGTATGCGCTGATTATTTGTAATGCGCTGACTATTTCAAAATATATGTGCAATTGTTCGATTCTGGAAGGGGACCAGCTAAGTCAAGATTAACATCACAAAATTTTTGCGAGGGGGGTGGATATCGTTGCAATTGGGTGCAGTTATGGCGTCTAACTTTTGTCTTTTGGCAATCAATGCAGTTGCGACACCAAAAAACAATATCTTTTTTTAGATTTGGCCACACGTACCGGTCAGTCACCAAGCGAGTGGTGCTTTTGATTCCTGAATGAGATAAATTATGAATGCTATTGAAAATAGTTCGTCGATGTCCTGATGGTACAAGTGGTCTAAGTTTTCCTGGTAAAGATTTGTCACAAATAAGTTTTAAATCTGTTTCTGCTACTGGCACTTGTTTTAATTTGAGCGAGTGATTGCTTTTAACAAAATCAAGTAATTGTTGGTCACACAACTGTGCCTTTGCTAAACCTTCCCAATCTACTCGTACACTGTGTTGGAATATAGCGTTAATTTCCTGACGAGAAAGCGTATCGGCGACTACATTTGAAGTGCCGGGCAAGTGTTGCACGTCTGTGGTAAACTTAGTAATGAAAGCGAGTTGTCTGGCTTGTCTAGCATTTTCACGGTCAGCTTCGGAATGCACAGCACCCACTATAGGTTTCTGATCCGTAAAAATGGTAAATTCACGAGCTTCTAAAAAGTAGCGGAAATGTTTCAATGCCAAAACAATGGCGGTTAACTCTCGGTCAAAAGCAGAGTAATTACGTTGTGAACGTGAAAAAAATCCTTGCGGCTGGATCATGCCATCAACTTCTTGTTGCAGAACAGCACCAGCTGAATCATTACTTGCGTCCGTTACCAACGAAATTTTTGCACCTGGTGCGGGAAAGGCTAGAGCTGTGAAATTAGCCATACAAGATTTCGCCTCCTCGAATGCTGTTGTTGTTTCTGGGGTCCATTTTAAGGTGGATTGCGAATTGTGTTTGCCTCTCATCATGTCGTATAAGGGAACTAATTTCCGTGAAAGGTTTGGGATAGATGGAGCATAAAACTGTGCCATGCCGGTAAAACGACGTAAACTTTTGATGTTTTTGGGTTTTTTAAAATTTTGAATTGCTTTAATTTTCTCACTGGCTGGTTGTACTCCTTCGGTAGTGATTATGTGCCCTAAAAATTTGATTTCTTTGCGGCCAAATTTGCATTTTTTTAAATTTATGGTTAAGCCGTGTTCATTTAGACGTTCGAACAATATTGTCAAATGTTCAAGATGCTCGTCTTCAGTCTTGCTAAAGATCAATAAGTCGTCGACATACCCATACACAAATGAAAGATCTCTGGTGACGGTATCAATCAAACGTTGAAAAACTTGTGCGCTAGTAGAAAGGCCAAAAGGTGTTCTGGTAAAAGCATAGGCTCCTACAGGGGTTCTTATGGTAGTTTTGTGGATATCTTCGGGAGCTACTGATACATGATGAAAAGCGGATTTAAGATCGATTGTTGAGAAAATTTGCGCGCCATGTAAAAGTTCATGAGCAGTGCGAAGATGTGGCAATGGATATCCGTCTGGGGTAAGCATTTTGTTCAATATTTTGTAATCGCCGACCATGCGCAACTCTTTGCTATTTGCTTTAGGGACTACATGCAAGGGACTTCCAAATTCTGAGTTATTTGGTATTATCAAACCTGAAGCTAGCATTTCTTCTATTTGTTGTTTGATTTGTTTGTACTTTTCAGGAGAAACTCGACGAGTTTTGATATCGGGCGGACGACCTTTGGTAGGGAGGTGGTGAACAATATTGTGTTTCACTGGTTTGCGGTAGTCAAGAGGTGATGGTAGTTCACGGTAGTTTTGAAGTAATTTGGTATATCTGCTTTCGTGTGCAGGAAAGCCATCGAAAGAATTTATTGATGCTTGTAAAATGCTAATTTTGTTAACAGAATTGTCACATTTCAGCGTGTTGGTTGAGGCGTCGAGGGTAATGCGATTGGATTTTAAGAAATCGTAACCTAAAATTGGTTGCTCGATAGCACAAATATGAAACACAGCTGTCATTCGACCGAAACCAATGTCAATTTCAAACGGTGTGCTTCCAAAACATTTTACTAGCTTACCAGAGGCATCGACAAATAAAGATGGAGTTTCCCCGGTGTTATTGCTGTTTGTCGCGGGCAAAAAACTGGCGCAAGCACCGCTATCAATCAAAAATAATTTTTTTGATAATTTGTCATAAACCTTCGGAAGGCTTATTTCAGGGTCCAGAGAAACGGTTTTGCTGTGATGAATTGCACTTACTGACTGATTTTCGATAGGCTGAAAAGTGCAAGGTTTGCTGCATTTGATAGCTTTATTTCCAAATTTGGAATAATAAAAACAAAATCCACTTTGGTTGAAAGGTCTTGTTTGATTGGATTTTTGGTAATTTTGCTGGTAGTTAGACTGTTGATTGCGAAAGGGTCGGTTTTGCCAGAAGTTTTTGCGGGGCTGATTTTTTAATGTGTGATGAGGGAATTTTTGATGGTTTTGCGATTGTTGTTTCACATGGTGTATTTCAGTGTACAATTCGTCAATTTTATTTGTTAAATGTTCAAAGTTTTGTTTGGCAGCTTCGTTTTCGTTTAAGTTGTTCAAGTTAATTTGTCCATGAAAACGATTTGTGAAAGAGCCCAAATCATGCAATGAATCGAAAGTTTGTGCTTTCAAAATATTTTGAATATTTTCAGGCTGTAAGCGAATAAAAGTACGTTCAATTATGTCGCGTGTTCCTTGATCGTTTTCTGGTTTATTTCTACATATGGCAATTAAACGTGACATTAAATCAGAAGGTTTTTTGTGGGAACCATTGTATTGGATTTCGCTTAAGGCGTCAATCCAATCTGTTTTGCAAACTTTCGCGACAGAAGACAGAATCAAATCTTTAAGAGTTGTATAAGGTTCATTACTATCAGCAGCTCTCGATAACGAAAAACTATGAGATTCAATTTGCTTTGATGACATAACATTAGATAGACACAAAACGAGCATTTTCGTCAGTGACATTACGAGAAACAAAATATTTTTCTAGAGTCACAAAATACGCTGGTAATAAACTGCTGTTAGCCCACATTTTGGGTGCATCCAAAATATGTTCTACGGTAATATTTGGAAGTGCATTTTGCTCTGGTTCTGATGTCCTCGAGCTGGGTCCAAGGATTTCCTCTTCACTTTTGGTCGGATCTTGGGTAGCAGGGTTAGTTTTTGACATGTAGTCTTTACTTCTGGTTCTATTTGCTATAGGCGATGTGGATTTCGGTTGGAGCGTAATCTTTTTTACGAGCTCCAGACTGGATTAGTTTGACAACAAAGAAAAGAAACTCACCGAGTGGTATTATGGAAAAATTCAATATTTTTGACGTTGGTGAAGTAATTGAAATTGTGATTGTTGTCAGAAATGAGCCGTCGGTGGTCACCAATGCAACGAGTGATAGAACTGTATATCTGACTCCAGTGTTACTTATTAATTTATTCCACAAATCAACAATTCGTCTTTATCCACGTCGAGCCTTATTCAAGTAGAAGTACAAACTTATTCAAATAGAATTATAAACAAAAACGAAAATAGATTGTAATCATTGTACAAAATTAATAAATTAACAGTTATACGTCTACATTATAGTCGGCTATTGAGATACATTTTCTTTCAAATAATGAAGTGTAGAAACTAAAACTTCAACTTATCTGCAGTGGAATTACGATAATTAATTTGCTTCTTTTACTTAAATTCATAAAGCTTTTTAATAATATAGAGAATCATAATTTTCTGTCACAACGCACTCTGATTCTATTGCAACCGTCTATCAAGATGAAACATTCTGATCTGAATGGCAAAAGCATTTAGTTGACAAAATATCATTTTAACGGAAGTATGAAATGTATGAAGAGAATTCATATCGGCATTTAACCTACATCAAAACTATGCTAAATGTGCTAATAACGGATGTGAAAGTAGTTTATGATTTAAATACGTTATGTGAAAATTTAAAGTTTAACGAGGATACATGACACGATCGCTACACCTTATTTCAGTTTAATCGGGTGTTGCGACCATGCCTACGAATCCCCTCATCTTCAAGTTTCACTCTCGCTAGTATGTTACAACGTTGATCGTTTTATCGCTTCTTCCCTTTTCTGCGTCCGTTTGTATTTGAAATCATATGTTGCTGTGTTTTATTTATTTTGACGGTGCAGAAATATAAGACACTGCCACGATTATTGGCATATTTATCCTCCTATCACGAGAAAGCGATCAATGCGCTACACGAGCTCGCTTAGGAGTTGCCGGTAATCTGTCTACCACACCAAGATGGGGGAATTCCGTTAAGTGCCTCTCCCAACGGCACAACGGCCCGGATGGCAGATTCTTCCATGTAGCCCGGGCTGTGATTAAGTCTGTAAAAAGTTTTTCTCTTGTAAAGTTACAATGACAGACCGAAATCAAATCTGCCGACCCGTAAGGGTATCCACTCTTCTCGATGCTCAGCCAAGGCCTACTAACCGGCAAACGTCCTTTTCGGGACGGGGCGATGTTTGCTCTGCTTCAGGGCACATCGTCAACAAGTTCCGAAGGCCAGCAATCCTGCAGCTGAACATTGAAGGCCTCACTGCAAGCAAGATGAATGTCCTTCACCATCTCGCTGTGCAGTTTGAGGCACTCGTCATCCTACTACAGGAGACCCACTGTGCTTCTACCGACAAGCTTTGATTCCAGGCTTTGCACTAGCTGGGTCCTGTTTAAACAGGATACACGGCCTTGCTACATTTGTCCATGAGCGACTAAAATGGACCCTAGTAGATCAGTCCCCATTTACATCAGAGACTGAGTGGTTATGCGTAGACGTTGATGGCTATAAAATTGTCAACGTTTACAAACCTCCACCTACACCATTGCAGACTACCGACCTACCAGTGTTTCCACACCCTGTCCTGCACTCGGGTGATTTCAACTGCCCGCATGTGAATTGGGGCTACAGCAGCAACAGCGCTGATGGAGAGTGCCTTGTTGCTTGGGCAAACCTTAAATGTCTTGTCCCTCTCCATGACCAAAAGGACATGGCCACTTTCCACTCAGGCCGCTGGAACACTGGCACCAACCCGGACCTGGCGTTTGTTAGTGTTGGTCCTGATAGTCGCTTACCTGACAGGCGTATTTTAGAAAAGTTTCCTAGGTCACAACATCGACCTTCGCTCATTGTTCCACCAAGGCTCACTCTGTCAGTTCCGAGTATGCCTGCTAAGCGATGGAGCTTCCGCAAGGCCAAATGGAGCCATTACAATGCCCTGACCAACAAACTCGCTAAGAGCTTGTTGCCACCTGATACATCTGATGTGGACCGGGCATACCAGGACTTCTGTAATGCCATCAGTACAGCAGCCAAAAAGTATACCCCACGTGGTCGACGAAACGACCACATTCCGTGTTGGGATGCTGAGTGTGAGAACCTCTATCAGATGTTCCTGCAATCGCCTGAGGGATCAGACTCTAGCAGGGCTGCTTCTGCCCTGCCGTTCAGGCTTGACAGAAAACGCAGGGACCGATGGTCTGAGGCAGTCCAAACCATCGACTTTTCTCACTCCAGTCGTAAAGCATGGAGCATATTAAACAACGTAACTGATAGATCACCACGCTCCCCTCGGCATTGTGCAGTTTCAGCCAATGCCATCGCATCAGTACTGGTCAATAACAGCAAATACCAGGATATTAATCGCAAGTCATTCCGGCTTGTGTCTCAAGAAGTGTCTGATCTTTGGAGGGCCTCTACAACAAGTGCAGTAAATGTCTGTGGAAGCTTTACTCCCTCAGAATTCGCAGCCGCCCTCAAACATCTGAAGCGAGGAAAAGTTCTAGGCCCTGACTCTATCTGCCCTGAGCTTTTGCTCCATGCTGGAGCTGCCCTGAAATTCTGGCTGTGTGGCTTTCTTTCATCCTGTTTGCACCACCTCAAAATTCCAAAAACCTGGAGAAGAGCGTTGGTTGTCGCGATCCCCAAACCAATGAAACCTGTAGAGGACCCCTAGAGCTATCGCCCCATCTCTTTGTTCTGTGTCCCCTACAAGATCCTCGAGAGACTCATTTACACCCGTATCGAGCCCATTGTCGACCCGCTTCTTCCTCGGGAGCAAGCTGGGTTCCGACAGGGGAGGTCCACAGTAGACCAAACTGTTCTACTTACCCAACACATCGAGGACTCATTTGAGACCAAGAAGAAGGCCGGTGCTGTTTTTGTCGATCTGACAGCTGCTTATGACACTGTCTGGCATCGTGGCCTCACCTGTAAGCTGCTGAGACTCCTTCCTGATAAACAGATGGTCCAAATGGTTATGGAACTTATCCGGAATAGAAGTTTCACCCTTTCCATCGGTGACAGCAAGCGAAGCAGGTTACGGCGTTTGCGAAATGGTCTCCCACAGGGATCAGTCTTGGCTCCCCTCCTTTTTAACATCTACACATACGATCTGGCATTGTGGCATACCTCGAACGACTGGAAGACTTTGGAGGGCACTCTAAGCCAAGACATGACAACACTTTCAGCGTATCTCCAGACTTGGAGGCTGAAGCTCAGTTACACTAAGACGGTGACGACGGCCTTTCATTTAAACAACCGAGAGGCGAAACGTGAGCTCAAAATCTTCAACAACGGCAAACTATTGCCATACTGTCCAACTCCAACCTACCCTGGTGTAAAGCTGGACAGGTCGCTCACTTTTCATCATCACCTAGAGGCACTGCGCAAGAAACTTTCCACTCGCGTCAAACTGTTGAGGCGACTTGCAGGCTCGGGATGGGGTGCAGGAGCCAAAACATTGCGAACAGCCGCCTTGTCCCTGGTTTACTCCACAGCTGAGTACTGCGCACCTGTTTGGTGTCGTAGTGCTCACACTCGGCTAATCGACAGTGTTTTAAATGACGCCTTGCGCATTGTCACTGGATGTCTGCGACCCACTCCAACGGACTACTTGCCAATCCTCGCAGGCATCCAGCCAGCTGAGCTTCGCCGTCGAGGAGCGACACTCTCCCTGGCTAACCGCGCCACCCTTAACCCTGATCATATTCTACATGAGCAGCTGGTCGGGAAACAAAATGCGCACCAGGGAAGGCTCAAATCAAGACGCCCGTTTGTACGCGCTGCACAGAAACTACCGGATAGTCTGACCGAATCAGACATTCGCGCAGCGCAATGGATGGATTATGTATGGAACATGGAGTACTTGAAAAGTGCATCAAGGCTTCATGCTTTTATTCCCAGGGCCAGTCCTAAGCCTCTTGGAATGGGTTTGCCCAGAACATCTTGGGTAAAACTGAATCGTCTGCGGACTGGAGTAGGGCGATTCCATTCATCCATGTACAAATGGGGTGTTACTCCTTCACCGAATTGTGAGTGTGGTGCCTCTGAGCAAACTGCAGACCACATCGTTTCTACATGCCCCCTACATCGTGCACCAAAAGGAATACAAGGTCTGTTGGTCCTGGATGATGACACCCGACGCTGGCTTACAATCAACGCCGTCAACATCTAAACCGTCGGAAGAGGATGCCCAACCACACGACGACGAACGGCACAACAAGTAAACTCGCCGACTTTCTCCACACTGTCCCTTTAAATGCTGAACGTCAAGCAGGATGGCTGTGAATATTAATTTTAAAGTCATTGGTTTGACCCGACTCGGAATCGAACCCAAAGTCTCCCGATCCAGAAGCAGACGCTTTATACCACTCGGCCATCTGATCGGTTCATGTGCCCTGTGCCCTTTGTCGCTAGCCGGCGCTATAGGTCCTCCAGATCTATTGCCACTCTCTTGAAAGGTTAATCAATCAATTGCATGTCCCTAAAGGTGACCGTGGCACTGAGCCTCTGGCGACAGTCTTCTGGCAAACATCTAAAGACCGACAGAAACTGGTAACATCCTTGTGCAAACCTGGCCAAAAGAAATTGGTCCGAATTCGATCCTGCGTCTTCTTCACCCTCAAGTGTCCCCCAAAAAGAGAGTCATGAGCCACTGCCATTGCTCTTTCTCTTAAAGATTTCGGAACCAAGTTCTGTTTACGGGGGTCTCCGACGTCATCCTTCTTTTGACGTATTCAATACCAAATTCCTCCTCGCTTCTCATAGGAGACCACATATCCCTTCTTGGTCTCAGTTCCTTTCAATTGTTTTAACTTCTGCAAGGTGGGGTTTTCCTCCTGCGTCTTGATTAAACCTTTCTTGTTAATTGACATTTTATTCGTCACTTCTTTCACCTTAAGTGGTTTGGGGTCCTTGCCACTCCGTGCTTGCACTCTTAGAGCCACCGCCGTCACCACTCCCCATTCTGGATTTGGATCGTCCGATCTGCTAGCTCCAGGCACGTTCCCAATGATTAAGTCAAAGAGGGGGTCCTGCAAGCACAAGACTTCAACAGTTCCTACGAAGAATGGTGTGTCCACTTCTACTTTAGCCATGGGAGCTCGCTTAATTGTGTGATCCACCGTCATGATATGTCCCATCTCTCCGGTAAAATCCGTTTCATCCACCAACTCTGTTTTAATAATTACTCCACTGCATCCAGTACCTCGCAACACCTCCACTTTTTTACCTCCGACCTTGCCCGACACACAGGTAAGTCATCTTTAATTTCCGCCCTACACGCACCATTAAGCACCTTGATCTTTTCTCCAGACTTTAGTTCTAGCGTTTCCATCCCCAATCCGGCTTCTTTTTTGTCACTTCTCCGTGGCACTTGCATTGCGCATGCCACTCGTTGAGCTTGGATCGGATTCCCGCGGGACCACGCCCCCCTGCTCTGGATCCAGGTTCAGAGTGCTGTAATGCTGTTTTGCACTCATGAGCTTCATGTCCCATTGCCCCACATTTAAAACAACAAGACCGGCGGCCATGACCAAACGGCTCATTCCGTGACGTTGATGCTTTGCTTGGGCACTCCACTGCTCTATGGCCTATGCCGTGACACACGCAACACCTCGATCATTGCGTGTTTATGAGTTCCAGGTAAACTGGTCTTCACATTCTGCTTTGTCACTGGCGCTTTCGTGGACAACTTCTTCCCGTGGGCATTTAGGTACTGCTCTGCCAGCTTTGCCAACTCCTCCAAATCCGTAGGACTCCTCTCTTTCAAGAACACCGACACATCCTTGCTTGTAAACTGCTCCCTTACCATTAACTCCAACACCCCCTTAAAAGTTTTGTCGTCACCGGCTAGTTTGACCCACTTATCGAAGTAGTTGGAGATATTTACGATAAACTGACTAGGAGATTCCTGTCCCTCCGGCTTAGCTCCTCGGAATCTTTCACGTTAACCCTGTTCCGTGAAGTCATACTTCTGTAAAAGAGCCTTCTGTGGCTTATCATAATCCCTTGCTTGTTCGTCTGACAATCCGGAGTAAACATCCAATGCTCGGCCTGAAAGTAATGGGCTTAGACGAGTAGCCCAGTCAGATCGTTCCCAGCCTGCAACAGTGGCATATCTTTCGAAGCGAGGCAAGTAGCTATCCAGGTTATCTTTTCCGTCCACAAAACCAGGAAGCACTGGGGCTTTAGTTCTTGCAACCGTGTTCTGAGAAGCTTGGCTTAATGCCGCCTGTTGGTCTTCCGATGAAGCACTCCTTTGTTCATTCAATCTCTCGCTTTTTAATCGCAACTTTTCCATCTCCAGCTTGTGTTTTGTCTCCGCTTCCCGCTCGCAGCCTCGGCAGCCAATTTCCATTCCTCGGGTTCGGCCACTCATTTTCTTTTCTCGGCATCTGCAGCCAATTTCCGTTCCTCGGCTTCTGCCGTCAATTTTAATTTCCGTTCCTCGGCTTCAGCAGCCAATTTCCGTTCCTCGGCTTCAGCAGCCAATTTCCGTTCCTCGGCTTCCGCCGCCAATTTCAATTTCCATACTTCATTCGATTGCATCATTTTCTATCCCTGGGTCAAGAACTTTTTCGTTCCTCCAAGATCGATTTCTTCTGCCTGCCGTTTCAGATCTTCCAACGTGATAAACTCGCTTCCAGTTGCCATGACAATCCGCTAACTATCAACCGAACAAAAAAAAAAAAAAAATGATATCCCGGACGAGCCCTCAAAATGTCGCGAAATAGGAAGTTGTATCACTTCGCTGACAGGACGGTTGATAAGAATTGTATGACAAACCGTAGGAATTGGTTCGTTCTTAGATCTGACCTCACGAAAAAGCCAAGACCTTCTTCACCAAACGAATATAATAATCGACCCAACTTAACTCACTTAGCCACGGTACTCACCGCACTACTTTTCAATAAACACAAGCACCACTGCTCACTTCATTAACACTATACAGTATATAGGGCTATCTATACCCTTCAGCATACAACAAAATTGCTTAGGCCTACTCTACGCACACTAAATCTACACTCGAATAACTACGCTCGAAAATTCACGCCTGTTTATGATCTAAATTTAAGTTCGAAAACGTTCTATAACATTCCTAAAAAGAAACAAGAAGAGAAACCATATGACATGCAAAAATTCACACCAAAATATAGTGAATACGAATGTGACGTCAAAAGCACAAAGTTTGATCCAGTGAAGTTACGTAATGGAGAGATCTGTCCAGAATTATCACGAAAAAAATACGTCAGTAGAAAATTATAACTTCATAATGCAACCTTACGAAACAATCCCACGAATAAAACTTCGAAAGACAACGCATCGGTCTAGAACCTTCTACAGAGGACAAAGCATTAAAACAAAAACATATTAAATAGTTAAATCGTTACAGTGTTGGTGCAACATCTTGATTTATTTGAAACAATTGTTAAAAACCGATCGATTTTTCAGAGTGTGAAAGTTTAATGGTGCGTTTACACTGAATGCGCCAGCGCGTTGCAATAACCGTTTACACACAACGCGTTGCGCATACAGCTGCAAAAGTATTCGTCAGCTGCTAGACCAGACTACCTAAAAAGCGGTTGAATATTCTTTCCGATTTTTGCGGACAGAAGTAAAAGAAATGATTGACTGAAGCTTGGTGCTAGTCGCATATTGCATGAGATTTGTAATTCAGTGGACAAAGGACCCGAATCAAGCAAATAATGAACTTGTTTCGCTTCGAGTCCAAGGCCTTTAAAATTGTCAGGGCAAAATAATTGCCGTACAGTAGCCTAGTGCATATTTGCAATATTTTCAGTTTCATTTCAGTTTAGGTTTGCATTTTCATGTGCTTTTACGGGTGTGGCATCATTTGCACATAACCTACAAGAAAGTGGCCGAGTGGTACAGAGCGTCTACTTCTGAATCGGTAGACTTGGGGTTCGATTCCGAGTTGGGTCAAACCAAAAATCAAATCAAATCTTCATTGTACTCGCAGTATTACGCCGTAGCGAGTAACGAGCGGTGGGGCCCATCGCCGCGGCTTAGCGCCTGGTCTACATAGCTCCGAAGAAACGTCGCAGCGGTGGCGAGAAGTTGGCGACACTGAGCCGATTTGACCGGTCCGGCAATTAAACCCCAAACCTCCCGCACCGAGAGCGTGCGCTTAGCAACTGAGCTAACGGCCGGTCTGGGTGAAGGCCAAACCAATGATTTAAAAATTGGTATCCACAGCTTCCCTGCTTGACGTTCAGCATTTAAGGGACAGTGTGGAGAAAGCCGGCAAGTTTACTTGTCGTGCTGTTGGGAAAAGCACTTAACGGAATTCCCCCAACTTAGTGAGGTGGACAGATGGCCGGCAACTCCTAAGCGAGCTCGTACAGCGCTTCGTCGCTTTCTCGTGATAGGAGGATAAATATGCCAATACTACAAATAAAGCTAAGTCTGCTACCAGCGTATTATAATGCATCGCATTTAAACAGTGGTGTTGCAAAGATACAGAACTTGAAATACAGATGATGAATCAGTAATTATTGGCTGCGTATTTTCTGCTACGAAAAAACGAACGAGGTGTTATGTTCGCTTAGGCGTCCACCTGTCTACCAATGCTACTTGGGAGAGTCCTGTTGCGAGCCTTTCCAACGCCAACTGGTGGGTTTGCTCTCCACACTGTCCCTTTTATCGCTGAGGGTCAAGCAGGAAGCTGCGAATCCAAGTTTTTGAGGTTTTGGTTTGACCAGACTCAAAATTGAACCCAAGTGAACCGCTCTAGAGGCGGATGATCTATCCACTTGGTCAATAGTCATTTGATCAGCTTTTTTTCAAATTTAGCAAATAACAATATCACAAGTGCTCTTAATTACATTCAAAAAACCTTCACCGCGGACATACAAAAATAATATATTTCACAAATCCAAAACCTCGTAGAGCACCACAAATTTCGCACCACCGTAGGCGTAAAAATATATCACAAAAAGAATGAAAGCTGTATGAAATACGTGAAACAAAACTAGAGCAATAAAACTTTAAGATACAGTACAGTGCTAGTAAAATGTAGTAAAAAAATCAACAAAAAGAGGTATTGCAAAACAAAAAAGTACAATTTGTGTGCACATTAACACAACGGTCTACCGTCTTAAACCATCACAAAATTCTTGGATTGAATTTTTAACTTATAAGTTCGTACGAAAATGGCTAATATACCAGATAGTCCAACTATTTATTATGTAATAAAGCAGTCCTGGCATTAACCAGAATTTTGAAAGCTTTTGCACTGCCAGGTGCAACGTTTTTATTGGGATGAAAAATCGCAGTTAACTTCTTGCACGCTTTGTTCATGTCTTCCTTAAAACAATATAGAAATGGATTAAGTCCCACCAAACTTATGTGTATAGCGCTTAAGCAATAAACATGGCTGGTTAAAACACATCATAACCACTACAGACTTTAATAGGCGCAACACAGCACTTAAAATTCCTCATCTTCTCCACGAAAAATATTAAAAATGCTTGGAAGTGGATTTGGTTCGCAGTCGGATTCTTTGCGAGTTTGATTGTTCTGTTTCCTACGCTTTAAAAGATTGAGCAAAGTTTACCACAGAACGAGTGATTAACAAAAAGGGCTGCAAACCACACTATAAGTTAAGACATGTTTGAAGCAAATTTACAGCCTCTTACATTCAGTAAAAACATGGCTATTTCAACTTCACGAAAAAGTTCTACCAGCAAAAAATACTACTATTAACTTACTTCGTAGCTGTGTAATGTACTCCTAAATTTTCGCAATTGCCTCTGCCGTTCTTCATTCTAAGTATAGCGTCAGCTTCATTCTAAGTATAGCGTGATTGACAAAAAGGGCTGCAAACCACACTATAAGTTAAGACATGTTTGAAGTAAATTTACAGCCTCTTACATTCAGTAAAAACATGGCTATTTCAACTTCACGAAAAAGTTCTACCAGCAAAAAATACTACTATTAACTTACTTCGTAGCTGTGTAATGTACTCCTAAATTTTCGCAATTGCCTCTGCCGTTCTTCATTCTAAGTATAGCGTCAGCTTGCTGTTTTGTAAAACCAAGACTGGTTAGACCGGTGTTAAAGGTTGGAATATTGCCGCCGTTTTCGAAAACTTCGATTAGCCTTTCAAACAGTTCCTAGACCAAAAAATTACTAACGATAATTATTACAAGAGTGGTACCATAAAAATTACTTTAAACAAATTTAACACCGTAAAGATTCTTCAAGTGTTTTAGGTACACGTTTTGGTGCTAATACGCTGGGCTAAAGGCGACAGGTAGTCAATTACAATTGATGGCTCGCGTTGAGCAAGCCCATTTATACAACCAAGGGCTGATCTAGTTTGGTTGGTGTAGAGTTACAGACCAGCACGAAGGGTGCTTTAGACCACAACCTAAGTACTGCAAGTAACACTTACTTGAAACATTTCATTTATGCCTTCTCCAGTAGCAGCAGACGTTTCGTAATGAAAAAAACTTTTCCTTGCGCCCATATTTCATCTTCAAGTACACTTACATTACGCTTTGATTGGTCAACCTAAATAATGAAAATAAAGTTACAAACGTCTTGAACAAATCTCAAATAGTGAGCTGTTAGGTTGCAAAATAAGGACGGATAATAAATCGTCAATTCTTTTTCATAAAAAAAATTGATTGCTACCCTTTAAAAGAATATTTTAGTATTATTAAAACGTAATTTCTAGTTTCCCAATAAACTCTCTTTTTAGTTTTGAAACAAAAATAGAAAATATACATGTCGCCAAATAGGAAATGGTGTTACTTCACTGACAGGACGATTGATAAGAATTGTATGACAAACCGTAGGAATTGGTTCGTTCTTAGATCTGACCTTACGAAAAAACTAAGACCTTCTTCGCCAAACGAATATAATAATCGACCCAACTTAACTCACTTAGCCACGCTACTCACCGCACTACTTTTCAATAAACACAAGCACCACTGCTCACTTCATTAACACTATACAGTATATAGGGCTATCTATACCCTTCAGCATACAACAAAATTGCTTAGGCCTACTCTGCGCACACTAAATCTAAATCTAGTCTCGAATAACTACGCTCGAAAATTCACGCCTATTTAGACTCTAAATTTAAGTTCAAGAACGTTCTATAACATTCCTAAAAAGAAACAAGAAGAGAAATCAAATGACATGCAAAAATTCACACCAAAGTATAGTAAACACGTTTGTGACGTCGAAGAGAAATCATATGACATGCAAAAATTCACACCAAACCACAGTAAACACGATTGTGACGTCACAAGGACAAATTCTGACCCGAGTGAAATTACGTCAGTAGAAAATTATGACTTCATAATGCAACCTTACGAAACAATCCCACGAATAAAACTTCGTAAAACAACGCATCGGTCTAGAACCTTCTACAGTAGACAAAGCAATTAAAACAAAAACATATTAAACAGTTATATCGTTACAATATACTTTTGGTACGTCAAACGTATGAAGTAAGTCTTTACAGCGCATTCAATTTGCTTCAAGTTATTTTGATGCAGAAATCATTTGCAGTTAATCTACAAATACCAGCACCAAACAATTAGTAATAGCTTACTTGGTGACCCCACAATCCATTCCTACGATGGGCAAATACTAGCTGACAAACCCGTTTCTCACAATATTGCTAGACGACACAACTCTAAAACACAAGATGATATTTTACACTCATACAGTGATACAGTAAGACTACTGTGTACATACTCTACTGATACTAGCAGTTTACAACAACACGACACAGAGGCACAGATCAAAAAGAAACTCACCAGGTTAAGGCATATTCACAGATTTTAGAGAGAAATGCATGACAAAATAACACATGATAGGCCTAATAACTAAGAATTTAAACACCTCTCTGTCTGGGAACAAAGAGCCACCGTAGGATCTAAGAGCGGTTTAACAAAAAGCAACACCTAACAGCATAATGGACAGCACAAAATGAATAAAAGCACAGTGACGAAAGTACACACTAAAATACAAAGTAAGCATAAGCTCAGTGAAAAATAGAAATATGCGACAAGCATTAACCCTCATACGGTTACTGGGGTTAAGTCTGACACCAACAAAATAAAAACCACTAATAACTTAGTGAAGTCTTAAAATTTATGCTAATCGCATTAAGAAATCCTAAATCAAGCTGTTTCAAGGTTTTTCTCATCAAATATTCTCTGATTTGTGATTCTTCATGATATTATACACATGATATTTCAGCAGCACATACTTAAAAGGCAATTGGGGTCAAATCTGTTCCGAAAAAATTAAAAATCACTATTATGCTAACTTATGTTAGTTGTAAAATTTATGCTTAATCAAGCTGTTTCAAGGTTTATCATATCAAACACTCCCTGACTTTATGTTTTTCATTATGATATTATATGATGCTTCTGCAGCACATACCCAAAATTAATTGGGATTGACACCATGGAAACTGACTGATGTTTCTCAACCTTAGCTTGATTGCTCAACGTTAGCCCTATAACGAGAATGGGCTTCTGTAATGGCTTTGTCTTTTCCAACCACTACTTATACAGCCCTGTAGCCTGTGTGGTTTTGTCCATTTACCAACCTTGTTACAGAAAAACCAATTGGGGTCAAATTTGACCTCAGTTGGTTTTTCTGTTAGTTTGTTGACTTTATGTGAGTTGTTAGTTGACTTTATGTGAATGAAAATGTGATCACCGTATGAGGGTTAAGGGTATACATAGCAAAGCTAGTTTTTAAAGGCAAGCTTGAAGTAAAAGGTCTTGAGATTCTTTCTGAACCTTCGAAGTGAATGGCAAGCATGCAAATCATGTGGCAATGAAATTCAAGAAACACACATTTTATTAGAAACAGTTTTGTCTCAGTAGTGATTAATTACCACATTTATCGATACAATAAAAGCATAAAGAAACTGCACAGTGATTAAAATAATCCTGTAGTGTGATTAAAATAATCCTGTAGTTAATTTTGGGTATGTGCTGCAGAAGCATATATACTACCGTGCATGTAAGTAGTAGATACTTACCAGGTCTTTCTAAAGCTCTTGCTACCAATATACCATTCCCAGCTTTTTCTGTGACAGCTCTATATCTATATGTTTTTGTATACAAGCAAGGGTGCTGCTGAACCTCCTCTACAAGAAAAGTCAAGTTCAAAGTTAGTGATTGGATAAGCATTCATCCAAGTATTAGATACACAGAGTGCCTAAATAGGAAGTATACATGCTAAAAGTTTGATAAAAATGTAATGTCTCACCCAAATTTGTTAAAAAGCTTACAAAAATGGAATATACACTGATACAGTACCTCTTTCTATTCGCTTGAGCCGAGATATATATTTTTTACCACCCCATCTGAAATATTTAGCAAAGATTGTACCGGTACATCACAAAACAAACTTAGATAAAGCCATGGTGCAAAGATTGCACACCACAAAAAAAACATTGGCTCAGCTAAGGTTTTAAAGTTATTGTACTCGTTGCAATTGCAAAGGCATTACTAAAAGCAAAAGCTCTTTCACAGATGGTACAGCGTACTAAACTTGGTCAAAAAACTAAAACACACCCTGTGATAATCAACAATACAGAATAACATCTAACAAAGTCATTTTTTAATTTTTCACACAACCATCTGATTGTCACTCTAGTGTTGGATGTTTTCAAAACCACGTTTTCACTCAGTAAGTGGGATCCCACAATTCAAATAGTTAGCCAGTCAAAATAATTGTCATTCACAGCTAAACATGAAAAACACAAATTAAAGCCTCTGGCACCGATACCGCAGTAGCCCTGGGCCAAGTGCTTTTTGCAACTACATGAAACTCCGCAATTATCTACTATAGCCCAGTAGCACTAAAAACCGAATGGACCACGTGGAACCATATGGTCCCATGTGGTATTTAGTTCTACCCACTATAACCTGCAATTTTCTTGAATAATTTTACTGGTTTAGTATGGTACCATGCACCTAGAAACCTACCTACCCAAAACAAATCTTGACTAGTCTAGGCCTAATAAAATAGACTGTGCAATTTTAGGCTAGATTAGATTATACAAAAGGAACCTCGTTTGGTCAACATGTGCTTTTTCTTGCTTGAAAAATCGTAAATTTCATGTCTTTTTAACAGAAAATTGCGTTAGCCTAGTTAACCACTAAATCAAGTCTTCCAAAATACCTCATTTGACAAGCTATTTCCATTCTGCTAAATTCAAACACTAAGCAATTGCTACTTTGTAGTAAAAAAAATAAAAACCGTGTGCAAATAAGCAGCCAGAAGTGGTTTACCTAAATTTAGAATTGGCTAACCAGCTACATCAGCCTAGAAAGTTCAAGAACTTGCGCTTCTTTCAAATGCGCGTCGCATTTAAAATCACTTTTCATGCGAAGCAATGCGGAGTTAACGCGTTGCGCGTATGCAAATGACGGGAGTTTCCCACTTAAAATAAAACAAACAAAAATCCTTGCGCGCAATGCGCTCACGCGCACTCAGTGTAAACGCACCTTAAAGAGCCAGTGAAGTTTATTTGAGTTCGCATTTTTGGTAGTTATTTCAATAGTACAAGGTATTTTTGACAATTTAGCACTGAAGTAAGAGTAAATCATTTCTTTGTAAACGCTGTGCGATTTTTTGAAGTTCGCGATTCGCAACTTGATCCAAAAAATGCGGACACACCGATTTGACGTCATGGGGGGCACAGAAAATGATGACAAGCTAGCGATGTTGAGTGGAGGTTAGGTGTGGAAATAAGTGTAGAACACGCCAAGAACGTAGGTATATAAATCTTTTTAGGAATATAGACTATAGGTACTGGTCAACTGCGCCAGTGCACTATACAGTAGGCCTAGCCTATAGACCTGTTGTTCCGACTAGGCTGTAGGTGGTAGGGATAGAGTTAGGGTTAATAACCCTTAGTCAAGGTTACGAAGTCTTAGATAGGATTAATAATAACCCTTAGTTGAAACCCTTGCTTAGTTAGGGATAATATGGTAACTGAATAACCCTAACTCTAAACCTAATCCTAGTTGGATGGCCGAGTGGCAGCTGACAGGGCTGAGTGGTATGCTGTATGAGTGGCAGCCGATACGGCCGAGTGGCAGTTTTAACAGCTCAGATGGCCGAGTAGATAGAGCGTCTGCTTCTGAAGCTGTAGACTCAGGTTCGATTCCGAGTCGGGTCAAACCAATGACTTTAAAATTGGTATTCACAGCTTCCCTGCTTGACGTTCAGCATTAAAGGGACAGTGTGGAGAACAAGCTGGCAAGTTCGCTTGTTGTGCCGTTGGGAAGGGCACTTAGCAGGATTCCCCCATCTTATGTGGTAGACAGATGGCAGGTGGCAGCTTGACTCAAAGACCGCAAGGTCACTTCGCTGTCTCCTGGCCGAGGAATATCGGCAAATAAAGTAAGTAAACCTAAACTTAAACTTGTTGGAACAGAGCGGCTTAATTTAAAATAGCCCTCTATTTGTGCCAAAGTACAAAGAAGTCTGTATTGCTCTATAAGCTCTGATTTACTCCCTATACATACTGCAAGTAGGTTAAAATTAAGTTCCGCGGTCATAAAGTGATCCAGAAATAATTAGGTTTAGAACTCAAACAGTTACGGGTACGGTGACCAGTTGGCTATATTTGTATATTTATATTGAATTCTTTATTTTACATGACATGCCATCATGTAAAAATAGTGAGGAATAGATACCGGTACTGAGCTGTTTTAACAGGGTTCTACTGTTGCAGTCATGTACTGGTATAGCCCAGTAGGCCTATTGTTAGTACGGTACTCTTGGCTATATTTTTACATATTACGCTTTCGTAGGTAGCCACTGCCTATGGCCTAGTATATATACATGTAGTTTAAGTGTAGGTATATTTATGTGAATGTAAGTGTCATATTACCGTAGCTGATTAGAATGCCCAAACGTTGTGTGGTTTATGGCTGCTCAGCGACTGCAGTTGCCACCAAGATTTCACTGCTGAAATTTCCAAAAGATCCTAAAATTCGAAAAAAATGGAACATTTTCATTAAGAAGACCAAAAAATGGACTGGGTGTGCAGAGAACAGCACAATTTGCAGCAAACATTTTAAAGAAACAGATTTCATCAATTTTCAGAGGTTTACCATGGATTTGCTAAGCATCTTTTATTGCAGAAAAATGCTTACCCTACTGTTCATTCAAAAATCACATCTTCAACTTCAAGTGTTAATGAAGAATATATGGTAATCTACGTTTTGAGTAATCTGTTGGATCTTATAGCCAAAAGTAGATTATTATATGAGACAGTTTATCAGGGTTTAATTACGATACATCTATAGGGAATTGGCTTGCAGCTGAGAATATAGAGAATAGCTGTTTTGCTATATTTTTATCCTCATTTGCGAGAAAGCAACAAGGTGCTATAATAAACTCATCTTAGAAGCAACTGCCTCCTGTCTATCATTCAAAGATGGAGGAATCCCACTAAGTGCCCTTCTCAACAGTACTGTACAATAGTACACTTTCCGTCTTGCTCTCCACATTGTCCCTTTAATGCTGAACGTCAAGCAGAAGCTGTGAATACCAATTTTAAAGTCATTGGTTTGAACGAGTGTACCGTTATACAGAATCGAACTTCCGGTACGAGTCTACCATTTCAGAACCAGACTCTCTCTCCACTTGGCCATTTTGATTTTGGTATTTAAATGTATCCCATCATTTTTTTGTAGCTTCCAAGTACTGCAAATCATGAATCTTCAGCTAATAGTATGGAAACATCAAATTCTGTTGCGAACTTGGAAACATCTTCTTTGATCACTGTTGTAGAAGAGCCTCCTGTCATCGATGAACAGGTAATAGTAAGCTAGCGTATGTCTTTGGTTATTGTTTCACTGATATTAATCTTTTTAACTCCAGATGAAGAATGTGTCAACTCCTTTAATGAAAGATGCGTCAACTCAATGGGATATCAGAGATATCGATGGGATTGCCTGTAAATCGAAGAAGTGTCAGGCGTCATTTTCCAAAGAAGTTAAATCGAAAGGTGAATTTGATAGTACCAGCTTTGAACAGCTGTTGAAGCGACTTAATCATTGTTACGTTTTTGCTACAATTGTTTTATTGCAGGCTCACAAGCCAGTGTTGTCATGCAAGATGTTAGTATTCATTGTCACATGCAGCAAGCATCAGCATCACATTCGACGCCGAAAAAACAATTTTTGGAAATAAGCAGCTTTTCGTATCAAGATGATGTTGATGGCGACCCAGACTACAACCTTGCAAGCGAAAGCATGAATGATGATAATTCATTCTATGAAGACATGAATAAGGATGAGGTTAAACTAAAACAACATTTGCATCATAAATTTAGAAATTTAAAATGGTTTATCTATTATTTAATACAGATTCTGTGCAAAGACCACTGCGCCACCATCTTCAGTGAAGGAAGAAAAGTTCATTGTGTTTTTACCACAACTTCTCCAACTGTTTGAAATGTGTCCTTCTTGCCACTTCAGGGACTCAAAATCTCGGGTCATTAGTCGATGTGGCACATATATTGTGGTGGAACAGCATTGCAATGTTTGCCGCTACACACGCACCTGGAGAAGTCAGCCAAACATTCAAGGTACACGTTTACCAGCTGGAAATCTATTACTGGCAGCAGCTATATTGGGAACAGGCCTTCCTTGTGTGAAGACATTAAGATTGATGGACCATCTGAACATTGCAACAATCTCGTCATCAACATACTACTCGATATTACGGCACAGGGTGCAACCTGTAATATACCGCATGTGGCAGCAGGAGCAAATGAACAATTTTCAACAAGCTCAAGCTGATGGTGGTGAATTAGAGCTGAGTGGGGATGGACGTGCTGATAGCCCCGGTCACAGCGCGAAGTACGGAACATACACAATAATGGATGTGAGACGAAATAAAATTTTGGATGTGCAACTTGTACAGGTGACTTCATTTAAATTTTGCTATATCCAATTAATATAAAGAATCTTTGATAGGCGTTCCTCTATTACTGATATGTACATTTCTAATGTACTGCCTAGCTCAATGTAATAGTAATACCTACAATAATTGCAGAGCAATGAAACGAATGGGAGCAATAAGATGGAGAAGGAGGGTCTGATAAGGTGTATTAAAACAGTTGAATCGTTTGAAGGGTTGAGAGTGGCCACTCTGATTACAGATAGACATCCGCAAATTATTAAATACATTCGAGAGGATATGCCTAACACTGTGCATGCATTTGATGTTTGGCATGTAGCTAAAGGTACGTCCTATGTCACTAGGATATATTGATATATGTATCTAAAAGTTTGTTCTTGCGGTTATGCGTTCATTTATGGCTTATTAGCAAAGCGCTATTTTTTACTGTGAAGAACTTGCATCAGCCACCTTAAAGTATAAAACATGTTAATAACGTAAAAGTTGACCATTTTCGACTCTGTATGTAATTTTAAATATCGCTATAATAATAATGCTTCGCGTTGTTACATCACCATGATGATCGTTTTTTTTGTTTTTTCTTCAGGACGGATATTTTTGGCATATGCAATACTGCATATGAACAGTCTGCATAAATAACGCTTGTTTACACTTGAAATCGTTTACAGTGTCTCAGAAAATGCCCAGAATTGTTTAGATGTATATTTTCTAATTTGAACTATTGCAATTGCTCTGGACTACTGACTGTTCAAATGTTGAAAAGTTGTTCATAAATTTCACAATGTGGTAAATTGTGCAAAGTTTATTATTACCGTGGCAAGATTCGCAACATGTTTTTCAAAATACTGAAGGGTTTAGTTTATTCTAGGTGTGAAGTACATTGTATTTTTAGGTTTTCGTAAACGCTTGTTGGCTCTTGGCAAAAAGAAATCTTGTTCCTCCATTAACGAATGGATGAAAAGTATCATCAATCATTTGTACTGGTGCGCCGCTTCATCGCATGGATTGCCACCTGAAGTGAAAGTGGAGAAGTGGAAATCCATTACTCGCCATATCGCCAACATTCACTGCCATGATAACGAGTATTACCCCAATTGCGTGCATGGGGATCTGGGAATCGAAGAAGCACGTCCAGTCAAATGGATGAGAAGTGGTATGTTTTGTATACGCTTGACGTGTAGTTTAGAGTACCGGTATATATTTAGAGCATTACGTCAGTACAGATATGGGATATAATGAAGAGTGCATAATGTCGTTACTACAGTATATAACTACGTTTTCATACTTCAAGTCTGCAATTCCAGGACTTCAAGTTTAAAATATTTTACAGGCTCGGAAGTGCACCAAGAATTTGAAAAGTTGGCTCTAAATGAGCGACATCTCCGAGACGTAGCAATGCTCAGCTCGAATCACCAAACTGCGAATTTGGAAGCTTTCCATAGCTTGCTTTTGCAGTTTACACCAAAATCGTTTGTTTATTCGTATAAGGGAATGCTTGCAAGGTAAACCATGTTGCTTGAAATCTTTGGTACAAGCAGACTGTTCATGACCTATTTAACCGCCCATGATGGCCTAGTGGATAGAGCGTCTGCTTCTGGAATGGTAGACTGGGCGGTTCGCGAGTAGGGTCTAACCAATGGCTAAAAATTAGTATTCACAGCTTAGCGGGATTCCCCCATCTGTGAGTGGTAGAAAAACATGAACAAAAAGCAGAAATGATACTATGAGCTTCGGAAGTGAAATTTTTACGTAAACCCTTAACTGGTTTAAAATTTTTTTTTTTTTTTTTGAAGAAAGTAGAAATGATATCCCACAAATTGTTGCATATGTCTGTTAGCTGTTTCTACTCGTTAACTGCATCTTACGCGCGTCAATTCGATCGAGTGTTAACAAAAAATGTTAATAGCAACTTATCTCTTAGGCAACTACTTGCAGCCATTCACTATAATGAGAATAGCGAGAGACCGCGACGTTCCGTCCGAGTATGTTTTCCAAAACGAAAACATAAAGAAGAAGGGTTTTCCTTGAGGTCATCGAAGCCTGACCCGACATTCCGTAAGTAACAGTCAGTAAGTCAGTAAATAACAGTCAGTAAATCAGTAAGTAACAGTCAGTACATCGACGGCCGTTGGGACCATCTTGTCTATGTTGCTTACTATTTTGCTGTAATTTCATTCATGCAGATTATGTTGAAAAATTGCTCGAAGTGGTGACGACCGTGGATGGTAGTAGTTTATCGGATTATCAAGAAGTGTGGGAGGCGATGGAAGTACCGGAAAGTCTCTGTTCGAACTTTTCACGACCATCGCTGGATGCTGAGTTCCGTCATACTCGTTATCAAACTATCGATTTGTGATTCTTGTGTCGTAGGGGAGACCGTTTTGGAAAGATTGGACACAGCTGATCATCGTGCATTGGTTATTTTTTCAAAATTTTGTTTATTTACCGAGTTATTAGCGTTTTAATTTGCAACTGCCCAAACGTAGTAACGACCCCAGACCCCCTTAGTAACAAATTTTCGCTAGGGGCAAAGCCCCCAGATTTTCCCCCTTTCAAAATTCCTGCGTACGCCACTGAGCGAGCGAAATGATGAATATCTAATATCTATTGCTTTTTAGTACACACACATTGTATGCTATTCAATATTTTATTGAAATCATAATATATGTATTTATGCGTCACTTTGCTGCAGAGGTGGAAAACTTTTAGATAGCGCTGCTTACTGCTTTCTTCATTTCATGAGATAATAATGGCATCTGCGTGAGAATTTCCGTTTTGCGGCCAACGTTCCCTCTAAGAGCTTGCTTAGCGTGCGCGGAATGGAAGGCCGTGTGGGCTCCAAAAAAAAAGGTCTGCGCGGAAAATTTGAAAAAATAAAAAAAACAACAATTCAAACGAATGCAGAAATTATTTATACACTCAAATTACAGCAATGGAGAAGCACAAGAGTAGAAAAAAAACGATGCTTAGTTTGTAAAATGAATGCCTGTTGATCACAAGCCTAACAAATATAGCCTGCTGATGTCTGCTGCTACTTGATAAGTTCATGCAGACGAGTAACCAGGGTTTTGAATGGGGAGGGCTGTGTGGGGGGTCTGGGGGCGAAGCCCCCAGCCGCTGACAATTTTGGTATTTTTTACCTAAAAAAGTACATTTTAGTGCGTTTAATAACTGTGTAGTATGCTGAAACAATGTCTTATGTAATTATTATGTATTGTACAAACACAAAATACTCTGACATCGTATGATTCACACAAAATAATACAGTCGTGTTACGGTGCAAAATAATACAATCAACTGATTGCACCTTGAATTACTCTCAAATCTCAAAGGTGGGGCTTGCTTCCGATTGAAAGCAAGTATCTAGCTCGTCTTGCTGTCAATTTGCAGTGCGCGGTAGAACGAATGTACTGCGCGCAGCCGCGCAGCTTAGAGGGAACGTTGTTTGCGGCGTATGGCGTGAAGGCAAACAGATTTTCATTTCAATATTTTTCCTCAGATGACCAATATTTTGAGTTTTCCACACCTGTTGCTTTATCCTGTTTACAAAGCAGGCGGAAACAGAACTCGAAGCTTCAGCTTATGATGTTATGATATATTAATAAAATGGTGTTATGATTAAAGATTATTACAGTTGATTGGGGTAATTGTAGAGTTTACTGTCGACAAAAGCAAAAATACTGGTACCGGTATCGCGGTATGTAGCCTGGTAGCAATTGCCAATAGTTGAACGACGGTTACTAAACTAAATTATTCCCCTTTGGCCTTGTGTTTTTCAGTCGAAGGCATTACATTAATTTAGAAAAAGAAAAAACTGTACATTTTTATGGTTTAATTTACCAGCAATTATATCAGTGGTAGAGTAGCAGGAAGACTGCAGAATAAATGCATCTGTGCAATGCCAATTCACATTGCAAATGCCCAGGGTCTTTTTCCAGGTGTTCTGGTCGTATCCAGGAGGGGGGCGCATATTTCGTGGTGTAAAGGTGATATGCGTAAAAAGGATAATCTGCGGACGTGATGATTTTTTTTGCTCTTCGGCTTCGACAGAAACAGAACTCGAAGCACTAGAGGTTGGATTACTAGAATCACGGTCGGTCATCGCACACCACGATAATTCTATTGTAGGCGTTATTAATCGATACCCGCAACGAGAAACTCTTACCGGTACTAAAGTGATAGCGATACAATAAATCGTAAAAATCTAAGCGACAATTTATCGCCGGTAACCTAAAATACCGATAATTTTTTCAGGGTCAAGAAACAATAAAGCCGAAATTATATTTCTTAGGCAACGAAACGATAAGCATTCATCTTTTTTTTACCTTGGACATGCAAGCCCTACTACCATAGTCTAACTACCTAGTACCTACATTGCGCCTTCCATTAAGCGAGCGAATATGCAGTTTATTCTAAGCTGAGTAATTTGCATCAAAAAAAGCTTACAAGCCTACCTTTTCATCAAAACAATAAGGCTATCGCACATTTTCAACAAAACAATAAGGCGGAACATTTTACGCGCGAAAACGTAAAAAGCAGTCATGCGATAATGCGCCAGACGTGATGACATTTACATTTTCCATTGATAACTATGAATGAGTTTACGTAACAATGGCATCATTATGATTCTCGCTTCCCATGACAACACGGATTTGTACTGTTAGTTTGGCGAGGGATATTCCAGAGGCTCAATGAAAAACATTAATTACGTTAAAATGGAAAGCCGGTTGAGCGAAAACAAGATGGTATATGTTTTTTATAACAACTACAGGGTACAGGATCAATAAACTCGCAAAATGTGCAAAATGCCTTTACTGGCTCTTTAATATTGCTTTGCAAGGCAAACACAGATTCTATGAAATGAAATCAGAAAATATTTTGAAAAATACTTGCTGTGTGTGTACTGAACTTTTTACAAACAGTATTGTATGTACAATCTACTCCATATATAGGTTTGTATTCAGCAAACTCTGTAAGTTTATACTCTGCGAAGAACAAAGGTTATGCCCGGGCGCGGCTTTTACGCTTTTGATATTTCTTTTTTGTATTTGAGCAAATGACATGTTTTCATCGTACTTTGTAGTTGTGACTCGCTTTCAATTCAATCTATTTTCACAAATCAATACAAAAAAAAGTTGCAATTGAATTTTATTCAATAGTCATACATCAGTTACCATATTGTGGTAGAATACAATTAGTAACCGGTACATCAATACCTCTGACAATAGTTACGGTAAGTAGTGATAATCATAAAAGAGACAAAAAATAATAAAAATTGTGCATAGAAAACACAACAACCCTTTAAAAAATTATGTGCCTCCCTCGTTCTTAAATTTATGGTATTAAATTTACACAGCTCGAAAATTATAGCTCTGTTTAGAAGAGTTAAAATTAGTTTTCTCATATTTTTAAACATGTAGTAAAATCACATACACAGCACAGGGTTTGGCCCACACCTTTAGCTCTGTTGTAACAAAGAACTTTGCTTTAGGATGAATGTCCAGTGTGTGTGACAAAATAATACAGCACCAAAGTACCGTAACTCACCCACAAACATGATTGGCAAATGTTACATCACAATTTTAAACTTAAGAGAAATATTGACTACAAGAAGTCAAGAGTCCACAATGTGCTCTACAGCAGATTGATTGCAACAGTGAGTACGCATTAAACTTTTAAAAAAGTATGTCGATCTTGGTAATTCTAAGGTCTGCAGCAGATTGCAATAATGTTACATCCTTTATCACAATATGTCAATTTTTTGACATCTTTGCCTTCAAGATTTTGCCAACTTGTTGGGATAATATAATATATAATAATAATAATATATAATAACTGAGGTTATTTTCAAATTATATTGAACGGAAAATTCAACGATTAATTAGTCCATTCTTCAGGGAGAATCCCAGAATGCTGTTTTATGGAAAAAACTGCAAAAAACTTTGCTTTTAGCACTTTCAGAACTTATTGCACCAGGTAAGCAACAATATTTGCCTCTTAAACACAGACTGTATTACGACACTGAAGTCTACCATGTTAGTCTGAAACCAATGTTAAGGTAATTGGCAAAAAAAAATCATACAACAGTTGTAGAATAGGGATGTGTGCCTCAAGGAAAATTACTAGGACTCGCCGAGTAACGAGTATTCACGACATTACTCGGCCGAGACCGAGTATCTACGACGTCAAAATATGTACTCAAAATCAGGTGAAGAGCAAAAAGAAAAGGTCATCACATCCGTAGAAGTCCTAATTTCGACTCGAATTCAGCAAAAAAAAGGTCAAAATAATAATGCTTTAATACGCGGCCGATTATCAATCAATACTTGCACTTGGCCGAGTCCGAGCAATGCCTTAATACTCGACCGAGTACTTGGACTCGACTCGGCACATCCCTATTGTAGTACAGGGTGTTCATAAAGTCTTACACAATTTCAAATTTTTTTTTATGAAGTCAATTCTTCAAATACAGTATATTAACTGGGTTGGGTTTATTTTAATCAGAGCTGCTTAAAGTTTTTATTTAAAATAAATTTGACGTTTAGACAAGATTCTATGTTTCATGAATGTGTTAAATAAACACTTATTAAATGATCAGGGGTTTGTTTAACACATTCATGGAACACTTGAAAGTTATATGACTTGAAAATTGTATGAAACAAAACTTTATTTTGAATAATAACTTTAGGCAGCACTTAAAATAAAACCAACCTGGTTAGGATATTTTGAGAATTATTGTTACCAAAAAAAGTTTGAAATTGTGTCAGGTTTTCTTTTGTTTTTTTTTAAAGTCACATAATTGTAGCTTGGGTTTGTAAAATAATGCATCGTGGAAGATGCCGTGGTTTAGCATCAAGCTCGCGAGGTCGGTTCCGGAGCCCAATACGCCAACCAATCTGCCAGCTCCATGTGCTTGCATCAGAACTTATGAACACCCTGTATCTATATACACCGACAACAAAAGTTTCAATATTACCACCATTGGCAACATTAGTAGCAACACTTGCAGTGACTTCAATTAAACACTCAATCTCGAAACCAAGATGCTACAAAATTCTATGATCATTTCACATAAGTCAAAAAAAGGCTCGAATTTGTCTGGCAAAGTGCTTGATAACTAATAATAGCAAGAGCTTGTATGTATGAACAAACTCACCACTAATTACATCATAAACACACCATACAGGCTGTTTGATTATGGTCGGCTTATAAGATGATGTAATTTTACCATGCTCAAATAGAAGGACAAGTAGGAAGAATCAATCTGCTACTCTCAGTTTGCTTTATTTTTTTCGTATATATTCCTGGCAGGTTACGGGCAGCGAAAAAAATGAAATAGAGCTAAAATGGTTTTATATCATGCCCCACAGCTGCGCAACACCATGCCCAAGCAAAACTGATAAGAGTCCATTTCTACTAAGTCAGCAACAGGGGTAGATTTAGGGGATGGGGAGAATGAGGGGGATGCATCCCCCGCCAGCCAATCTCAGCAATGTTTTTGATGCATCAAATGTTTCCATAATTTTGAACCTCTTTGATTTAATAATTTTTACGCCGTAACCACGCATAAATCAAAAATGTGCAAACAAAAAGTGTAACTAATTTGGTGAACAAATAGACTACTCAGGGGCAAAAAAACAAAACTTGCATTACAAATTGTTCGAAAAGCCCTAAAATGCCCATTAACAGTATGTATCGATGAATTTCAAAAATTTTACGGGGGAGCAGGCTCCCGGACCATCCTGGAATCATTTTTTCCCCAATTTGCTTCATGTTAAACTTTTCCAGAAAAAATAGGCAATGTCTAACTGTCTATTTTGCCATGCGAACGGCAAAATACCTTCCAGGTCTATTTTGCCAGCAGTAGGTAAAATCAGCATCAACTAAAATAGATCTAGAAGCTATTTTGCCGGCGCTTAAAAACAGTCATGAGTATCCACACTATATGGATTGCACTATATCCAGCAAAATAGACGTAGAACCCATTTTGCCGTTAGGAGCAACATAGACTCTTCCAAAAATAAAAATTAAAAAAAGTCAAAAATTGGTGCTAAAATGTTCTGAATATGCAATACTCTCCTGACGTGGACACATTTAAAAAAGGAGATATTTACGTCCTTTTTTGGGTCTAACATCTTTGTATTTGGTTAACATTCAACCTCATTCAAAACTACATCCCCACACCAAAATTTTCTGTATCCGCTCCTGACCAGCAAACTTATGAGTTTATGAACTCAAAGCCTTTATCAGTTTATACCACAATGACTTGTGCTGAAGTTCACCTACCTTTATCTCTCATTTTTAACCTATTATAAACTTAAACTCATCTTTCTTGGTAAACATATTTACCGGTAGTATAATTTTGAAACATAATCAAGACAATTGGGCCGTTATTAGCGTCAAACATCTTTAGCAGCCATTGATGCCTGTCTAACCTGCACTTATTTGCACTGCTTTCATGCATCCAAAAGCAAAGTGTTTGGCTATCGCCAGGTGGCGCAATTAAAGTTGCTCCGACACTGCCTCGCGCCGAAATTTCATTAAGCTTCCAGACTAGGTATTGTAGAGACTGTGGTTCAAGTGTGATCCTTTTACGCCCCTGCTTTCTATGTTTTGTTGTATGATAAAGGCTGCTGTGAGACTAGTTGGTCAGGGGAAGCTGTGTGATTCTGTTA
The DNA here is from genome assembly GCA_964006365.1 of Trididemnum miniatum. NCBI lineage: Eukaryota > Metazoa > Chordata > Ascidiacea > Aplousobranchia > Didemnidae > Trididemnum > Trididemnum miniatum. Next base: position 39,754,042 of record OZ023231.1, on the reverse strand, counting down.
TAATTGTTGAGCGGGAATGACGTCATAATGGTTACTGTATCGGCTGGTATGCTTTAACAATAATTGTTATTTTTTATTGTTTTGGTTTTCGAGGGATCGAAAACAGGTTTTATAACCTTAATTACCGTACCGTAGACTTAATTGTTTGAAAGTTTGGCTCTAAGGATTAAAAACACAAGATCCCTTTATTCAAACCTCAGCGTTGTTTTTTCGCTGCAACATTAGTTCTCAGCGTGGTTTTTTCGCTGCAACATCAGTTAAAACCTGTTTTTTTTAATTGTCTGAAAGGTAAGTTAGTTCTGAGCTGGAGGTAGACTAGGTCGTTGGGTATACAGTAGGTTTAACAGGTTACTGGTAGTTTTCATAGGATTAGCTAGTTGGATTACTGTAAACTTTGTACAGTTAAGTCTCAGTATTTATGGTTGAGGTGATGGAAGATTCTAGAGAGGCTCATGATAAGACGCCACTTCTAGTTCGTGCCTTTTCGGCCCCAGGGATTTCATCTGCCCAGCATGTTGGAGTGTCAACCAGTAATGGTGCTGGCGAACTGTCCAATTTTCAGTCTAGGTTCGATTCGCAGTCGGTGACGTCTTCATGCAGACGTCGCATTTAGGCTAAGTTGGCTAACGCTCGTCTAGATCTTGTTCAGAAAAAGCAGAGGTTGAAGATGGAATATGAACACAAGAAACTGGAGTGTGAACGTGCTTTGCTCAAGGCTGAGGGCGAAGCAGTAGAGGCTGACATCATTGCCGAGGGTTCTTTAAAAAGTATTGGGGACATTCCCGTTTTCGATGAGCTACCGGTAGCCACCCCGTTGCTTGCTTCCGAGAAGGTTGATGCCTACATGTATTCAGAAGGGAGACCGGCCTTGGCCCAGATTGGAATATTGGAATAAGCAAGACACAGTCCGAAGTATTAGCCCCCCAGAGTACCAGCATGTCTCACGGGCCGGCTGTTGCTTCCAGTCCACCTTGTCTGTTGGGCGGCGTGTCGGTACCGGTACTCCCTGGTTTTTCTGTTGTTGCATCTCATGTGCAACATTCGTCTGGTGCTTTGTCTGGTAAGCTGGCTGTCACATCCAGTCCACATTGCTCGTTGGGTAGTGTACCCCCATGTCTGCTGTTGCACCCTATGTGCAACATTCTTCTGGTGTTTCGTTTATTGGGCCGGGTGTGACACCCAGTCCATATTGTTCGTTGGGTAGTGTACACCCTGGTATGTCTGTTGTTGCACCCCATTTGCAACATTCTTCTGGTGCTTTGTCTTGTGGGCTAGCTATCACACCACATTGCCCATTAGGCAGCATACCCCTTGGTTTGCTTGTTGTTGCATCCCATACGCAACATTCTTCTGGTGCTTTGCCTAATGGGTCGGCTGTCAATGTGTGTTCTCTGGAGTTGCCTCCTGTGAAGTTAATGGTGCACATGGAACATAGATCCTGCTGCTGGATTAAATAGCGTAAGTCATAGTTCGCCTCTCAGGAGTCCTGGGACCTCAGGTAAGTCAGTTAAAGCAGTAGGTTTAAATGACATCGCAAAAATGATGGTTCGTTGCCGCGGCTCTGAATCAATTTCTGTGTCAGATCGGTACGATGGTAATCCCCTGGAATATTATCAGTTTATTCGTAAAGTGGAAGACCGGATTTTAAACATTTGTGGGCAAAGTGACCCAGGTCATGCTCTCTATTTGTTGCACGAAGCCACTAAAGAGCGTGCCCATAAGCTGATATGGAGTTATGTCATGCTTTCTCCCAATAAGGCTTTGTCAGAAGCTTTGCAGCTCCTTCATAATGCTTTTGGTTCGCCAAAAGTTGCTGTTAGGGCTTTCATTGACTTTATTTGTGAAGGTGATGTTATTTGCAATAATGAGATTGGCTTGGAAGAATTTTATTCTGAGCTTGTTAATTGTAAAATTGTGTTGGAAGCTGCAGGTGCCCACAATTGTTGTACTCTGCTTTTGCTGCAGAGCGCGTTTTTGCTCGTTTGCCTCGTGATCTTCAGAGAAGCTTTGCCAAGCTAGTAATGCCTAGTCTTTTTGACGGGCATGCTTCAACGATTACCCGTTTTGCTGCGTGTGCCCTTTTCCGCGCTTGGCCAATACTTATTATGAACGTGTGTTTCTAACGTTATGGAGTGCGGAAATAAAAACGAATTGATTGATAATGGAACGTGATTATGATATGGACATAGTTCCTCTTCAATTATTTATCGATTTTACGAAGCAAAAGCACGGTTTGCTATGCTCTCGGTTTGGAAGATTATTACTAAACTCATCTAAGAACAGTAAGGTTGTTTCAAAATGGAAACCAGGGGTTAGAGCTAATGCAATACAATCATACAGCTCTAAAGATCAGGTAAAGCTGGTGAGTAACATGGAACCCGCACTTAGGTCCAGGCCTCATAATGTGGTCAAACAGACCACTTGTTATTGTTGTGATTTAGTAGGTCATGTGATAGGTCGGTGCGGAATGTTTCTGGAAAAGGGAACTGCTGATCGCAAGTCTCTCGCCAATCAGAAACGTTTATGTTACAATTGTTTAGGTAAGGATCATGGAGTAAGAGATTGCACAAGCGAGTTAGTTCAGATGTCGTTCATGCGGTAGAAAGCACCATACGTTTTTACACTCAGTCGACACTGAGCAGGGGAGAGCTACAACGACGCCAGAACCTCCCAAGGACAAACATCTACATGATGATCAGACGGCTGCAACAGTAAACTCTGAGACTGTCTCAAAGATGAGGAACATCGACACAAAGAAAATGAAGACCAGACTTCAGTTAGGTCCGTGTGTGTAATAGAAAATGTGTCAGGGAAGTGTGTGGATACACTGGCCCTTTTAGATTCCGGCGCTGATTGTCACTTGATGGTTGCAGACCTCTACAGGAGACTAGGTCTGTCAGGCAGGCCTATTCGGACAGAAATTCAGTTAGCTAACGGCAAAGTTGAAATTCATGACACTGTGACTGTGGAATGTGCAGTGCGTGGTATTGGGGAGAGTGACATCTTCACTTTGGAGAATATTCGAGTCGTTCCGAGTTTACCAGATCTAAAGGGCAGCATTCTCATTCAAGAGGATATTGATTGGAATTCTCATCTTTCAGGAATAGATATACCTGAAACTCAGGTAAGAGATGTTCAACTTATTATCGGAATAGATAGTCCAGGCTTGCACATCTTTTCGGAGATCCGTCAAGATGGGGCCTGCAGTATTTGGGCTGATAAAACTCCATTAGGATGGGCACTGCATGGCCGTGATGGGGGTCACTCGGACTCCTTTAGCTGTAGTGTCAATTTGCTGCTCGAGTCCCAGGCTGCTTTATTGACGAATTCTTAATGTCCATGCCAATTCGATTATGTTGATCGTGCTTACGATCCTGATATTCTTCAGCCTTCATTGGACGACGAGTGTACCGAGATGATTATGAGACGCACATGTGTTCATGACAACGGGCACTATCGAATTGGTATTCCCTGGAAAGAGGGGTGTCTTAATCTTCCGAATAATTATCAAATGGCCATGTCACGTTTGAATTCTTTGGGTAGACGTTTGATGGCAAATTCTGAAATACGTTCTAAATACACAGAGAAAATTCGGGATATGATCGCTCAGGGCCAAGCTATTGAAGTACCTGTTGAGTGTCGGCGTGAAGATAATAGAACATGGTACATTCCTCACCATTGCGTCACAGAGAAGTTTTGTGTGGTATTTGATTGTGCTGGGCAATTTCAAGGCACGTCACTCAATAGTCAGATATTACAGGGCTCCGACAACATGAATAATCTTGTAGGTGTTTTAATGCGTTTTCGCAAGCATTCGGTTGCGATTGTCGGTGACCTACAGGCTATGTTTATCCAGGTCAAGGTGGACGAAGTGGAACAGCATGCTTTGCATTTTCTCTGGTGGACTGATGATGACTCGGCTAAACCTCCCTAGGAATATCAATTGATGGTGCACTGTTTCGGTCTCACAAGTTCGCCTTCAGTTGCTGGTTATGCTTTTCGCCGGACTGCAGAGGAGAATCTCCCTGTGGTTTTAGACAAGGCGGTTCAGGTAGTATTTGGAAATATTTATGTTGACGATATGCTGGTATCCATGCCCGACAGTGAGGGTGCTATCGGGTTGGTGGAGGAGCTTGACTCCTTGCTGAAAAGCGGAGGTTTCGAACTTGCCAAGTTCTCCAGTAACTGTTCTAAGGTGCTCGCAGCGCTGCCAGCCGACCGCTTAGCGCTCCAATTAAGTGAAGTGCATTCGGATGGGGAGGACTCTCCTGGGCAAAACATTTTAGGGTTAGTCTGGCATCCGGAGTCAGATGTATTGGGAGTTAAGGAGACCCCCCCATGGCCCGTCTTTATACACGTAGAGGTTTATTGTCTTCGGTAATGAGCGTCTTCGATTCCCTTGGTATTTTGGCTCCGTTTTTGCTGCCGTTAAAACAGTCGCTTCAGCGCCTTGCTGGGATGAACCTGGGGTGGGATGTAGAAATTCCTGCCACCGAAAAAAAGGTTTGGGATAAGTTTTTGAAAGTTTTGCCTAGGCTCCGTAGTCTCACAGTTACGCGTTGCTTTACCGGGTTGTCGTCCTCTAAGGACTGTCAACTGCATGTTTTCGCTGATGCGTCAGTTGCACGCATCGGAGCCGTATGCTATTTGCCTACTTTTTCGGACGGTGTTTACTACGTTTCGTTTATTTTAAGCAATCACGTGTTGCACCTGTAAAGTCGTTGACAACTCCGCGTATGGAGTTAAGAGCTGCTGCTATTGCTGTACGCTTGGCCAAATTTGTACAGCGCGAGCTTGATGTGTGTTTTACAAGTGTTGTGTTTTGGTCGGATTCGATCACTGTTTTAAAGTATTTACGTAATACATCAAAGCGCCGACCGATATTTGAAACTAATCGTATTAAACTGATTTTTGAACTTTCATCGGTTACGCAATGGAGCTTGGTACAGACTGCGAGCAATCCAGCTGATAAATTCTCGCGGCGCTTCGCCCTCTTAAATCAATAAAGCCGAAAAATGCTTAAAGGGACCGTCCTTTCCACTCACTCCTGAGGAAATTTGGTCCTTTGGGGGAGATGTGTCTGGAGTCAATGGTTCCGGTGACCTTTCCAATGAGGTAAATCTGTGCTCAAATTCCTCAGCATCTGTTGAAACTTTGGAATTAAAAGGAGGTGCTCTTGGAAGAATAACAGATCGCTTTAGTAATTTTTGTGGCGCAGTGCTTGTGACAGCTTAGATACTCAGGTTACGACTTTAACTTTATTATCGAGTAACCGGAAAGAAGAAAAATTTTGTATCAGATACTGATTATATTGGTGCGCGAGAATACGACTTGGCGTTTCTAAAATTAATTGCCTTGAATCAGCGACAGGAGTTTCCCGGATTACTAGAAGCCCTGGAATCTACGCCGTATCATGAGATTGCGTCTGGTAAATGCAGCGAGGTACTAAAAAGGGAATTACAGTCGTTAGTAAAATATTGTCCATTTGTTGAGAGAGGCCTGCTTTGCCTTGGAGGTCGACTGCAGCGTTAGTTCTGCTGCGGAAGGGGATACTTAGTGCATATTTATCATCCCATCCTGAAAACGAATTTACCATACTGAGAAACAAGGTGCTATAACAAGCTTGCTTTGGAGTTGTTGGTCACCTGCTAAGAGGCGGAGAATTTAAGTAAGTGTTTTTCCCAACAACACAAGTAAACTTGCTACCTTGTTCCAATCCTGAAATCACTATTCCTTTAATGCTGTACGTCAAGCAGAAAAGCTGTCAATACCAGTTTTAATAACATTGCTTTGACCAATCAAACCAGCGTCCCACAGTCCACTTGGCCTTCAGATGTTCACAAACAAGTAACTATCACCAAGCACTTAGTGCTAAGAACACCACTGGGTTTAACATTTTTATAGTACAGGTATATTTAACATAACTAATCAAACGTTTTCGGCGATTCCATAACGCCCTCTTCAGGATCTACGATGAATTAATGATTATTGAAAAACTACACTGCAAAACATTGGCTGCAATAAAATCACAAAATACTAATAAATGCTGAAACTGACTTAGCTCTAGGGTCTAGACTAGCTATCTCATTTTTCAGTAAAATTTAAATTTACGGTACAATTACAATTATGACTAATTGATGATATCACAACAATAAGCAATACGGCATGAAAAATAATAAATATTTAGCAAAAATGACGCTCCATTCGCGTATAATTGCTTATTTAGTTTCGGGTTTTGTTTTTTGATCGATAAGGCTTCTTGGATTTTGGCTTCATAAGCTGTATTGCATTTCCGAATTAGTGTAAATGAATTCAGATCTTGTTTTTGTTCTTGAGAGCAAGTGCTGCAATTTTGGATATGTTCTTTAACAGCACTTTTATTCGACGCTGAATCGCTCAAATGCTCCTTAATTCTAACGCTCAAATGTCGCGATGAAGTGCCTGTGTATGTAGTGCTCACATCACGTGAGCAAGTGAATTTATAAACGACATCTGAGCGTAGAATTGAAGGTGTTTGGCTTTTCAGTTGAAAATAGTGTCCAACTTTGGTGGTCGTATACAGGGGCGCAACATGGATTCCAAATTTTCTTTTTATTATCAGGCGAATATTATTGAAAAAATCTTTCGATATTTTGCCAGCAAAAGGTACTTTAAACAGAATTTTTGGGTCTGGTTCATTCTCGGTCGGTGTTTGTGTGTCTGGTTGATGTAGAAAACGTTCCAAAATCTTGTTGAAAAAATGTATGGGATAGTTATTCTTATAAAAAGCCGCCTCAAATTGTCTACCGCAGTCTTAAAAAACTTTACAGAGGAACACACTGCCTTTTCTCTATGTAGTAGGCAGAGAACTAAACCTTCTTTCCAAGTTTCAGGGCACACCGCGCAAAAATTGAGAAAAAGACCTGTGTGGGTTGGCTTTCTCTATGTCCATGTGTCAAATCCATTTGGGTTAATTTTTATTTCTATATGCAAAAAAGAAATTGTGCCATTACTTTTTTCCATAGTGAAACGAATGCTTTTGTGTTGGGAATTAAGTAAATCCAAGAACGTTGTGCTAGATCGTTGGTCTTCGAAAATTGCGGAAATATCATCGACGTATCGAAGATACAATTTTGGATTCGTATCTGATTCTTTTTGAAGCAATTTGTTTTCCAAATTAGCCATGAAAAAATTAGCCAAAGTGGGGCCCAATGGCGACCCCATGGTGACACCGTCTATTTGTTGATAGAAAATACTTCTTTATAAAGAAATAAACCTTTGGTAGCCAAGTTCATCAATTTTATAAAAATATCTTTAGTGAAAGGAGTTCCTTTTGCTATAATTCTGTTTAATTCTTTTTTAAGTACCTTTTGCTGTTTAAAGTATTATACCTTTTTGCTGTTTAAAGTTTAAAAAATTCTGTTTAAAGTACCTTTTGTTGGCAAAATATCGAAAGATTTTTTCAACAATATTCGCCTGATAATAAAAAGAAAATTTGGAATCTATGTTGCGCCCCTGTATGCGACCACCAAAGTTGGACACTATTTTCAACTGAAAAGCCAAACACCTTCAATTCTACGCTCAGATGTCGTTTATAAATTCACTTGCTCACGTGATGTGAGCACTACATACACAGGCACTTCATCGCGACATTTGAGCGTTAGAATTAAGGAGCATTTGAGCGATTCAGCGTCGAATAAAAGTGCTGTTAAAGAACATATCCAAAATTGCAGCACTTGCTCTCAAGAACAAAAACAAGATCTGAATTCATTTACACTAATTCGGAAATGCAATACAGCTTATGAAGCCAAAATCCAAGAAGCCTTATCGATCAAAAAACAAAACCCGAAACTAAATAAGCAATTATACGCGAATGGAGCGTCATTTTTGCTAAATATTTATTATTTTTCATGCCGTATTGCTTATTGTTGTGATGTCATCAATTAGTCATAATTGTAATTGTACCGTAAATTTAAATTTTACTGAAAAATGAGATAGCTAGTCTAGACCCTAGAGCTAAGTCAGTTTCAGCATTTATTAGTATTTTGTGATTTTATTGCAGCCAATGTTTTGCAGTGTAGTTTTTCAATAATCATTAATTCATCGTAGATCCTGAAGAGGGCGTTATGGAATCGCCGAAAACGTTTGATTAGTTATGTTAAATATACCTGTACCTTAAAAATGTTAAACCCAGTGGTGTTCTTAGCACTAAGTGCTTTGTGGTTAGTAAAAAGCACCTTTCTACCGAAATTGTATTATATAAGTAACTATCAGCTCTTTGCACTCTGTACCTGCTGCAATTTACGACTAAAAATATGGTTCGGTACATCGTAGCTGTTGCTGATGATGATCATATCATAGCTGTTGCAGAGTCATGCAGTATGTTCAATTATTCTTTACTACGACTGCAAATTAGCACAACTTACAGTTCATACAGATGTTGTAAAGCCAAACACAACAAAATTGCATTTACCAAGAGTGAAAGTAGCTCTCTTGTACAAATATCAAAATTTGCTCAAAAATTTATTTCACTGATAATTCATTGCATCAAATCAGCAGCAAATTTCACACTGCACTTTGCATGTAACACATTTACAAGATATTAAGCAAAGCTTCATAATTACTGACCAAGGTTTGTCGCAATTTTTTTATTCTGATAAAAATATAAGACCAACGTTTCAATCCACTTTTAAAACAAGTGAGTCAAAAACTTGACTTGCTGGCTTCCGTAACATGTTTTCAAAAATTTCAATAAGCAATCAGCTAGTTTTCTGGTTTCTGAAACATACTAGTAGCACAATGACATCATGTCGAAAATATCAATTCTTAACATAAGCAAGGTACCAGAGAGTTTTATTATTTAATATTAATGTCTTTGCATAGTGCCTTCCACTGACCAAAATTCAAAACAAAAGCCCTTAAAATTGCGTAAAATATAGCTAAGCCCTTGGGCAAAAAATGTATCATGAAAATGTAGCGCACACGCTGACCCAGCTACAAAAAATCTAACCAAAAATCAAATCGTCATTATACTCGCCTTATTACGCCGAAGCGTGTAACGAGTGGCGAGGCTCATCTCCGCGGCTGAGCGCCTGGGCTACACAGCTCCGAAGAAATGTTGCAGCGGTTGCGAGCCGTTGGCGACACTGTGCCGATTTGACCGGTCCGAGAATCGAACCCCAGACCTCCCGCATCAAGAGCGTGCGTTTGGCAATTGAGCTAACGGCCGGTACCCCAGCTACAAAATGATATACATTTTTTAGTTGGTGTTTAACTTGTGGCTATTTATGCTATTTGTCAGGGTATGGTCTATTGTTAGCTGTTCTGTTCTCTGTTCTGTGTCAGGAACACCAGTGAACAATAACAATTATAACATTATTTAAGTAAACAAATATGTATACGAGCATGCAGTTTGCATGTTTCCGCGTGAGAGGGATAAGAGTCTATGACTAACATGACTAACAGACTAATTAACACTTTTCAACAGACATAATTCTTTGTAACAACATCAAGTTGGGACGTAGCAAATTATGACCATTCAAGAACTAGGCTACCGGTAGTGAATACTAAAGCTACGGCTTCGCAAGTGGTAGTTTCAAATTATCACCGTAATTATCACTCAAACTCAGTAAGAATTTCAAAATCTGCCGTGGTGGAACAGAGCAGTGAGAATTTTACCAGTAAGAATTTCGAAATTATTATCGGAAGTGATAAAATTATCACAGGGAAAAATTATCACAGAGTGAGGTTTTTTGATTTCAGTGAGAATTATGGTGATAATTTCAGTGATAACACTGGTCAACAGCAAAATTTATACAGAAATGACAATCAACTTTTTTAAAAGAATTTTTTCCGCTGATTCCAAATCTGCAGCCAGTTTTTGTCCATCAAGTTAGGTTTAAAAGATATTGTAAGTTTTTTTTATCGTGGTTAACTTTTCAAAACGTAATTGTCACACCACAATTTATCTTTGTCGCAAAACAAAGCGTTTGGTTGTGACATCACAGTTTTTCGTTTGTGAGTAGCCAAACGTCATAAATCTCCTTAATGTGAATTTTTCAATAGCATGGGGAAGCTTTACTGTATCAGGTATTACCAATCAACTTGAATTTTTTCCAACCCTTAGATCATCTCCTATCATGATCAGTCTTGACAGCGCTGTGCTTAGCAACCTTTTTTATGTAAATATAGCTTAAATCACAAACTCTAGTTTTAAAGGAGTAGCCTCAACAGCTCAATTAAGAATAATCGCTGGGGTGTCTTTAAACAAAAATATAAAATTCATTTAATGTCTTCATGTTGACTCCAAGGCGTTTTTGGAAGCAGATAAATTTTAATAAATTAGAATTACATGTTTTTCTACTGAATTTTAATTACACTTTGGAACTGTCGTATGATTCTCGCTCATATTGTTGTTTGATGTTTGCCTTCTCTCTCTTTTTTTTTTTTTTTGTTTTGTTTAATGTTTAATTTCTTTTTTTAGTTTCTTTGTATATTGTTTTTACATTATCTCTAAACCTACTCGATATGGTGACTAATATGCTCGTAATTTAAATTTCGATCTCACAACAAGATCAGCCCAGCAAACATTGATTGTTGGGCCCTTGTTGGCAAGAAGTTGGTTTCAGCATTGGCACGATGTTGGTTGCCAACGTTGGCCAGATACTAAGCGCACCATTTTGCCGCGTGGGCCCAACGTTGGCATCCACAGCTGGCCAACATCGAAATTTGCATCTGGCCAACATCTGGTTTTACCTTAAAACTACTGCTGGCCAACGTTTATATCTACTGCTGGCCAACATCTAGTTTTACCTTAAAACTACTGCTGGCCAACGTTTATAACTACAGCCTGCCAACATCGAAATTTGCATCTGGCCAACATCTGGTTTTACCTTAAAACTACTGCTGGCCAACATCGAAATTTACATCTGGCCAACATCTGGTTTTACCTTAAAACTGCCGCAGGCCGACGTAGAAATCTGCTTCTAACCGTCATCGCATGTTGCATTACATCTTATTTCTGGTTACAAAGTCACTCACCAAGGTATTTTTGAAAGTTTACTGAGAACAAAAAAGAGAATTAAAAAAAAAAAAAAAGGAAACAAACAAATAAACAATCGTGTTTTTTATTTGAAGGCCAACGTTTGTAGCGTTAAATTAAAGATAAATTTCTTACATGAAAAGTTTTTCCAGATTCTTACATGAAAAGTTCATTCAACACATTGCGATGATAGGAAGCGGACGTGTGTAATTTGCAGCGAAGTTGAAGTGGCAGTGCGAACCGAATTGTTACAGTGCAATACTAGGCGTGGTTCAAAGCAAATTCCAGCTATCAGAGTTTTTTCAAGTTAGGATGTCTAAAAGTGTTGCTACTAAATTGGATGAAATACTTCAAGGAATTGGAGATATTAATAAACGCATGGACAGTATAGACCAAAGATTGGTTAATTTGGAAGGGCGCATAAATGACATTGAACAAGCTAGCAATGCAAGGATTACAAAAATAGAAAATCAGTTGACTCAAAAAATCAATGGTTTGGCTGATATAGAGAAAAGATTATCAATTCTTGAAAAGAAGGAAGAAAAACGCCATGATGAATCTGTCATGAAAGAATCTTATGAAAAATGATTTAATATCTTAATTCATGGCTTAGAAGAAGACCATAGCTCAGCATGGGAATCTCGCCAAGAAACCCTAAAAACAATACATAAATTTCTGCGAGAAGGCTTATGCATAGAAAATCCTTCTCGGTTTGTGTTTGCAGATTATCACAGGCTCCCGCAAAGACCGGTTTACAAAAATAGGTAAAAAGTTGACCGACCTGTCATCATTAAACTAACTAGCGCCGCAGATAAACAGGAAATTTTTGCTGGACTGAAAAACTTGAAACTTTATAATGAAGCAAGATTACCTACTTGCTCCAGGTCCTAGTATGTAACGCAGCACCAACCGAAACTATTTCAAGAAGAAAAAAAACAACTGATGCCACTCTTTAAATCTGCTCGATTGCAAAAAAAACCAACCCAGTGGAGAGCCGAACACGGCCATTAAGTCTTATATGTTAACCATAAGAAAGTTAACCTACCCACTGACCAAAGTCAATGTGATACTGTCAGTGATTCCAGTGACACTGAGGCCTAGTTTGGTTTTGACCTCTAATGCACTTTATCTGGCGTAAGTTTGCTTTCTGATACGTATGAACTTGTGAATATTTTGTTAGCCTGAAGAATTTTATATATATACCTTCATTTTTACGCAGCCTTGTCTTATTAATCTCTATTATAATTAAGCTGAATATATATTTATTTATTTATATATATATGTATATATATTTTTTTGTACTGATACCTAAAGTTTTTTCTGCGCGTAACCGTCATTGGAATAAGTATCTAGACCTAGTGTACTCTTTGATGATAATTGAACCGCTTCTTGAAATCGTTCATAACGCTGATTAACTCAGAATCTACGTTGTCTGGATGTTTTACTATTTCTAAAATCACGGTCCGCACTGCTGACTTCAATGGTGCTGCATTTCAATGCGTGTTTTCTTTTTTCTATGATTGCAAATGTAAACTGTGCAGCAGCGGCTTCTGACTGCGAAGTGCTGTCTCAAGCAGCCACCTCAGATAATGAGGTAATCTTAAACCAAAATTCTTTACCTGAATTACTTTACGATTCCTTTCAATCAAATTATAACGCCCTGGAAGCTGGTAGGCTGGGTTTTATTCTCATTCGGGTCAAACCAAAGACTTCAAAAACTGGTATCTGCAGTTACACTTGCTGAACGCTCAGCAATTAAGTGTAGCGCGGAGGATGAAATAAACAGAGAATAAAAATACGTCAGTGAACTCTAGACAAAATTTAGTCCTGGCGCTAAAGGACCTTAGTAGTTATAAAGCGCTATAAAACCACACAACATTTCATTTCATTTTCCTGCGAGACTTATGACCTTATAGATAAACATATGTTTTCTTCAACCAATGACAATGCGCACTTAATTATCCATGTCAACATTTGTTCACTCCAGTTATATATCGACGAACTTAAACAATTCCTAAAATGCATGAAAACCCCTCCATCTGTACTCCTTCTGTCTGAAACTCGAATAAACGTACACCCTCATACAAATGTTGACATACCTGGATACACGTTTGTTCACTTTCCTTCACCTACCATCGTTGGAGGCGTTGGTGCGTATTTCTCGAACCTCGTGACATTTACTGAAATCGAAAATCTAAAAATGCAAATAAGGGGATGCGAAGACCAATGGTTTAAAGTTCAATTTCCGGGTCAAAGGGACAACTATATTCTTGCGGTGATCTATCGTCACCCTTGGGATAATGCTGATATTTTTTTAAATGTGTTAGACGAAAGACTGCAAAAACTAAACAACAAACGCAGTAAAGTAATACTAATGGGCGACATAAACTTTGATTTAAATAGCGAATCCTCCCTTAAATCTCATTACATGCATACGATTGAAAGTAACGCCTTCTCCAATTTGATCACTAAGCCAACTCGCGTGACTGTAGATTCAGAAACAATCATTGATCATCTTCTTACCAATGATACTGAATCTGTAATCACACCTGGTGTCTTCCTATATAAGCTTGCCGACCACTATGCCATCTATTCCATAGTTTCTAACCCTAATTTCAAAGATGTAAATAAACGTCACAATCTGTTCTCCTTTCGCAATTTTCATTCCGTGGATGGCACCAAATTTCGTAACGATCTTGAATCTTCCCTTACGCCTCTGATGTTAGATGCAATTAACTCACCTTTAACGCATTCGTCTCTTGATCAAAACTTCAACCGCTTGGTCACCGCTATCTCTGAGGTAATCGGGAAACACGCACCCCTTCAAACCGCCTCACGTAGGCGGAAAAAAATACAAAGTAAACCCTGGCTCACTAAAGGTTTATTAATCTCCATCAAAACTAAACAGGCACTATATAAACAATACTTCCTCAGCAACAATGAATTCGGAAAATGGTACTACAAGAAATACGCCAATAAGCTAACCAAGGTAAAAATTCTAGCAAAAAAACTTTACTACTTTGAATCAATTAAAGACAAGAAAAATAATCCGAAAGAACTCTGGAAAGTTATAAATTCGGCAATCCCCTCAAAACGTTCCTCTTTTCTTCCCATTACCAAAATAAAAGTTGGTAACACTGAAGTTGATGAACGGGACGAAATTACCGAACATTTCAACAACTATTTTGTTGAAATCGGCCATCTAATAGCAAAAAGTGTCAGCTCCTCCGAAAAAACAGATTTAAAATCCTTTTTGAAGAACTCTGTATCTGAAACCATAGTACTAGATCCTCCACAACCCATTGAAGTTTTTAATGCCATAAATTCTCTCAACCTTCACAAAGCTTCTGGATGCGACAATATTTCTTCTTTTTTTCTTCGTATGGGAAACGAAACGCTGGCCCCTATCTTGTCTTTCTACTTTGGTCTAGTTTTTGAACTCGGCTTTTTCCCCATATTTTTAAGACCTCCTAAGTTGTGCCCATTTTTAAATCCGGTGACAAACATCTTGTGCAAAATTATCGCCCCATTTCTCTCTTACCATGCTTATCAAAAGTGCTAGAAAAAGTAATCAAAAATCAATTCATTAACTTTTTTGAAAAGCATGAAATTTTCTATGAATTTCAATACGGGTTTAAAGAAAAGCGTGGCGTCATGCATGCACTACTGGATGTTATCACACCAGCATATGATGCGATACAACACAATCAATTCACAGCACTTCTTTTAATGGATCTACGTAAAGCTTTCGACACCGTATCCCACCGAATACTGTTGCAAAAACTTCTTCATTATGGAATCAGAGGAACAGCCTACAGTCTCATGGAAAGGTATCTTTCCAATCGTCAGCAATTCGTCTTCATTAACGATAGCGCATCTTCTACGAAACCTATTAATATAGGCGTTCCTCAAGGATCCATTTTAGGACCACTTCTCTTTCTCATTTACGTAAATGATCTCAAAAATGCTACCTCTTGTCATCCCCGTCTCTTTGCTGATGATACGTGTCTAGTTTTAGACAATCCCTCATTACAAGAACTTGAAAATGATTGCAATTCTGAACTTCGTAGATTACATACCTGGTGAAATGCAAATGAGTTGCAAATTAATCCAGAAAAATCCACAGCTATAGTCTTTCCTCCCAAATTGAATTCTCAGGAAACAGAGTTAAACTTAATCTATAACACCTCAATATCTCAGTATGTGAATCTTCCAAATATCTCGGTGTTACCATAGACCACAGGTTAAACTTCAAACCTCGTATACTCTCACTCGAAACACGTGTATCCAGGTCCGTTGGTATTCTAAGCAAGCTACGCTCCACTTTTCCTTCTCCTACCCTCCTCCTCCTTTATCACGCCCTTGTACAACCCCACTTAGCCTACGGACTCCCACTTTGGGGCAGTACATTTAAAACATATCTTTCGAAGTTGCAAATTTTCCAAAACAAGGCATTGCGAATAATCACGAAGTCCGATTGGCGTACTCCAATAACCCCCAAATTCCTAAACTTAAAAATTCTCAAAATTGCGGACTTGTATATATTTGAACTTGCGAAATTGATGCATCAATACTATAATAACTCTATACCCCCTTGTTTTTCCGATTTTTTTAGCCCACTTTCGGCTATCCATGAACGTTCAACCAGGTCAAAAACCAATAATAACCTATACCTTCCCAAATTCTCCACAAGTGGCTGTCAACAATCAATAAAATACCAACGAGTTAAAATTTGGAATTCATTAAACCCAGAATTGAAAAAACAGTCTTTCAAAACATTTAAAGCGAATTTGAAAAACGATCTTCTTGAAACCTACCAGTAACCCCTTTCACTTTACTAACGTTTCTTTTTTCCTTTAAGAGTATACCGTGTAGTAACGATATAGCAGTCGCTCAAGCGGCCGCTGCAATCTGTGGGTGGCTGCTTGACTCGAAGACTTTTAACAGTCACTTCGCAGTCTCCCTTGGGATTACAGTTGCATGTTGTGCTCCTTTTTTACGAACTTTACTGCGTTTGCGTGCAAAATATTTGTTTATAAAAAATATACGAATATATTTTTTTCTCTCCAGTTGTTTGTTTTTGTTTTGTTTCTTCTGTTTGATGGTACTGTTCTACTGTAATCTCGCCAAAAATAAATTGATTGATTGATAGAAAGTTTCTAAAAGTACGTGTTGTTGGAACTCTTATTAGGCCCCCCAATAAAGGCGTCAAGATTTGGAACGATATTCCCGATGACATAAAATCAAGTTCGGTGCGCAAGTTTACTCAAAATTTTTAAACTTCATTTTCTTGAGAAGTATTAACCTTGTTGATGGAGTTCCTGTAGGGTAAGGTGAATAAACTGTCTATATACAATGTTTATTTATGGATTGTATGCAAATTATGCCACGCTTTAAATTTTAGCTTATCCGCTTAAGTAAGGGTGGCTGCTTGACTCGATGACCCTGAGGTCCCTTCGCAGTGTCATCGAGTCTGTCCATTGATATTTATATTTGGTGGTCTTTGTTACTGCTTTTTTCGTTGTTTTTTTTTTCTATTTTATTTTGTTTTATTTTTCCATTGTTATTTGTATTTGGTGGTCTTATTGTTAGTTAATGGATAAATATATAATCAATCAATCAATTATTAGGCATAAACCGCTTAAACACCGCTGCAGTTTTATAGTGTTCGTTTTTTCCCGTGCATGTTGTGTATACTTTACTTGTATGCTGTGTCATGTGCTCTGTTTTCCTGTTTTGTTCATGGTTGGCACCTTAGTGTCCTGAAATCGATGCATGTTACCATTTTACGCGTGCTTTGCTGGTTGTGCGAGCGAGGTACCATTAAATCTGAAATGTATGTGTATGCACATTAAAGAAAAAGAATAAAAGTCTCAGATGTAGGCTGGTAAATAAAACCAGTTTCTTGTTTTCTTATCTCTGTGTTGGTGTGTCGTAACCGTTGCGATTAATCAAGATTTGCACTTTGCCGTTACAGACCGTATTTTATTTTTGTTTGAATCCTAAAATGTAATCAACGCACCGGCATTGCTTTAGTACTAATACATCGGTTTGTATCTTCGTAGCTGCACTGTTTGTGGTTTTCACGATCACCACACACTCATTATTGTTTGAAGCGAATAAAATGAAAATGAATGAATTACCACTCCTGTTGTTGAACAACCACTCCTGTTGCACAACTCAAATGACCACACGGGCCGAATTGTTAAAAACAACCTTGCCGCGTGCTTCGCCGCTGGTATTGAAAACGAACTTCCGTAAAACACACAAGTACAAACTTCAAGTAGATGGCAGCTGCAAGCACCCGATTATGGCTTCCCGATCAAGCTTACTAGGGACCCAAACGTCTAAGGGAACAGTAGAGTGACTTCGCTTTTACAACTTAAAAAAAATAATATAATCGTGCAAAATATAGGTGAGCATTATCACGCATGAAGTAAGTTTAAATTCCTGCAGCCTGTGCTCCATAAACTTAATAATATTATAACGACTTCTTTCATTTCTGTAATACAATGATGGAAATCTCAATAAAACTATTATCCTTAAATTTTGTTCACGTGTACAGTGATAATGCTGTACAAAAAATCAAATCTTCATTATACTCGCCGTAATACGCCGAAGCGTGTAACGAGTGGCGGGGCCTATCTCCGCGGCGCAGCGCTTGGGCTACACAGCTCCGAACAAGCGTCGCAACGGTGGCGAGCCGTTGGTGACGCTGTGACGGTTTGACCGACCCGGGAATCGAAGCCCAGATCTCCCGCACCGATAGGGAGGGCTTAGCAACTGAGCTAATCGGCCGGCACAATGCTACACACGTCTGCAGCAAAAACATCTCGCTTGTCTGACATTTCAAGCAAGCTGCCAAATCTTGCAGTAAATTCAAACAAAAAACGCCATGATTCTTGAACGATTTGTGCAGCTGCAAGGACGACTGCATTCACACAAAACGAAATTAAATCATCGAGCTTGTGCTCGATTCTAAGAGCAAGAAATCGCGGCATAAAACTCACTTCTAAAGCAGCGATTACAGTGCTTAACAATCTGCGCAAAAATTGATGGCTGCAATATTTCGCATAACACTTCGCCCAAGGTATCGCAGATAAATCAATTGAATTCAATAATGGACCACTTGTTGATAAGTTGAAACTTAGAAGTTCCAATTTAATACATACTTATGAATGGCAACTTTTTAGCAACTTAAAAAGTAAAGCGACTGATAAACCAAGATTGTTCGCATTAAATAAAAGTGCTGTGACTACTTCAACGAAAACTTTCACACTCATCAAGTTACAGCCAAACAGTTTTGAATTTGTCCAGTTACCCAATTGCATAAGGCGTGAATAAAATAAAGCAAACAAGTGCTAATTACAACCAATTTCGCAAAACCACAAGCCTGATGATCTGAAAGCGGTCTATGCTAGCTATTACTTTAACAAACTCTTCGCCTCAATGCGAAGACAGTTTCAGTGCGAGGAATCCGCGAAGCTAGGTTAACAGTCCAATGCACCAACCACTTGGCCAACTCCCATGTGCCCCTTATTGCTGCTTAAAACGTCAGTTTTAAACACAAACTCATACCGCTCACTCACGCATGAAAAAGTTGTTAGCTAAAGTAGCTGAAAAACATGTTACACTACTGCCCTCTAACGGATTAAAAAAACTTGCTTGAATTTTATGAGGTTTCCTGAACTTTCACGTTTTTTACGTTTGACTCCAAGTCAGGTGCTGTGGGTTAACCCTTCATTATATGGATATTTTTGTCACCCAAATTGAGATAAATATCCTCCGATAATTTGAAGGTGCTAGCTGTTGCCATTTAACAGTTATGAGTTTGTGAATATTTTCCTATTATTGACCTTTGACCCGAAACCACTTGACTGCCACCACCCGAAAGTTTTGAGACACAAGTTTACGTCGAGGTCTATCATCCCTGAACACTTCAAGCCTCTAGCATCAGCGGTTCAAAAGCCTTAGGTTGCGCAATATTGGCAACACTTCTTGGTTTTTTGACCTTTGACCCCGAGTCACGTGACATAGAACGTTTATAGTTGGTACACTGCAAGAACATACCAAGACACACCAACTCAATTAATTTCAAGTTTTTATGTGTTTTCAATCAATAGTTATAGACCAAACAACATATTTGCTTATTTGACCTTTGACCCCAAGTGACGTCACGCCAAACTAATCATTGTTGGTTCTTTTGTACCCTCGTTGAGATGCATCTGCTCCGCAAACTTGAAGGTCCTACCAGTTGCCGTTCACAAGTTATTGGCGTTTGATCAGATTTTTTATTATTTTACTTGATTGACGTTTGACCTTTAACCTGTTGACCGCCACCCCCCAAAACTTATTAGACACAAGTTCACATAGAGGTCTATCATCCCTGACGATTTCAAATCTCTAGCACCAGCTTCATGTTTTTTTTTTTTGTTGTTTTGTTTTAAAGTTATTTATTCGGCCGTAGACATGCATTAAAACTTATCCTGGGTTGCAAAGATCGTAGCGTGCAAGCAAGCTTGTGCGCGTGTTACTTGCTTGGGTATTGCTTCGATTACCCCAGACAGCAATTAAAACTTCTTTCTTACCTGTGTGTTCTATCAAAGACAAAATGTTCAGCGTCACTAGTTGCATCGAGAAAAAGATGCGAAAACTGAATTTAGCAATCGTCTTCTTCCACAGGCAGATATGCTATTGCATGCTTTTGTTCAAAAATATTTTAGCTTAATTGCAATGCAATTAGGGATTGTTGAAAAATAGTTTTGCTAAAAACAGCTACACCACATCAAAAAACTTAAGGCAAAAAATTGTCGACAAAATCTTCGAAAGAAATCGCTGCAATTAGTTATTAAATGCCTTGTCTAAAAAAATATTCACAAATGTAGCTTAAACACGTGCTAAGAAAGACGGTAGAACTATGCTAATCTGCATTAAAAGGAACGGCAGTTCTATCAATCTATTCCTTCAAAAGATATAATCGACTCTGACTTATGCATAAAATTTTACTTTCGCAATGTGCCGCCTCGTCGGTCGGTGAATAAATTCCTGCGTTGTCTATGCACCTTCATTCATGGGCAAAATAAATCCATATGCAGTAAGTCCGAGTAACTACGTTTGCAGTCTACTCTGTAAAATTTCATGCACAAACCGAAGTAAATCGTAACCTTGTCTGAATAAGATCGATAATAAAAATGATTATTATAGGAAATAACAGGGAGAGAAAATTTTGCAATTTAGCAACCTAAGGCTTTTGAACCGCTGATGCTGCAATTTAGCCCATTCGCTCAATAAAAAAATAAAAATCCACATGACCTGTAATTTCTCGGTGAAAAGTTCTTGATTATCCAAGATGATGCGCGGAAAAATCGAACTAACAAGATGAGCAATGTTGCGTAAATAAATCCGATATTGCAGCTTTTGAAATCATGAAAAGGTTGAAAGAAGAAAATAAAGTTGGGGTTAAAGTAAATAGGTTTCTAAAAACAAATATTAATTAAAACAGCGTCTCACAATGCTAATATTTCATACTTTTAATTACCGGTACAACGCTTTGCAAAAAATTCTTTTTTTTTAAGTATTTCAGTCAATTATCGTCAACAATATCAATCAATAACATCGGCTGTATGCAAAAATAAGCTAGCAGTATCACAAATTAGGCTACTACACAAATTAGGCTACTACACTTGAAAAAATTACTACCAAGTGATACAAAACTTAATGATTTTTTTTCATTTTTCTCTCTTCTTTTTCTTCCAAGCTGCGATAATCCAAACGTCACCATCCATTTTCGGGTGATGCAGGACGCACGTCGGGTTTCACCAAATGTAGCAAGCGATCTGACTCCAAAAGTGTGTGACGGTTTTTGTCCGTTTATTGAGATATAACAAACAACATTGAGCAAACACGAGAGTACATTTGCCTTACGTCTCTCAACTATCTTTTTAAAATATCTATTTTGGCAGAATCAGAATCCATAAATATATAAGCTTATTTCCTGTTTGTTATGCAAGAGCGGTAAATAGTAATCATCAAAACAAAGCATTAAACTAAAGCGAATAATACAAAGTCATCCAATAGAACAAATCATCAACTACGAGATTGTATAGCGAATAGGCTTAAGCTCTAAAGTCGAATGTCGTAGTCATGAGCTGAATAATTATGCGATAAATAAATAGGTATTGCGACTACACAAAGTATTGCAACTATGCAAAGCATAATTTGCAATCACTACAGCTTCAACAGTTGGGTAAGCGAGCGGGATATAATACGTTATGCCTGATTGGAAGTTTTGTGGAAGAACAGATTTGTTTTTATTTTTGGCGCAAGTGATTGTTGTTTACCTAGTGGTTTCGATTTCTTTACTTAATCTGACTCGAGGTGATCCTAATAAAGATCTTTGGATCTCGTTGTTGAGCAGTTCCGTTGGATATTTGCTTCCCTCTCCTATTCTAAACCGAAAAACTCCGGAATAATGTTTTATCTGACACTTCCAAGCAATAAGTCTTTTGATTATTTTCCCAATAACACACTATCGGAGTATACGACCAAGCTACCTCAGGAGATTAATCTGGAAGGTTCTTGGGAAGTTGGAATCGTTGAAATTGGTTACCCTCATACATGGTACAATGTATCCCGGGAAGGCGAGTACTATTTAAAATATGAATATAAACGTCGCATTGTACGCGTAACTTTGCAGCCAGGATTTTACGGTTCTCTTAAAGATATTGTGGAAGAATTAATGAAAGGATTAAGACTATAGTATGGGAATGAACCTTTACGAGTTCGTTTGTGGTACGTGAAATTTGCGAACAAAATCCAGATTCAGATGCCTGGAGGAAAAGTAACTTTTGGAAAAGATTTAGGAAATATGTTAGGCGCTCACTTCGAGGAATATACAAGTTCTGCGATATATCACACAACCATGGAAATTGATGTTTATCAGGGAACTTATTCTATCTTTGTATACTGCGATGTAGTGGAACCGAGAATTGTTGGAGACATCATGACACTTTTATTGGTTACCGTTCCTATCGAAGGTTCTCACGGAGATTATATTCACAAGCCATTTGAAAAAATACATTATCACCCTTTATTAAGGAAACACTTTACCGACAGTTACTTTATATTTTCGAAGAAAATTGCAACACATTTGACTCAACGTTTTGAACGGGAGGGTATATATTGCGAGGTACTACCTTTCTATTTCTATTCTTCAAAGATGAGAGTCGCGTATTGTTGTGACGGAAAAGCATACGAGTCATTTTACGTAAATCAAGTGGGTAGTGGATTGTATCGAGGAACTCAGTACCAACGCGGTTATGGTTTGGGGAATATTTTTTCTTCAATCAGAAAATCGATTTTACCCTTGATTAAGTCTGGAGCAATGGCATTAGGGAAACAAGCTTTACACCGCGGTGTGGCATTTGCTAGTGACGTTTTCAGTGGACAAAACGCGAAACAAGCTGCAGTGCGAAGAGCAAAAGAGGTTGGTTCAAATCTCTTCCAGCGTGCTGTAAAGCGTAACATACCACAAAAAAGATTACAAAAGAAAAGACGCAAACGAAATAACGACATTTTTGGTTAGAGCATGGCGTCGTTAGTCCATCCAAGCTCTGCAGAGTCTGTGACATCGCAATTGGGTTTGTTTTCTGTTCCACCAACGCAAACGTCCGTAGAAGAAGGACATTTTACCGAATACCATCCTGTATCGGTGTTAATTTCGGAAGGACCTATTGAATTTTTTATTGCTGCGGAAAATTCAAAATATTTGGATTTTGCAAATACACTGCTCTATGTCAGAGCTTCAATAGTCGATCAAACCGGTGAAAATCTTGAAGCCGATGTGGAGTGTGCACCAGAAACCAACTTTTTACATACTCTTCGGTCTCAAATCGAACTACACTTGAATGGTACTCTTGTTACTCCTTCCATGAACAATTAACCGTACAGAAGTTTCATTGAAAATTTGTTGAGTTTTGAAGCTGAAGCAAAAGAAAGCCAGCTCTCGTCGATTCTGTGGCACCAGAATACATCCGGAAATTTCGACGAACGGGGTGATGCGAATGTGGGTTACGCGAAACGGGAAGCTTTGGCTGCAGGAAGTCGTCAATTTGAAATGTTAGGACCCTTGCATCTGGATCTTACTTTTCAAAACCGATACTTGCTCAACGGAATGGAAGTGCGACTCTGACTAATCAGATTTAAAGACATTTTTTGTCTGCACGGCAATCAAAATCAAAGAACAAACAAAGTTTCGTTGAAAGAAGTAATTCTTTTTTGCAGAAAAGTAAAGGGACAGCTCGTTATCCCATTCGAAGGGTTGAAGTAAAGTCTTTTTCAATCCCGATGGAGAATAGGAGAAAGAAAATCTCTTTTTAGGTCAATTACCTACTCGTGTTATTATAGGTACTGTGGATAATAATAGTTATAATGGCGAGATTACCAAATCACCTTTTAATTTCAAGCATTATAACTAGGGCGATTTTTCATTGACCTAAAAATCTCAAAAACTTGACTTTATTTTATCAAAAAATTGACTTTATTGACCTAGCGAAACAATGAAATAAAAGAACCAGTCCAAAAGAAAAAAACCCACCAAAGTCACTTCAGTTAGTGTTTAGATTATAATGCACGCACATATAATGCCGCACGTTTTCTGGCAGAAAGTTAAACTGCTCTGCGTAATTGCGCAGAATCCAGAGTCGTATTCAATTGTTTTGCTATTCGTTGTATTGCAATCTTTGTAACATCAAAGTATGTTTGAATAACTAATGCATTGTCTTTTCAATTCTAATGTTTTTGACTACCGGTACGTAGCGACAAAAATATGCAACAAATGAAAACACGACGAAAAGCTTATTTCATCATAAACGAATTTTGCCAAAATTGCAATCTTGCAAAGCTGTCTGAACGGATCTTCACAATCGAAATCAATGAAATTACATTAAACATTATATTAATAAATTAAGCATGTGTAAAACTGTAATACCGGTAACAGTCTGGCGACAGCATACACCTCCCTGGTACCACCAACAGTTAGGAACTTCCATCTCTAAATTATCTGAGTTATCTCTTTTTAAGTGTAAAGTAGAATCGCGCAAAAAAAAGCAAGAAAGCAAAAATTGACCTAATAAGAAAAAATTGATCTAAAAAACAAAAAATTGACATTTATTGACTTTATAACTTCATCAATACTGATCCTACGACCATGAAATTTTGTTTCCACATTGTTAGAGTTATTTATTTTTTTATTTATTTAGTTGCATATTTATCCTCCTATCACGAGAAAGCGATCAATGCGCTATACGAGCTCGCTTAGGAGTTGCCGGCCATCTGTCTACCACACCAAGATGGGGGAATCCCGCTAAGTGACTTTCCTAACGGCACAACAAGTAAACTTGCCGGCTTGTTCTCCACACTGTCCCTTTAATGCTGAGCGTCAAGCAGGGAAGCTGTGAATACCAATGTTAAAGTCATTGGTTTGACCCGACTCGGAATCAAACCCCGAGTCTACTGCTCAAGAGACAGACGCTCTATACCACTCGGCCATCTGAGCTGTTATTTTCTACTTCCAAAAAAAAATTGACTTTATTGACCGTGAATCGCCCTAACTATAACATAAATTTTGTTTTCCTGCATCGCGACGGAATCCAGATCCCTAATAAACCCTTACAACCGGATTTTGAAAACGATCGTTTTATTCGCAGTTACATGCGTTTGTTTTCGCAAACAGGGCAGCACTGGAAACGGTATCTCGAGAGATCAATACAAGAATGGGTGCGCTTTGTTTGCGTTTGATATGACCCCGCAAATGGATAGTAGTGATGCGAGTTTTGAACTGATAAAACACGGGAATATGCATCTTGAAATTCATTTCTCTGCTGCTGTGGCTTAGACTCTAACGATTATTGTGTTTGCCGAGTTTGATAATCTCTTTGAAATTGATCGAGACAGGCATGTGGCTTTTGATTGCACAGCATGAACACGGTACAAATTGAAACCATATTAAAACAAGATCCGTTTGCCAAAAAATATTTTAAAAAACGTTCGCGAAAAATCAACTATCGAAAGTTACGGTACTCATTTCTCTGCTTATATCATCAATTCGGACCCGAGTTATAGACCTGGCGAGCATTGGATTGCTGTTTACTTTGACAAACAAGGTCGAGGTGAATTTTTCGACTCCTACGGTTTGCACCCTGATTTCAACGGTTTCACTACCTTGATGAATCAAAACTCAAACGAATGGATTTATAACAACAAGACTTTACGAAGCTTATTTTCTGTAGTGTGTGGATATTATTGTATTTACTATGTATTATTGCGTTGTCGCGGTTTCTGTATGCGTACTATCGTTTCTCATCTAACTTGACAGAAAATGATCGTAGAATATCACAATTTATTCGTAATTTGTAATACAATATTGTAAAAACAAAACACGTCTGATTTTTTCTCCATGTACAGGATTGAGACAGTATTCAATTAATTTAGCATACGATCGAATTCCAACCGGCCGTTAGCTCAGTTGCTAAGCGCATGCTGTCGGTGCGGGAGGTCTGGGGTTCGATTCCCGGACCGGTCAAATCGACACAGTGTCGCCAACGACTCGCCACCGTTGCGACGCTTCTTCGGAGCTGTGTTGCCCAGGCGCTAAGCCGCGGAGATGGGCCCCGCCACTCGTTGCACGCTTCGGCGTAATACGGCGAGTATAATGAAGATTTGATTTTTTTGACGATCGAATTCTTCTCCGAAAACGTTGTCTGTCTCTAGCCATTTGCATCCAGAGACCTTGCCTGGATTCATGTTCTTCTTTAGATATACGAAGCCAGTGGACGGTTGTTTTGGGAAAAAAACGGACTTTTTTCATTCTTCTATTTTACGTTTTTGCGGTTCAACAATGTTTTGATTTTGAAGAAGAGCAACAAACTCGTTTAATTGATGATGATCTTCAGGAGGTACATGGCATTCGTCGTCGCTTTGAATTCTTAATGAGATATAGTTGTTACTTGTTGATCATATACAACATAAATCGTCGGGCTGATAGAATATTTTCTACTTCAAAACGAAGTTTGAAGTCGTCAACAGACACTTCTTGTTTTATGACGTCAGCCATTTGTTGGAGTGCGCAACAGCTGTCATCAAAACTAGTCGCCCAGAATGTGAGGACAACATATTCTTTGTCTTCGGTTTTAGGTCGAAAAAGAAGGTAGGGCATGTTTTGCATAATCAAAGCAACAACACGATTCAACTGTTCAGTAGAAAACATAAGTTTTCCTTTTTTCACAGAGACGACAGCTTTTCTCAATAAAGTAGAGCTAAGGATTCGAAATCCAGAGTCAGCAATAGATTGAAATTGATTTCGGATTTCTCGAGCGGAAGTTTCCATCTCTCTAGCACTATCGAATAGTTGTTCTTGTTCCAATAAACTTTCGTAGCAACTGACGTACGGGCAAATTTTGTTTGGAATTTTCACTTTGCAGGCTTGCGCGAATAACTCGTCAGCTTGACTAGTGTAGGACTGCATGTTCTGTCACTGCAAGAGGTTTGCTGTATTTATAGTTTAGAAGAGAAAAACGCACGTGACGTCATCGTTGAAGTTGTTTCCGATTGCATAACCGTGGTGCAATGATTGCGCGATTTAGAGCAACCTTTAAAAATGTTTGCAAAATAAAAACATCATCATTATTTGTACCTTGTACGTTTTGATTTTTCTGAGTACTTTGTCTCCACAGGTCACACAGTTGTTGCATAATTTGGAACAGTTCTCTCAAACTGATAGATGTCCACAGGGCATAAACAACACGCGACGATCTTCTTTACAACAAACTACACATTGTGCTTCTTTAATTAAAGTTTTGCAGATTTCCGTCAGTTTAGTTGTTTCTGATGGA
Source organism: Trididemnum miniatum (assembly GCA_964006365.1). Taxonomy (NCBI): domain Eukaryota; kingdom Metazoa; phylum Chordata; class Ascidiacea; order Aplousobranchia; family Didemnidae; genus Trididemnum; species Trididemnum miniatum. The sequence goes on along the minus strand of OZ023231.1, from coordinate 39,727,132 downwards.
GGTTCTATGTCAGCGGTATCCAAAAGCGTATTACGAAAGTCGTGTAAGGACGTGAAATTCTTGCCAAGTTTTGCAAATTGTTTCCTCAGAACATATTCGATTTTTTTTTTCATCAAATCCTAAGGATGTGGCGATTTTAACATTTTCCTAATTTCTCATTTCTTCTTCGATTTTCAGTTTCTGCAAGTTTGTGTTTTTTCTTGGATCTTCCAAAGGAACATGGAAAGAAGGAGCAAGCGAAGGTATTTTTTCAGGTATTTCATCAGACATTGTGCTTCTCCCACTTTAGTGGGGTTGGATAGGTTAGGTCGTTTCAAAGTAAGATATTTTTTAATGACTTTTTTGACATATTGAACACCTTGTTTTCTTAATAAGTGTTCGCAAAGAGGGTACCATTTTGCATGTTCGTGAGATACAACATCGCTAGCTTCCCAGTTTCAAAGACCTCCATTGCAGTACCAACATTTAACACGATCTTTATCAACCTAGGTGATGGGATACCTAGGTGGTAATAAAATCCTGCCATCGCAAATTCAAAAGGAGTAGAAGCAATTCTATCGCGAGGCCAGTTTGGGAATTGAAACGCTTCCTACCATTGTTGCATATTTTGCATGTGAGGGTTCTTAGGAGATTGACATTTGAAAGGATTTTCAACAAACATTTAGATGGAGGGCTAGAATCAGTGCAGTCATCCATTTTCAACTGTTTCTTGCTCTTACTTTTTTTAAATAAAGTAAACGTGACGTTGTTCACGCTTTTTATACTGTTAATACTGCGCAATAGTTTGCAATTACGGCAGTGTGGAATCTGTGACTCTCTTAGCTGTCTTTTTTATCTGACCGTCGTATTTTTTTTTTCTGTGCTGTATGTGTGTGTGTTCTTTTTCTTTATTTGATAAATCTCTATTGTCGGGTGCTGCAACCATGCTTCTCATGTTACTTTTCTTGATCTTCCATTCTCCCCTTGCCTGTTACAACGTTCATCGTTTTGTTGCTTCTTCCCTTTTCTCGTGCTGTCCAATTATACTGTATGTTATTTATGCATGTTATTCTTGTGTTGACGGTACGGAAATAAAAGACACTAACTAACTAACTAACAATAAACCAAAGAGAACTTTTTTTCGGGATCGACAGATTGAATTGGCGATCTAGTTCTGTTTTTATTACTCTGACCAAATTGAGAAACATTCAATAACAGCTGATATAAACAAGCTTTGAAAAGTTATTCGTAAGCATTTCAGTAAACTGCAATAACTTAAGATAAGTTAAATTTGATTCTAAACTTACAAAAATATTGGATTATATACTACAATTAACAAAAATATTTCAAAATTTTGCAAAAAAAATTATTTAAAAAGTTTATTCCAAACTTACGAAAATAATTTATCGCTTACAAAAATATTTCAAAATTATTCCAAAATGAAAAATAATTTATCACTTGCAAAAACTTTTTCCATCTCCAGCTCAGGTGAGTTATACGCCACCGGCTCGCTCTGAGCCGGTGGACGTGAAATCAACCATTTACCACTACTTACGTGTCTATGGGGTAAATTTATTACCTATAGCATGTAAAAATATCAGGGAAGTTGTATCTCTACCAGACATTTAAAGAGTTTAATTGGTTAATGGTTTTCTACATGTCTACAAGACTGTTCATGCAGGTGGATAAATAACCTGACTTGGGATAATGTATGATTTCCTGGTGAAAGAGCATTCGTGATATGGTACTACATTTTATCAAAATGTTTTGGCTGGTGTTATGCCACTTCGTAACTAATTAATTTGAAAAAGCATACCATCTTGCTGTTCTTTTATGCAGAAGGCGTGGAGAACATGAAATAATTTTTCAGCTCTGTGGCCAATGCGAATCCGATACATTTCCTTGAATCGTACATATTAAAGAATATAGCTACAGCCAATCAAAAATCGCTAACAAAATTGAAAATCTGGAAGATGGTGGGATAAAGCACAATCTTAAAAGATGCAAGTATGGGACAAAAACAACGCAAACATTCCGAAGTCAACGTGGTTCTGCAGTCTATGAATCACATTTTTCCAGCATCGTGCAATTTTTTTTGCTCTGGTGTATGAAAGATTTGAGCAACTTAATCCACAACAATTCTTATGGAGATGAAGACGAGGAATGCTCGTGACAACTTAGCAACTATTTTTTGAAGACTTTCTGAGACAGAAATGAAAAGTTACCGAAATGGAATATTTGGCAATGTCGCTATTGTCTGAAACAAAAGTAAATTTCGTATTTCCACCGTATATGTTTTTGACCACTGTTAAAAAGTAAAATTTATTAACCCAAAAGTGATCATCAGGGGCAAGGGCGTTGGAAGTACTTTCAACTAGGGGGGCTGAAATTTGTGTGATCATACCAACGTCTGGGGGGGCGAAGCCTCCTTGTTACTACAACATACATCATACGTATCCTGACATGAGGTATTTCAATAGTGTATTCGTATTCTAATACAAATGAACACAAGTTTTAAAGTATTCCTATTCGAATACATTTTAAATTTTGCCATGTAGTCCTATCTGTGCTGGAATTCGTTGTCAAAGTATTCAATTTCAAGTCAATTTCAAATAAAAACGGCTATAGAGTATGTTGTTTCATTCATGTTTCGTTTGCAGTTGTACTGTATAGTTCGAATCCGATCAGTTTTAAAAGACCAGACTGCTGCAGGCAAAACAGAAAAACGCTCTCTGGTATTGGTATGGGGTACCTATTTAAGCAGGCTTCTTTTTTGACAATGTTGTTTGAAGAGGGAAAGCGCAGACGGGATTTCTTTTATCTGTTTAAGTGACAAACTGACCCAGATAAAACTTATCTCGGAATTATCTAGGACCTTGTAAGTCAATGTCGGATTACCTAGGAATTATGTCCGGCCAGTCTTCTAAGGCCAACCATCAAAGAAATTATTAAGATTTATCTGGGTTGATTTGTAGTTAATCAATCCATCCAAATTTTTTCTAAGATTTTTCTACGCACAATGGTAGATATTTGGATTGCGGCATGCCATCTGAAATATTTCTAAAATTTGTGCATGTGAATTTTAAATAGATTCACTGTTGTGATCAACAGTTTAAAAATTTGTTAGTTTTATGTTTGTAGCCCACATTAGTGAATATTAGAGCAGCGGTTGGGTTGAGAGTTCATCATGAGTGATTAGTGTAGGTTTAATCAGTGCTCGAGTTGTAAAAACACTGGTAGGGGGATAGTTCAAGCTTTTTACGCAGACGTAATGGAGGGATGGTCATTATTTATAGGGGAATGGTTTACCCTAAAATGTTTTATGGGGGAATAATGTTGTTTTCTGGGGAGATGACATCCCCCCTCAACTCAAGTACTGGGTTTAATGGAATTTAACAGCAAACCACTTTTACGAAATAATTTACCATCAAACGAGCTGGAGTTGACGTAAAACTACACAAGCTCAAAGGAAAATAATTTTATCAGCTCACAGAATTGATTCTTGAAGCTTAAAAGAGTATAGCTCACAAATATACATTAATCATTCGAAAAAAAAAACAATAAAAAACTTGGAAGATGTTCAATGGTTTGATGGTGTTTGTGATTGTTTTTTTCTTGTTTGTTTGGTGCTGCTGCAAAAGAATAGGCTATAATTACGAAAAATAATTCCGGGAACACTAAGTTTAATACTCTGAACCATTCTATACGATACCTGCGTTAGTGCAGTATCTATTTAACTTAATTACCGGTACCGATTGGCCTACACCTAAGTTATCATACCACACGGCAATACGTACGCTGTAAAGTAGGCATAGTTTAGATGTTTTTCACTTGACGTAGTGATATACATTGCAATACGAATCCTTCATCGGGCTTTTAATTCACCAGTCTACAGATCACGTTCGACTGTAAAACCACACAAAACCAAGTGGCTGCTAGCTAAAGAGAGCAACCTCATTATATGCATTGCAATCACCTTTTAGTGTTGTCTAACGTAACCGGCGCTGAATGTATCGGTTAAAAGCGTTCGCTAGCTAGCCGGTAGACTGCGGTTGTATTCTCGGTCGAGCTATATTGTATACCTAAGAATTTAAAGATAATATTCGCAGCTTCCCAGCCAGGCGCTCGGCACAATTGGGAAGTGCCAAGGGTTAAGCGTACCGATATGTGTGTTGTTTGCCTTTGCATGTCCTTTAACAACTTGCTGTCGTTCGTGATTGATATTTGCGATGGGCCGTCATTGAGAGTAGTCTGCACAATGTGTGCTTAGCACCCGCTGTTCCGTAGGTACCTACAGGTAAAACACTTACCTTTTCCTCACTGTCCAACTTTCAGTTTAATAATTTAAAAATAACTACAACAATTATTTTTTTTATTTGTTAGAAGTTCCAAATGGCTATTATATTAGTTGTTGCACAAGACAGTGTGAACTAGGTTACTTTTTGAACTTAGTGAGGTTGCGTAAAATATTTACAGAAACACTGTTAGAGCCGAGCACACTGCGTATGCAATGCATATGCATGCTTCGAGTAATTTCGCTTCTTTTTATAATTTTAGGTAATTTTCATTTGGCTGTTTTGGGACCATTTCAAAAAGTGATTGTGACGTATAGGTTTGTAAGCTTCTTTTCAAAAGAAAAGCAGAAAAAACCTGCCACCATGTTGAATTGGATGGACTATTTGTAACTGTGTAGAGTACCAGTAGTGATAGGCTACTGCATTGACTGGCATTCACTAAGCATTCAAGGTTACCAAAACGTCAGGTGTGGCTTATGCATGAATGCATCAATGTGATTATGAAGATTATAGCAAATTGACAGATTGTTGACTGAATCAGTTTCAGTTAGCTGTTGTTAGGAATCAGGTTCAGGGTTAAAGGTGCAGGTACTGATATACCTATGCGTGCTGGTAACAAGGCAGAAGACATAGGTAATGCCATGAGTTAGTTTGCATTTGACTTCTCGGGAGTTAGGCCAACTGCCACTATCAGTACACTGCACTTAGTTTTTTTATTTGGTTGGTTGCTTTGTTTAGCATATGCTAGACATTAGCTGATTAGGCTAAACCAGTAAACTATTTTCTAAGTGTAACCGGTATGTATTTTCGACATGCGGTATGGTCCCATACCATGTACTTTGCAAACTGCTGTTGTTGTACCAGCAAATCAATACCGGTACGGTACTTAAACAGGAAAGGAATGAGCAATATTTGATAGGGATTCTATTTGAATACTATTCTATTTGAATAAGGTTATTTAAGTCATAAAGAAAAAATTGCTATGGTGTATGAGAAATTTGGTAGAATTATTATGGTGGATTTCTTTGACTGATAAAGGCTTAGAATAGACTGCAAGCATGATACAACACCGTGCAAATCAGGAATGTGATGTTAGTCACATTTGCAATGTGTTGGTGGAAGATTACCAACATGGAATTTTATGTGAGTTATGTAGGACTTGGTTATATCGAAAATGTGTAGGTATCACTGTCAAACAGTACAACGATTTAACTACCTCAAGCCATGAATGGTTCTGCAATAAATGTTTGAGCCAGTCACATTCTCAATTCCAAAGCCAACCAATATCATCAGATTACAAAGTAAAATGGGGGAATTTAGATTCATTGCTGCAAATTGATAATGAATTAAATACTTGCTACGACACTGTTATAACCTGGAGAAAAAATTTTTTCCTGGTTCCTCGAGGAAATGCTGGTAAATCTTTCATTGCTGAAGCTGCAAGAATTTTGAATCTATACAACTACAACACTTCACCGAAGCCGATTGCACTTAAAGCATTCATGGTTTTCCTGCCCATGATGCTTCAGAAACCAAGTAGAACCTCGAAAGCAAAAAATCACTGCAATTATCTGCAGAAAAGACTTAAATTATGGGAAGAAGGGAAATTCAATGAAATATTAAGGGAATGCATGGAAATACAAAAACGCTTACAAGTGGACCAACAAAAATACAGGTTCAATTTGAACAAGGCTTTCACCAGATTGATGTTGTCAGGAAACGTGTCCCAAGCTGCAAAATTAATCAACAGAAGAAAAGGTGGTGTTTTAGAAATGGATGAAGAGGTGAAAGAACAGCTAATCAAAAAGCACCCAAAAGCGAGTGCAGCCAAACATGGAACGTTGTTATTTGGTCCCGAGGAAAAAGTGGAAGATGTAATATTTGAATCCATTGATGCAGATTTGGTATGCAAAGTGGTAAAAACAATGAAAGGATCGGGAGGACCGACTCTAATTGACACCGAATGCTGGAAACAGATGTTGTGCTCTAACATTTTCAAAACTCAACAAAATGCTTTATGCGATGCTGTGGTCAGACTATCAAAGCTCTTATGTACAACAATCACTAATCCCAATCATTTGCAGCAATTACTTGCTAGTCGACTCATTCCACTAGACAAATGCCCTGGAATTAGACCAATAGGGATAGGAGAGGTATTACGTCGTATCATTGAAAAAACCATCATGTGTACCCTTAAGCAGGATGTTTGCAATAGCGTCGGTAATTTACAGACATGTGGAGGTCAACAAGCAGGAGTAGAAACTGCCATTCATGCAATGCATAATGTGTACAGTGAGGAGAAATGTGAAGCGATACTCCTGGTAGATGCAACCAATGCATTCAATTCCTTGAGTAGAGAAGTAGCTTTAAGGAATGTGAAACAACAAGATTTAAACAACAACAACAAGATTTAAACAACATGAAACAACAAGATTTAAATTCTTTAGCCCATTTTTACGTACACATGAATACGAGAAGCCTGATAAAAAATATTGACAAACTAGAATTCTTCCTAGCCATGATGCCTGTTTTGCCAGAAATTATTGTCATAAGTGAGACTAAATTAAAAAATCAAAATCTAGATTTGGTATCGCTTCCCAACGATCAATTCCACTGTGTAAATTCACCTACAAATAGTGGAGGCATAGGTATGTATTTGTTATCATCTTTAAATTATAAAATAAGGTATGATTTATCTTTAAAAGTAAATCAAGTAAAAGATTTATGGGTTGAAATACATCCTTAAAGTAGGACTATCGCAACTGCCAAATCTACTGTGGTTGGTGGAGTCTATTTTCATCCACATGCCTCAATATGGGAGTTTCAAAATCAATTAGAACAAGTCCTGGAAAAATTAAATGATGAAAACAAAACATTATATGTACTAGGGGATTTCAACATTAACTACTTGAGTGACTCGAAGAACATAATTCACTACAAGCAAAGTTTAGAATCACTTGGTGTCAGCAATCTTATTACATGTCCAACTAGATTCATGAAAAATCAAACACCATCACTGTTAGATCATATTTATTACAACAAACAACTTCAAAATGTCATTGGTGGGACAATTGCATTTGATATTAGTGACCATAACATTGTGTTCACTTATTCACATAAGAACTACAAGAAACAGTCTAAAACCCACTTGCCTGCAGTATTCAAGCGTGATTTCAAAAATTTTAAAGAAGAAAATTATCTATTACAGTTAAAGGCTGAAATGTTAAATCTGCAAAAAAGCACTTGTGGCACACAAGACGTTGAAATGCAGTTTTCTAATTTTGTAAATGACTTTTTGAAATGCTTGGACCAAAATGCACCGATGAGAAAACTCTCAAGAAAACAGGCCAAGTTTTATTTTAAACCATGGCTTACAAAAGGATTACAGCGTAGCATCAAAACAAAAAATAAACTTTACAAAAACTCTTGTAAACATTCACATTCAGAATATTATTTTAAAAAATACAAAGATTATAATAAAATCTTAAATAATCTGAAAAATCAATCAAAGCAAAACTATTTTCGAACACAGTTTGAGAAACATAAAGGTGATACCAAACACACTTGGAAAACCATGAATGAAATCATTAGGAAAAGAGCTCCTTCCGCTAATGTAGACTATAACTTGCCCAATAGACAATGTATTGATGACTAAGCCAATAGATATAACAAACTGCTTAAATAAACATTTTACGACTATTGGAGCAAAACTGTCTAATGTTATTCCCTCATCCACAGCAAAACCAATCATTTCTGCTCCACAAAATTGTTCCTCAATCTTTCTGAACCCTGTATGCTATGAAGACATAATCAGACAGATTGATTGAATGAGTAGCAGTAAGAGCGATGACACGTATGATATTCCCGTAAGTGTGTTAAAATTAAGCAAACATGTGATTGCTCCTATTCTTAGTAAATTGTTCAATCAATGCATAGAGTTGGGGACTTATCCTTCTACACTAAAAATAGCTAAAGTTATACCCTTATTTAAGGATGGTGACAAAACATGTGCTTCCAATTATCGCCCAATATCCATTTTACCCCATTTTTCCAAAATCTTTGAAAAACTACTCCAATTGGATTTAATCAAATTTTTGAAGAAGTGCAATGTAATTTCTAGTTGCCAATATGGCTTTCAAGAAAATAAATCAACAACTGATGCTCTGGTTGAACTGTGCAACCATTTGAATAATCAACAAGCTCTAAATAAAATCACTTGTGAGTGTTTATTGACTTGAAAAAGGCATTTGACACTGTTAACCATGATATATTAAGAAATAAATTGCTTCATTATGGTATTAGAGGCATTCCTTTTAAATTGTTTTCTGATTACCTTTCAAATCGACATCAGTTTACTTGTATAAATACAGCGAAATCTAACTCTATGTTATTAACCACTGGTGTACCACAAGGTAGTGTGCTTGGTCCGATACTGTTTTTATTGTACATTAATGATTTGCCTAAAGCATCTACAAAAGCTAAAACCCTTTTATTTGCTGATGACACTGCAGTATTTGTGAGTGAACAAAATGCCACTTTGTTGAAACATACTTTAACCACTGAAATTAAAAACATTGAAAAATGGTTAATTTAGAATAAATTAACTTTAAATACAAGTAAATCTTGTTATGTCATGTTTGGAAAAAAGAAATATGATGAATTAGACAACATGGTGCTAATCAATGACGTTCATTTAACAAAAAAAAACGTACACTAAATATTTAGGAGTCCAAATTGACAGTTTACTAAATTGGAAACCTCATATTGAAAAGCTGACTTTATCCTTATCGAAATGCATTGGAATATTATTGAAGTTAAAAGACTACATTCCTAGAAGTAACCTTAAGATGGTTTACTTTGCATTAATAAAGAGTAAACTAGAATACGGAATTATACTTTGGGGAAACTCAAATAAATCAACCCTTGATAAACTAAACAAGATTCACAACAGAGCTATTAGGTGTATAACTGGTCTCCCTTTTAGAACTACTTTAAATAAACTGTATGCAAATGCAGGAGTACTAAAAATAAAAGAATTGACCACATTAGAGACTGCCAAATAATGTATAAACTTCATGCAAACATGAAATCCGGCAGCTATTCTATTGATAACATTTCTTCAGTAAATACTGTTCATAAATATTGCACCAGACAAGCTGAACATAAAAATTATTTTGTGTCAAATGCCTTAACATCAGCACGCCCAAATTGTCTGCTTGTAAATGGTACCAAAATTTGGAATAAACTTCCTTACACTTTTAAAAGTGAACTAAATTTCCGTCGGTTTAAGCACCTTGTTTTTGATTACCTACTAAAAACATACAGTTAAAGCATAAAATGATTTTTGAATTGAAATTTGTTGCAATTATGCTTACTTGAAGAAGAGTGATTTGCAAATACTGTACAGCTAATGTTTAAATAATAGGTATTGATCGTCTGGAGTGAATTGTTATATTGCTGGATTCTGATTTAAATAAAAATATTATGAATAGGCCTATGTTCTACACTTTTTGTTGCTGCTTACTGATTTAATTGCATGTGTCACAAGATTGCAACGTAAGAAGCTGCTGTCTTGATATCAATTTATAATTACAGTATATCACAGGGGTAGAGATTAAATGACGAAATAGTCCCTTCCTGCCCCTGCATCACACATAAATTGTTTACCGTATGTTATTTCATATTTGTAATGTCTGTGACACTCTGCACGTGTGTTGTAAAAATAAAGTGCTGTTCTGTGAAAATATTGTGCCCTTACATTGCAAAATATCTTGAAAACACTTACAGTCAGCCATCCCGCCTATATGTAGCTGGTGGACATGGAGATTTTATTTACTCGCGAGAAGGAACTACTCAAGGTGACAATTGTGCTATGGGCTTTTACGCTATCAGCACACTTCCAATCATTGAAAGCCTCCAGAACACAAACCTATATGACTCAGAGGTTGACAAAGTAACACAGGCGTGGTTCGCTGACGATTCAAGTGCAGCAGGAAACTTAAGTGGCATATTCAAATGGTGGAATAAGCTATCAGAAATTGGGCCTCAATTTGGTTATTTTCCTAACCCAAGCAAGTGTGTGCTAATTGTCAAAGATGAGGACATGAAACTCAAAGCAAAGAAGATCTTTCAAAGACAAGGAATAGAAATAACTACCAAAGGAAAACGCCATTTAGGAGCAGTGATCGGAAGCCAGGAGTTTAAAAAGGAATACTTAGAAGAGAAGGTAAACAGTAGGATAGAAGATGTAAAACTGTTGTCTGATCACAGTCTCTAAATTAGTAGTCTGGAAAGCCAATGGCAATTTGTTGCAAGGCAGTGTCAACGGTTTTAAAATTGCGCCACCTAGTAGCGGTAGGGGTAGTACGTCTTGCAAGCTACCTGACAACAGTGTGATTGATACCAGTTTGGGTTAAAAATAATGGTGGACGTGAGTGAAAGGATTAAGAAAAAGACTACAATTACAAACAATCAAATAAAAAGTTATCTATGCTATAGTAAGCTTAGTTTTGTTGCAAAAGCAAAGTTTTAAAGTGGCCCGCTAAGCATGTTGGAGCCTAGTTAGGCTACAGGTATCTGCACTCCTGCATTTTAATACATTTACCCAGGTTCCAGTACTCAGTAGTTTACACTGTGCATCAAATGACTTTTTGTCCTTCACCCAGCTATTAAGTATGCTGTGAGAAGTAGAAGAAATATATTTGTATTTATTATTCAGACTATTATATGCACATGACAGGTTGAAATTTTCACATACCAGTAATCCTGACTTAGGCAGTTAGGTACCGGTACCAGTGCGTAAAACAACATGTCAAAAGTAGTTGGCTAGTTGAATAATTGCGGCTGGTTAGCAGTTAGCTTGGATAGTTACACAAACCAATAAGCTGGTAAAATTGCATTTTTAGTTGCTGCTTCCTATCAACTTTAATCTAATGCTGTAGCAACGGTACTGGTATCTCAGGTAAAACATTTAGAATAATTAGATAAAATACAATGCACGTCAGTGTTACACAGAAAAATTAAAATTGACACTGGATCATTATATATCGTATAGTATGAATGTATGTATTTGATGCAAATGTAATTGCTGGTACGGTGGTAAGAGTGGTAACCTACTGCAATAGACTTTATGTTAGCATGTATGGTAGACTCCTGCACAGACCTCCAGCCACTCAGGGAAAACAGAAAAAAAGTTTCTTTTACTTCTCCAAACAGGGAAAAATTAGAGATTTTGTTAAAAATGTGAAATATCAGGGAAATCTTAGGAAATCACTAAATTTGAAGCTCAGGAAAAATCCAGGGAATTTTTAAATTTCCTAATCAGTTAGTAAAAGCCTTAAACTTTGATAAAAGTTCAAGAAATTTGCCAGAATATATTTTAATTTAAGTTTACTAAACAAATTTTTGTTAAAAATCTACATTAGGTTGCAGCCTTCTGGCCTACATGGCAAAAATAAGCTAGTTGAATATTTACATGCTATTGTATAAAACTGCCAGTAAGGTACCACTCATACCAATACCTGTATCAGGTTGCTTCAACCATTTCAACTACCATTTTCATCTTTTAACCTATTTTACATATCGTTCACTCCAGGCATCATTATTAATCTGTTTAGGAGAACAGATTTTAAACAACATTATAACTTTAATGCACTTAAAATAAAAATGCTCATTTGAAGGCAATTTAAAATTTGACTGTGCTTTTTGACTGTAGCCAATCCGTTTTAGGTGATATTCCAATATCGGTACGATGCAAGTTTCAAACAAAAGGTGAAATTGGAAAAAGCATTTATTTGTGAAAAACAGCTTAATGATGATGATATTCAAAGAACTGTAACAAAATCATGGATCAAAACCGGTTGTCTTCCTTCTGCAAATATGCCCGTAAAGTCACACCAGTCAATCATCAAAAAGCGACGAGAGCCAGTTACACATGCATATCAGCATGCTGTAGCTAATGAATGTGCCACAGATGACATAGACATAGTGGAACCAGAACCTTCGCCAATTTTGAGTCTTTGTGATATTTTAGCTGAATTCAAAAGCTTAAATCTTACAAATTGGAGAGTTTATTCAGAAAGCAAATTCTTGCACCTAACATACTATGAAAACCTTGATTTGCATGGAATTGCATCTTTAAGTTTTTTAATTTCTGAACTTGATAATGGAGAAATGTCATTCAGCATTGCTAAAAATGGTCTATATTGTGAAGAATAAAGCAATAGAGTTTCAATAGAACACTGGAATTTGGAAGGAACATTAAATCTTCTGATGAAAGTTCGTAGTTGTGCAGGATATGATGCTGTTATAACAAATAGTGGCTGGTTACATATACCACTAAGGCTGTTGGAAGGATCTTCTACACGGTATGTTTAATGCAGCTCAATTTCATGCAAACAAGCTTGATGCAAGCTATTTGATGCCAGAGGCTTATGGTGCATAACCACTAATAAATGTGCTATAATTAAAGCAAAACATTGTCTAAAATATTTAATTAATTCTCGCCAAAACTTCAATGAATTTTAGACAAAACATTTTGACTTCAATAGCTCGCATCGCTAGCATAAAATTGCCCCTGCAGCTCATGTAAATTTGTCTGCATGAAATCATCCTCATCAAATTGTTGTGCAATTCTGAATGTTACAATCAGTGCTAAATTTTTGATTTTTCCTTTCGATTTGCTTACAATAACTTTATAAACCTTATACCGGTAATTACTCAGAATTGGTGCTTGTTCTGTTGCACAAATAAAGTGTGTACATATGTTTGTGTCAATTCGTACTGTTTTTAAACATACCCAGACTACTCTGAGCTCCTGTGATGAGACCTAATAAGGTCGAAACAGTGGCTGTCAGGAGATTGAGTATATTATGAAAAAAATTTATTTTATATATAGCAATCTTTGTGTAATAATTTTTTTTTAAACAATTTTGCTTTTTAAGAAATTAATTGTAGAATGAAGCAATTTGAGAATTAATATGCTTTGAATTATCAAGTATCAAAAGCTTTACATATGTTTTGGCTTAGTTATGTTGTGTATGCTGAATTTTGAATCTAATTTGCAAGAATCATGTGTAGCAAAAGCAGCTATGCATCACGTACCAAGCCTGACGACTATGTGGGGATATGCATAGCTTTTACAGGTGTGATTTGAATGTCATTCTTCATTAAAGTGGTTGCCGCTGATTTCACCAGCTGTCAGCAAGTCTGGTCAATTTTTAATAGGAAAAGAATAAGTAAATGTTGCCTGCTCACTTTGATGAGTTGAAGCAAAGCTTTTGCTTTTCAGATACATCAGCAAATCTTGTGAGGCCATTGTTCTCGACGATAAATCTCAGGTTTGCATTGAGTGTTCTAATTTGAAGAAAATGCAAAAATCCCAGCAAGATCGACAGCAAAAGCGAATAGCTAGACTTCGAGTTAAACCTTTATCAAAATTTTCTGCTATTTCAAGGGCCAGTAAAGAAAGACTAGGAACAAGTTGGCAGATGCAGCAAAAGCGGTAATTGCTTGATGTAAATTTGGCAAGTTACAATGCAGCACTTCAGTTATATTTTAATGGATTTATTGCTTCTAAACTATTATATAATCTATTAATTTCCCAAATATTTATGCCAAAAAAATCTATATTTTCATTTTGCAGGCTAAAAGAACTAGAAAAGGAGTTTCTTTCAAAAGGAGTTACTGTTAGCGAGCAATGTGCAGAGATTTTGGAGAGTGTCAGCAAAAGAAAGCATAACAAAGCATAACAAGCAAAAGAAAGCATAACAATGCTTTCTTGAAAGAATGGTGGTCAAGACAGACAGAGTTGCAAACCAATCAATCACAAATAATCAATCAATCCAGCAATCACAAACCAAATATGCAAGGCGTTACAGTCCTTCCATTATACGGTAGAGCACTGATTTTTTTTACCGCACAACAAGACTTCATGACATGAATTATTTAGATTAAACCGAACCTATTTCAAATTTAAATATTTCGTTTGATACGCAGTTTTTGTGTATTTGCAGGTTTTGCTTGAAACTTTATGCAAAACCTCCTTCTGCCTATCAACTTCTTCAGGAAATCTTGATTTTGCCAGCTCCAAGGCTTTTACGTACTGAACGAAATAAAAGTGGATATTTGCAAATTGGCACGCAGAAAGAAGTATTGCTACGAATTAATGATGCTGTCGCCGCAAGTAGTGGAAAAAGATGTGGTACTATGGCAGTATTAGCTTTTGATGAAATGACTATAAAAGGTATATATGAACGTCATACAAGTAATCGGGTGTTGCTGCTCTCGGTTTGATACCTGAACTGAGCAAAAACTATTTGTTTCCTTGAGAAAGACACTTAATGCACATTTTCCTGACTGGTTTAATAGAGCTATAGGGATCAAGCAGTTTACCTGTCAAGGTGGTCCCGTGACGATTGAAAACTGCTAAGGCAAACCACGTGATGAACCGGTTAACAACCGTGTAGATAAAGTACCAAGAGCTTATGGGTCACATGGCATCCGTAAGAAGTTAAATAACTACATTAAAAACCAGGGTTAACTCGTTGTGTAGCTAGTAGCACGTCAAAACTTTTTGTGCCTTTTGAACTTAAACTGCTTAGCAATATTACGTGGCAATGACCGAAGTGTTGAATCGCAATTAGTCAATGAAAATAACCATAACTTCAAAGGCGTTATAAGATGTGTGCCTACCTTACAAGCGCAACTATAAAACTATTGATAACTTGTCTTTTTGTAGAGGAAATTGCCTATTGCTCAGCAACAGGTGACATTGTTGGGTATGTGGATTTTGGTGAAGAAAGCTTAACCAGCTGCTCGAAGTCAAAAGAAGAGATGGCAACTCACATGCTTGCAGTATTTGTAAGAGGTAACATTGATTGTTACGCTGTTGTTGCAATCGATTGTGTCTTGCTGACTGACCCTGTTGGTATAAAGAGATCTTTTACCTAATTGCATTTGTACGCTGCACATACAGTACCAGCTTTTGCAAATCCAAGTGTTTCTCGGTTTAGACAAAAACGTTTCTGCTTCATTTGGTAAATTATCAATATTGATGTATTATACAAATATTGTTGGCTATAAATTTAATCGATATAATTCTGCACATACTACTTTGAATAAAAATTTAGTGTAAGAGGACAATTCGTCAAAACTATTATTTTGTAGTCACTGTTTATTGATTAGGAATTACCAACAAGCAGCTCGACGGAGTGATTGCTTACTACTGCACTAAAGGAATCAACTACGAAGAGCTTATGCTTGTCATTACCGTCTTGCTCATCGAAATTCCTCTTCAAGCATCAATAACTATACGTGGAATTGTATGTAAGTAATATATGTGTTTTTAAATGAAATTAGTCTCTTTAGCTGTGCAACTAAGACAAAGAGTTACTCTTTCACCATCAACTTTAACAATAACATGTCAGTAATCTAATTCTTTGATTATTCCTTGCAGTGAAGGCCGGTGTGATAATGTTTGCGGTTTTTCTTGGACGCAATGGTAACCTTATTTTGATCACGTTGCACTTTTGATTAAGCATGTGGCTGTACATTAAGACAGTATGTGCTGCTATTGCTGTTTCAAAAAAGGTAAAAGTACCATTATTTCTAATCTTTCAGTTGATGGACTTGCAGCAAACCGCACTGTCATGAAATTGCTTGCATCTGCCTGCAATGATGTTGTTCCTTATCGAATGCGTAACCCAGTGGATTCTTCAAAGTAAGGAGCTGTGAGGCCTACTACATTTTTCTTGCTTTAACTACATTTTAAAGCGGCAACGTGGCTTAGTTGGTTATACCAGTGCGTTGGCTACTATTATTAAGACGAAGGGTTGAATTCCTAAAACTTTGAAAAAAAATTTTATGATTAGGATAGAATCATGAAGTTTTCCTTCGGAAAAAAACTAACAACGCCGTTTTTTCTCGCTCGTTTACTATGTGGTTACCAAAAACAGAATCAAAACGAAACGTAATTGAGGTTTAGCTTGAGGACAATTTCATATTAGTTGCTGTATATATTTATATGGTTTCTGGCTCATGTGAGAGAAGACACTGATATTCCAACACCTGTATCACAACATTTTGTTTACTTTAAACAGCTTATTTTTAAAGATACATCTACTTCATTCCGGATCCACCTCACTTAATTAAAACCTGTAGAAACAACCTCATCAACAAGAAGAGGCACTTATGGAACAACGGCATTATATCTGTTGAGCCCATCAAGGATCTAATTCGGGAAAGAAAGAAATCTTTTTGCTTATCTTTATGTTGTAATTGTAACGATGATTGTATCAGATGTTAAATTTTTTGGGTTTGTAGCTTCTTTGATTGAAGAAACTCTTGACAAATTATTTTGTTCTCTACACAGGAAGATTTTAAGCGGAACGAGTTGCGACTGTTCCACAAGTTGAGTGAGAATCACGTCATGCCCTCATCTTGGGAAAAAATGAACGTAAAATTAGCCGCGCAATTGCTTTCGGAGACTGTGGGTATGCTCTTTTTTATTAACATTTGATGACTGAGCGGGTGGGGATGCCGACGTCTTTTATTTGAGTCGAAACATAAAAGTTTGGGAAAACTATATTCGAACATAACAGATGGTCATAAACAATTTCTCAAGCGATAGTATAACTGTTGGGCTCATAGATGAAGGCTTTTTACAAAAACAATTGCACCTCTTGATGTGAAATGGGCTTATAATACATAAAAAAAACTTTTTTTCATTATCACCACTCACACGCATATTAGAGGGCATTTATATTGTTATTATATAGTAATTTTGCTGCTGGCTTTCAGATATTCGTTTCCCCTTCTCCCCATCTAGTACTTCAAACATTAATGTATAACGGTTACAGGTCTTGCAATGCAAGAAAAAGGTTATCGCAGTTTGGCGAAATTTATTCTCACCATGGATAAATAGTTCGATTGTATGAATGCAGGTATGTTGATTTGACGTGATTTATTTGATGCTACCTTTAGATTGTGACAACTCATCCACTAAACTCAACTACTTTAGCGCTCAGTTAAGAATAGTAATTGTTAAAAATTTATTAAAAAATTCGTGACGTTCTATTCAGCCTGACAAGGACATCGCGTTTGCTGGTTTAGAGGGTGATTTTTCCTAGGGTTCCAAAATTCCAACTTCAAAGCAACCAGGAAGCCATACAGCGAGGACAGTGATGAAAGATTACAATGGTTAGAAACAGATTTTTTCAACTATCTACGGGAATGGCGTTCAAACGCAACTGCTCGGTGCCTGGAGAGTGGATTTGATGTGAACTGCATGTTGTTGAGTCAAAGTACCGAAGAAGGATTGATGGTATCCACTCTTTCAATGGTTGCCCTTGTTAATGAATCTTTACAAAGTGGTGCAGCCTATGTACTGGCACGTAGAATCAATCAAGATCCGCTGGAAGCCTTTTTTGGTTACCAGCGGCGTAGAGGCGGATGCGGAGAAGCACCTACAATACGAACATTTTCAAGCAACGCCAGAAATTTTGATGCCTTACGTTGCAATATTGTAGCTGGTTCAAATGTGGAAAAGTTGGTTTGATAATGCATCGTTTATCTTTCCCTGTTGTCATCGTAGTAATAGTGCTACTATTCGACCATGAAAGGTTGCGCTAAGATTTTGCGAAAGCTTTTAAAATGGGAGCATTCAACATTTCTCCTTGAATGCTTTCTGTTAAGAAGAGATGAGCTGTAAGTATCTATTTCAAGTCTAATTTGACCAGGCTTGGAATTGCACGAGAGTACATTATTCGAGGCAAATTAAGGGGATATCGTTCTACTTTGCGGTATTCGTCTTGTTGTAGCAGGTTTTATAGGACTAGCACGTAGCTGGTGAAGCTTTCCTGTTTTTAAAAAAAAAAAAGCTAACGATGGTAGGTTGCAACCTCGTGGGTGCCAATGGAATGCAACCAAAAGTTGAAGTTTTGAGTCATTAGAAAAAAAAACTACTGTCCTATGCATTTTATTTCGTATTTTTAGCATTGCATGCTTCCCTGAAATAGATCAAGGTTTTGAATCCCCGGTTGAAAACCACGGTTTTAATGCTTTCTAAAACCTAAATCGATGAATGATATTGTGTCATTAAATGACGCCCAACACAAATTTACCTACTGTACATAATTTTAAAGTCGCACAGCTACGCACCAGTGTTGTGCCCGTCGTAACGTTCAAGCGTTCGGAGTTAAGTTTACGATCTGGGACTCGTACCATCACGACTTTGCGTCTTTATGTCGCAAATCCATTTTCGTGCTTAATAGATAGGCCGACATGGAATTCCTATGTCAGTTGTTCACAGATATATTTAAACTTTATTTGCAATTTCGGGTGTTGCGACCATGCCTACTAATCCCCTCATCTTCAAGTTTCACTCTCGCTAGCATGTTACAACGTTGATCGTTTTGTCGCTTCTTCCCTTTTCTGTGTCCGTTTGTATTTGAAATCCTATATTGCTGTGTTAATTTATTTTGACGGTGCAGAAATAAAAGACACTACTACTACTACTACTACTAAACTAATTGGAGTCGTGATATCAACATACTGTATTTTGATGCTTTTTGATTGAGTAAAGTAAATAATATCGATTTAAAGATATTGATTATCGACTTCTCTTTTCTTTATATTTTTTTTTATCGAATTGAGCTTTTTTTTATGAAGTATGGATTATCAAATTATTCTTTTACTTTTTCATTATTGATTTCCAACCCTGCAATATTATCAGACAAATTACACCTTACTGCAGTGAATAGCTACATTTTTGCATGTAGCGTACCGTATCGATGTAGACACCAACATCATATCCATTTTTCACGCTGATTTTAAGTTCATATTTGCGAATGACAAAGCACGAAAATAGTTTCACAAAAACTCAACTACGATAATAGGCTACAAAAGATACTACACCCTCGGACAAAAGTTTAAGACCACTTAGCAAAAAGGGCAAACTTTATATTCTAATGTCTTTAGTCATAAAATAGTGCCTTCTGAGCCATCATATAGCTAAAGGACCTTTGCCACGCTTCTGTATATTCTCTGCAATAGCTTTCGTGCCCTAAGTTACTTATATCTACTGTAATGCCAACCGGCATTGTTGAATTAATTGAAAAAGAGGAGGAAAAATTGAAAGGGAAATATGGGTAAAAAAGCATCTCTCAGTGTAACATAAAGAACTCAAGTTGTTGCACTCAGCAAGATGAAGCTATCTGAGCGTCATATTATTTATACGTGCAAAGAAAATAAAACTGCTGTGCATAATGCCATAAAAAAATTCTAAAAAAAGAAACTTTTGCGGATAAGAAAAGAACAGAACATCCCAGGATTTTCAGCAGCAGAGAGAAGCGCCTAATGAGGGAGGTAGTTACTCGCTCTCCCATGATTTCTGCATGTGTATTTTCTTTTTAACATGTTGTAAATAAACTTGATTATAAAAAAAAAACTGAGCAACTTCTCACGAGAGTAAATGAAATTAAGTGGTTCACATGACAAAATCAATGAAAATTAGGAAGTGGTCTTAAACTTTTGTCTGAGGGTGTAACTACTGACACGACACATCATTCGGAACATTTCCGCCTACACAGAACCAAAAAAAGTAAATGTACTTTCGGACAACCAACAACCACATTCGGGAAAACGCGATGTTAGTCTAGATAGAATGCGTATTTTTTTTGCAAGTGTTATGTTACCAACCGGCGCTTGGTGTATCGGTCAAGAGCGTCCGCTTAGTAGCCGGGAAACTGAGGTTTATTCCGGTCGGGTCATACTAAAGACTTTAAAAATAGTATTCGCAGCTTCCCGCCAGGCCCTCGGCTCGTGCGGAAGTGCGAAGGGTTAAGTGTATGTGAGTTGTTTGTTATGTATGTCCCCTAACAGCGTTCAATCATTTCATGATTGATATTTGTAATGGGCCGCCATTGAAAATAGCCTACACAATCTGTGCTTGCACCTGCTGTCCCGTACCTTTACCTTTTTACCATGCATGCGTAATTTTTTCTAGATACTTTGGGCTCGATTATCTTTTTTAGTGGTCTTCACTCATTTTCTGGCCGAAGCCCGAGGTTGGTCTTTAATCCTGGCCCGAAATTGTCTATCGCCTACCCTGGTCACCACAATACGACATAAACTGAAAGCCGGAGTTCTTGAGAAAGTAAAGCTCGTGTGTCGTCTTTGAAGCCTTTACAACAGTGCAGTCATCGGCCTCCTTCCTTCGCAGTTCAGTCGCATTTGACCTGGAGTACATCCATGCAGCTGTAACAAAACGTACCAAGGCAGTAAACATTGGGTAGATCTATTGTACTGCATCTTTCGAAAGAGTAAAAGTCCATAATATGACCGCTGTAGCACTTGGACAAAGCAGCGTATACAAAAAATTAAACGAAATTAAATAGCAAAACTAGACAATGAGAAATATTGAATTTACCTCGACAGTCGACACAGAGCAGTTGACTTAGAGGGGGGCGAGCGTTTATAAGGCCCCTCTGGGCTCTGGCCTTCCCCTTGGCGCCGGCCCTGTTTTAACAGGATCAAAAGTTTTATTTATTGCTTATTCTTGCAGATATAATTAGATCTACACTTTTTCGTAATTTTTTTTGTTAGTCCGCATTGTTTATTTAGTAGCCAATCTTTGCAACACATGATAATTTTTGCATAATGGATCTTGAAGCAGTGGATATGGACCTACATGAAGTAATTGTGCTCGTTGATGAGGTCAGTATGACGTTATGCTATCAAGGTTGTTAAATAATACATTACTCTTTCCTATGACATTTACTTTGGCCTTCAATTTTCTATAGCAATGTAACTTATAACAGGAAAAGTAGATGCATATTAGTACGAGGTTGAACTCGTTTTATTATGGAGTCACTTGCAATCTGCTGAGGCTTTTTAGATGCATTTGCTAATTGAAGCTATTTTCATTTTTACATACGAATTAAAAAACACAATAATCCAGTTAAAGGCGCCTGTACCTATCAACGGACGTATTGTCATATTGATAGAACCACCATGAACAAACTTCAGCTCGTTACTCGCACAGCAAGCATCAAACCAACATATTGATTTGATGTTTTGCTATGCGGGTATCAAATAAGGGTTTAGTCGTATCTATCAATGGTGCTGCACTATCGAACAGCAGAATGGAGTCAACCTCTCCGCAATGATTGTAAAGTGTTGACTTAGCACAATCGTACATGGGAACGTAAAGTTCTGATCTGTTCGCCACTACTGCGTCTTTTGACAGACACCTAGTTATCAAATTAGCATTGTCGTAAGGTAACTGCACTATACAGGCTGCTGCGAATATGCATATGTAAATATACGTAAGCTATAGTCACCTGACGAATTCTGGGAGAGAACAGGTTGAAGTGTTCTATAATAGATTTCAAACGTAGGTGATGTGGTGAAACAACCTTTGCATTTTACCAGTACATAAATTCATCTTCTGCAGATTGATGAAAATGATGATATGGAATGGCAGACCAGCATAACATATGATGAATACGAAGATGCTATTAATGAAGCAGTTGAAGCACTATCCTTGCCACATTTCTACAAAACATTTTTTCTCCATCATGTTTGTCCTGATCTAAAAGAAATGAACTGTGTTAGTAGAAAAGAAAAATTTAGAAAATATGCATGCCTACTACAAAAGAAATATCCATGCACTAGTGAAATCAAAGAAATTCATATCCGCAGAATTATGAAACATGTGATCCCAAACATTTTTCTTCAAATTCCAGATACAAAAGAAAACCAAACTATGATCCACATCACTAAAACAGATAAAGATATTGTTCAGTATTTGGGTGGTGCTATTTTGAAATGGGGCATCAACAAGTTACCAAAAGAAGAAAGCGATTGGTGTAAAACTCAAGTTTCAACCACAAATAAACTATCATCCCACTTCGAAAAAATGAATAGAGGTTTAGTCGTGCCAAATGATGAATTTCTTAGCTTAGTTCTAAAATGTGAAAGAAAGTTCAGAGAAATGAAAGACAAAAGAAAAATTTCCCCCCCGGCAATAATAGACAAAGTATTTCAGCAAGGTATTGCAATCACAAATTCACATGAAAATGCAATGAAACAATTACTTGGACGCTATATTAGAATGCGTGCTCACATATCAACAAAACACACTGAGAAACTTAATTTACAAAAGAAACAGATGGAAAAGGCAAAAAAGAGCACTCATAGTCTCCGAAGATCACTAAAACTCTCAAATTAGATAGCTAAGTGTCTGATTGAAATGCTCAAATACATAATATCTGTGACAGCCCAATGGTTGCTTCTATATGTTGTTTAAGATACTGGTTCAAATGATTTTTATCTGACAGCAAACATGTTTTCAAAGATATTGCAATTGGCTTCGCTTAACTGGATCATTCAATTCATGTTTCTAAATTCCAAATTATAAAAGCAATCTCAACGTAAAAAAATGCTACTTTTCTGGATCAATTTTTTGTATAATTAGATTACTTTTTTACAAATAAAACAGCCAAGATACAGCTAAAAATACTTGGGCGGACGTTTCGGCTCACGACTGGTGCCATTGTCAAGGCAAGTGTGTCTACATTAAGCTGGGATCTTAAGATCACTTTTGCTTTTTGCTTAGATCACTTTTGCATAAAAAGTCCAAGTAAATTTGCACATTTCACACGAGATTTCAAATTACAGGGGTCTATAACGCTTTGAATACTCTCAAACAAGGTCTGCTGGAACGAGGCTTTGCAACAATAACATGATGGCAAAATTGGCAAAGTATAAAATCAAACACTTACACCTGATTTGACACAAAAAACTATGTTACATTTTGTTTTTCATCCAAACTAACAAACTCCTATACAATACATTGCTTTTTGATTATATATACACAGATGTGTTTTTGATTATTTGTATATTCTACTTTTATATATTGTTTTTTTAACTTGGATGTTTTTGTCTACTGAAAAAAACTTGACCTTTTGCAGTTTTGTATCTTTTTGCTAACTGGATCAAAAGCCCTCGGCCTGAAGTGATCCAGTTAAGTGGAACCAACTGTACTTAACTAAACTAATTAATCATAATTTTAAGCCAAATGCTTTTTAGTCAATTATGAAAATAAGTGATCATACATATCTGAAAATTAAATCAATTAAATTGTTTATTCCAGATCTTCACAAACTGGGAGGGCTAACACCATACCGGTAATTAAGGAGTTGCATAACAGTATTTGGGGGTCACAGAGAGCATAGAAATTTTACAGTTTGTAGCCCACTCTAGCATACCGGTATGCAGTAGGCTCTATTTGTATATAAAACTAATGATTTTTGAATTGAGAAAGTTGTCAGAAAGCGGTTACTGGTTGATTAGGTATAGATTCTACCAGTATGTTTCCTTTTCTTACGTGCTGTAAATAAATCTTCCTGACTGCAGAGAATTTGCTTTTTTAACAAATGAACCAAATTTAAAATCCTATTTCTTGAAAACATGTTTCCAGGTACTCGGTACCACTAGTAGTGATTAACTACTAGGATACCGGTACTAATCGATTTTATGAAATGGTTTAAGCTTGTGACGACAGTAAATATCTACAAACAACTCATCTAATGTAAACTTGTTTTAACAACTACCGGTATATATACTACAAATAAGCATTTTATTGTATATGTTACAGCTGTTACAATAGAATTTATGGTAGACCTAGTAATGATAACACATGGTAGACCAATACATCAGTCTTCACCAAAATATGTGCCACCAATTGCTTCATCAAATAACGGCATGAAATATTAACTAAGACTTACCGGTACAGGTATACTGGTCCTTAAAATGCAAAACAGCATTTAATTGGTCAACAGATAAATAAGTTAATATGTTCAGAAGTTTGTTGTTCTCTAGCTCTCTAGTAGCATCTGCCAGTTGATACTAGCAGTAACTTGTACATCAGTGCACTGGTGTATGGCCTAGCCCTTGTCCATGCTACAGAGTGAAAATGATATTGGTTAAAGATGATAGTGTACGGAAACTGCATGGATTCAAACCCATGGTACATAGGTATTGATCTATTCTCAGATTTTTTTTCACATCATACCAACCGGTATAGCAAGTAACTGCATATGACATTACTAAAACACAATACCGGTTTGAAAAAAAAATAAAAAATAACTGAGGTTATTTTCAAATTATATTGAACAGAAAATTCAACGGTAATTGAGGGAGACTGCGAAGTGAGCTTGCGCTCTTCGAGTCAGCAGCCACCCATTAAATATGTCAATTGCGATCGGCTCCAGCCGCGAATCGAACCCGTCACGTAGGATCTGTCACCTGCGCGTGGTACCACTAGGCCATGTCGCTGAAAGTAGGCAAAGTACTATAAAGTTATCATTAAAATTTCCAATACAATAAAAGTACGCTCCACATATCACTGAATAGAAATATTTAACTTTCTGCCTAAAATAACTTCCAGAATGAATAAAACGCTCCTTTCTTCTCATCTTCTAGCGTTCAGTACACCCTGAACCATTAGCGATTCAACCAAGAAATCAGCACTACCCCTACCGCTACTAGGTGGCGCAATTTAAAAACCGTTGACACTGCCTTTGTAACGAGCCTTCCAGACTACTAATTTAGAGACTGTGGTCTGATATTGCAAAATCTGAGCCTCAATGTGCATATGCAGCAATGATGTTCTCTGTTCAGCAGAGATGGAACTTTGTCCAAAGAACAATTCCTGACATCTCTCATTATATGAAAAAATTGAAAAATGAAATTTACTGCACATTTCTTCCTGCAATCATCGGAAGAACAATCTCTGAAGAGGAACGCAATATAATGGCTCTACCAGTTAGATATGGTGGACTAGGCATACCCAAACCAAATGAGTCCTGAATTTTTGAATATGAAGCTTCGGTCAAAATGACCAGACTACTAAGTGAGGCTATGATGAAACAATCTTTCTACAGTGAGCAAGATAATGTTGAGTTATTTACCTTAAAGCAGGAAGTGAAAAGAGCTAAAGAAAAACTATTGAAATCCACATTTCATTTAGTTTACGCAGAATTATCTACGAGCTTGAAACGTGCTTTGGACACTGCTAGACATAAAGGTGCCTCCAATTGGCTCTCTACCCTGCCCATTGAATGGTTAGGGTACAGCCTAAACAAGCAAGAGTTCAGAGACAGCCTGTCGCTCCGGTACAACTGGCCAATTGAAAATGTTCCTAGGTACTGTGGGTGTGGGTCACCTAATGCGAGGTTTGATGCTGGCTGTGCCACTACAATGTTTGATTGTTTATAACACCACAACTGAAGTTGCATCTGACTGTCAGAGGTTGTTGAAGCAGTTTGTTCACGATAGTGTAGGATTTTACGGCTCGGGGTTTGTTTCATATAACATGCATAGTCTCATCAATTTGGTTGATGATTTTCGTATGTTTGGATCTCTAGACACAGTCAATTGCTTTGCATTTGAAAGCTTTTTAGGTCGATTAAAGTCCTCATTGCATTCTACTCACAAATCATTTCGGCAAATTTGTCAGAGAGATGTTTGTGAAAATGAAAATTCTCTTATTTCTGCAAAGCTAGGACATCATCAGACTGAATATGGCTTTATGAAGAGGAAATCACACCAGACCTGCCAACCTACTCAAACAAGTTTTGCTAAAATTGTGCTGCACGATGGGTGTGTCATCAAGAGACAGTCTTTGGCTGATTCAACTGTGCGTTTGCATCAAGCTCTGTATTATGTGCATGATATAATTTAAGACTCGAGTGAAAACATCAAATATTTTGCTTTGAAAAGATATATGAATGTTGGAAACCTGTTTAAGAAGCCAATCGAATCCATGTTTGTTGGTATTTGTAAAATCAACAACCTCAGTGATGACCTTGAAGTTGTTCCAGTTAGTAACCAGTTAAAGAAATGTTTTTGCATGCCTCATTCATCTTGCATGGTTGCAATTGACATTTTGCATTCTTGCATGTAGTGCTTAGTCGCGTGGTGCAATGGCATCTGCCATTAAGAAGATATAGATTTGCAAAATTTTTATGTTATGACTAGTGGAACATTTTGTTGCACTAGAAAATGCCATTGATTTTCAACAAAACTTGCATTTATGCACTTTGTTCTCTGTGTATTATATACCTAATAAATCGCAGAGCGACGTAATCTAAAGGTAAAATGTTTCTGTTTGTGCAGGTTATTCTGTATTGCGTACCTTCTTTGCATTTAGTTACATTAGAGCGTAACCTTCTTTGCATTTAGATTGGGAAAATGAAAAAGTTTTTGTGTGTTGAGTTTAATTTCAAAAGTAAAATCAGTACTGATATTAAAATTTGAAAGGGACAAATTAATGTTTCGACTATAACCAAAGTCTCGTCAGACTTGCTACGCACAGCCAATCCAGGCTAAACTCATTCCAGACTGTAAAGACTCTCTTTTTGCATTGCTTTACCTGTACATCTCGACTTCATCTCTTTTCTAGGTTGTGCCCTATTTTTGGCAGGCGACTGGCCCCAAACAACGATACCCAATGAAAGAACCTATAACCACTAACCCACAACTAAGTTACCGGTAGCCTAACTAGCCCACATCACTAGAAGCCCCCATGGTAACCCACTCATTTGCAGCTGCAGACGCGTTTCGACCTTATTATGGTCTCATCAGTGCAGCATAGCAACCTCCCACCTTCCTGAAAAAAAAAAAAATCTAACCTTCAAAAAAACTACGCACTCCAAATCTAAGCCTCTACTCGTTCTGCTCAAGGTAGAACATTTGAAATAAAACCTTCAAGAAAATAATACAGGCTGGATTATGATGTCACAGATTCCCACAGATTCTGGATTATGATGTCACACAGGTTATAGTCGAAGTACTGATATTGTTTGTCGATCTTGGATGATCGGCAAAGAATTATGTTATTGGCCTCGTACAGTCAAAAGCGATGAGGTGGAAGAAATAGGCAAAAAACAGACACCACCCAAAAAAGAATGGAAGACATTCAGATGCAGAATTCTTTGTGAATCTAGTAAGTAGTGTAGTAAACGGTAGACCTTGTGTTTGAAATTTTAAGTATAGTTTCACTCTATAAATTTATTACCTGTATGTGATGTAATGAGCACATTTAAAGTGCTAGTACTTATGCATAAGTGTGACTCGCATATTTAAAATAGGATAATGTGAACTGCGTGAAACTTAACAGTGTCTGACAGTAGTGTTTGATATTCGCAGAAGTTATTGTGCTTGACGAACTTTTTACGACAACCCCCTTTGACTTACGTGTATTCATCTTGTCACATACGTTTTCGCAATTTTTTTTTTTTGTTAGCAGCAATCTGCCAAAGTTGAGTCGCGTTAAGGGATTGCCTTTTAAGTTTTTATTCAGTTTTTTCTTAGCATATATATAAAGTTAATTTAACTACGCTGTTCATTGCAGATAATTTCGACCGATGCTGTAACAAAGCTTACATGAACACTTCTAGTGCTTCCACTACGACAGCTGAAGAAACAGATTCTTCAGCTGCTATAATCGCAAACAATTGCAATAATGTTATGGAAACAGATGGGAGTGATGTTCCAGCCCTTCTCAGAACAGACAGCGTCAGCATGGAAACACCCATCAGGCAGTATTACTTTTTAATCTATTTTAGTTAGCCTACTACTTTTTATCTTTCGTGTGATAGCAACTGAGGTTCTGTAACGAGTTCGCTTGAGTTTCCGGCTAGCTGTCTACTACTTAGGGCGAAAGTGTTACACTAAGTGTTTTCTCGATGGTGCAAAGTAGTTTTGCAGGCTGATTTCCCTCACTGCTCTTTTAACTTGAACTTTATGCTGGAATCTGGAGAACTGTAATTACCAATTTAAGTTTGCACATCACTTCATTTGCTGTGGAACTCGGAGTTTACGCAGATGCTCTCTCTCCTTACTTGCACATCCGACTGGCACAACTAACTTTGCATTATGAGCTCATAGTCTTGCTTTTGTAGCAGCTGTTTGTTTTGAAAGAAAATTTCTATTTTGCTGCCTATTTTGTCATGGTTCTACTCTTTGTCACCACGAATTTTTGCGCAATTGTTTATTTCAGATTGGCGACTTCTGTACTCCGTGCAAGGTTGTCATTGGATGATGAAACCGAGATGGTTAAAAATATCGCGAAAAACCTACGTGATATAAATGCTAAGTTAGATCTGGTTTTGGAAAAAGTTACCCCAACTGACATCGCAACGTGCGAATCGGAGCAAGAATTTATTCCTCCTCCAGCAAAAACTGAGGAGGATCTCACTGCGAGTTTGTCTAATATCGAGGTACGGTACTTGTTTTATTAGTATAGTATATTCCTTAAATTCAAATGGTAAATTAATGGTGAACGATTTGTGTAGTTACTGTAGTAAATTGTTGACCTACTTATTGCTAATGGACTTACTGTGTCTGTTAGTGGTAGTTTGCTACTGATCATGCGTTGATCTTGTTGAAACTAATGTAGCCTAAGCTGGCCGTCATTTTCAAAGCCTTATGATTTTCATGATATTGTTTGGGCCTAGGAGTCGTTAGTCCTTGTGTAGAGCCACACCAAGTGTGCATGTCTTTACCGGTATTTTTCGTTTTCAAATGTGTTTGAGTTTTCTTCTCTTTATGCATCTGCCAACGTAGATGATCGTCGTAAAGCATTTTAAAGACTTCGCCACAAAGATTCCGAGGAAGTTAAACATGCGATCACATCTGTTTTAAAAACGCCCTGCACCCCCGTGCGTCGCTTTCTTAAAAGTGTGTAAGATCAAGGACTGGGTCTGTTAGCTTTTTGGTGACATTTTTATCTGTTTTCAAACGATTTAAATCTTAATTTATATTTTGATGTTTCTGGTTGGATTTAGCAAAACTGCTTACATTTCGTTGACGACACAAAATGTATTGTGTAATTATTAATTAGGCACTACTGTTTTCAGAATTGGCAATTAATAGCAATAAAAGTGGAAAAGCAATCGCTGCGAACTACGGTTCGCAGCTTTATTCGTCTCATACTGTTCTGTTCTGTTCTGTTCACAGCTCAGATGGCCGAGTGGTATGGAGCGTCTGTCTCTTGAGCTGTAGACTCGGGTTTGATTCCGAGTCGGGTCAAACCAATGACTTTAACATTGGTATTCACAGCTTCCCTGCTTGACGTTCAGCATTGAAGGGACAGTGTGGAGAACAAGCCGGCAAGTTTACTTGTTGTGCCGTTGGGAAAGGCACTTAACGGGATTCCCCCATCTTGGTGTGGTAGACAGATGGCCGGCAACTCCTAAGCGAGCTCGTATAGCGCATTGATCGCTTTCTCGTGATAGGAGGATAAATATGCAACCAAATAAAAAAAAAATAATGACGAAATCGTGGGCAAGGACGTATTCATGGAGTGGGATGGGGTTGGGCAGGAAAAGAGTCAAAAAAGCATTTAAAGACCACAGCATGTATGTTGTGCTGCAACGTAAGTACTATTAAGTTGCGACCATATAAAGTGTCAGATAATTCCAATTTTCAACTGTTGTGTTTAATGCCATTCTTATGATGTGTTCTGCCTTTTTTACAGCTAGTTCCTACTAATAGGTATATGCAAGGGGGAAAAAGCAGTGATAATTAGATATATTGTTCCCCTGTCTGGGGCAAAATGGGACGCAAACGTTCAAGATTTTTGAATAGCTTTCTCAGTCAACTGGTGAAAAGATCTTTCTGCTTTTGCGACTAACATATACCGATAGGCCTAGCCCTAACCTATCAAAAGTAGGGACTAATTCAATGTTCTACGCCTGCAATTGACCAATAAGCTAAAATTTCTGTCCTATTTTGCTCCAGCAGAAAAATTTTTAGCATTAAACTGCTTTCAAATCACCTTTTCAATCGGGATGACCATGTTAACTATTTTGGCTGCTTTCTACCCAAGCGTCTTTGCCATCATCTTCCTAAGACAAACCTGAAAAAAAGAGTTGTCGAACAATGAACTAAATTTAATGGAAATGTTTTGCATCGGCAATCTGCATGCTTGTATAAACTTTCGTATCTCAAACCGCACTATAAAAAAATTAAGTGCAATTTATCTTCTTATTTTTCTTAGATAGAAACAAGATAACTTGTCGCAGCGCAAAAACACATTTTTTATCTGGAAATACAGTATCCTGTTTTGCCCCACTTTCCTCTAATTGGAATTTTTATTTTACCGGATTGGGACCGATTTTGGATAAATGTTGGCTAGAGCAACAGGGTGTTCCGGCTGCAGTGGACACCTTAACCAATTTCCCCTGAATTAGTGTTAGATCCAATCAGATTGGCACGCCCCTTGATGCTTTTAGTTTTGTATGTGGCTTAAGCAATATTTGCTGGCTGTGCATAACTTTTATGTCTTTTTAGGAGTTCTCAAAAAAACTATCCACAGGAGAGCCACCACGGCCGCAGTCATTGACGCCGTTCAACGCGCCTTAAATGGCACCAAAGACTGGGAAGGGGGGAGAAGAGAGAGACGAGTAGAAGGATAAGATATTTTCAAAATTTGCTGTGACAGTGTATAATAGGGTTGTTCAAAAAAACTTTTTTTTTCGAAATTTTTGTATTACCCTCTCAAATTGTTAGGTTGGTGGTAGAAACCCTACATACCATATTTTAGCTCGTTCGATACAGTGGTTAAAAAGAGCAAACATTTTAAAATTTTGAACTTTTTATGAAAAATGACCACTTGTGGGACGTATTTGTCCGTTTTGTTTGGTCAAAACAAGGCATAAATTTGCTTTGGAGACGGATCTATTTCTAACACAATTGTTATAAGACATTTAAATCAGTTAAAAGTGGCTCAGTTGCTTTGCGCACACGCTATTGGGGTTCAAATTCCGGGTCGGTCAAATCGTCACAGTATTGCCAGCGGCTCGCCACCGTTGCGACGTTCTTTCGGAGCTGTGTAGCCCAGGCGCTAAGCCGCGGAGATGGGTCCCGCCACTTGTTACACGCTTCGGCGTAATACCGCGAGTATAATGAAGATTTGATTTTTTTTTTTGAAAAGTAAATAACCCGATGCCAAAGAGCACTTGCTGGATGAAGATTTCATATTTTTGCACGATCAACGAGGACCAAGAAAGTTCTCTCTTGGCTAGAAAAATATGGTGCTAGAAAGACGTCTGTCTCGTAAAAGATGTACAAAAGAAGCATTTAATCGGAAACAAAATTGTGATGAAGAAGGGCTTTGGAAGCTACTGATACCGTTGATATTAGTTTTTTGTAACTTTTCATCCCAAGATATAGAGAAAAATTATCTCTCAAGTTTGGTCAAAATGTGTTTATCGTGATTTGAAGTTTGTTGCTGCGAGCAGTTTGGCCAGCTCTACGTGTGGTGCTTGCGCTCATAATGAAGTCATTCACATAGCATCCACTGTCTTTGATTAAGGCAGCCAAAACGTCATTTAGAGCACTGCTAAAAAGTTTATGTCTGTTTGCAGCTCCAACAACTTGTAAAGATCTAGTTAATTCTTTTTGGCACATTGAGGGTGAATATATTTTTGCGCATTTCAGGGATGTACTAATCTCTGAAATACCTTCTCCAGATTCGCAAAAAGAACTTGTAATATCACTAATATCAACGGTATCAGTTGCTTCCAAAGCCCTTCTTCATCACAATTTTGTTTTCGATTAAATGCTTCTTTTGTACACCTTTTACGAGACAGACATCTTTCTAGCCAAGAGTGAACTTTCTTGGTCCTCGTTGATCTTGCAAAAATATGAAATCTTCATCCTGCAAGTGCTCTTTGGCATCGGGTTATTTACTTTTAACTGATTTAAATGTCTTATAACAATTGTGTTAGAAATAGATCCGTCTCCAAAGCAAATTTATGCCTTGTTTTGACCTAACAAAACGGACAAATACGTCCCACAAGTGGTCATTTTTCATAAAAAGTTCAAAATTTTAAAATGTTTGCTCTTCTTAACTGCGGGATCGAACGAGCTAAAATATGGTATGTAGGGTTTCTATCATCAACCTAACAATTTGAGAGGGTAATACAAAAATTTTGAAAAAATAGTTTTTTTGAACATCCTAATAATTAGGGTGTCTCATTTTTAGGCGACTTCTTCGGAAAATTATGTTCTGGTGTTGTGCTCGCTGGATTTTTATCGCCAAATCCTAAAATAATGTTTTTTTTTCATTAAGGCGTCATTTTGAGGTGCCACCTGGCAGGTTTATTGCAATTTTGACTCAACGGTACGACCTGCAAATGATTGAAGTACTCGATTAAATAAATGAAAGACTGCGAATGAAATGCTCGATTGCTGTATTTGAAATAACGTTAGAATTACAATAAATCCGCTAGGTGGCACTTCAAGATGACGTTATTTGGAACCAGCGACAAATATCTAGTCAGAATACAACACGAACTTAATTATCGTAAAAAGGCGCCTAAGAAGTGGGACACCCTAGTGGTCGAAAGTATAGTAGGCTAAGTCCGGGAGAAATGCCGCATGTTTTTTATCTTGTTCTTTCCCTAAGCATTTGTTTTCCCATGTTATCGAACGGTTACGGGTGAAGCTTTTTATAAGTATGATACATCTTCGATAGCTTGCCGCGTTCGTTATATTAGTTTTGCAAAATGACCTCATTCGTCATCTGCCTGGATCAGGGGTGGGAAACCTGTGGACCGCATAGCTTTTGAATGTGGCCCGCGTCATAACTTTGTTACGTGTACAACACACCGGTAGATTAGAAAATGTTTATCTTTCTTAAAAACTTCGCGTGTCAACAGCATGCTGCATTTGTGACGCGAAAACCGCCCAAAAGTCTTTAATTTCATGGTGAAGAATAACTCCCAATAAACGGTGGATGAATTTTCGACGTAAAATTGCGTATTTCTAAAGTGAAATTTAAAAAGTAAAAGTTAATGTGGCCCGTTTAAAAACCGATTATGGCCCGCTATGCTTTACCGGTTGCCTACCCCTGGTCTAGATTAGGGATGTCCAACCTTTTAATTTAATGGGCCCCATTGCAAACTTAGATATTTAACTGTGCCGCAAAACAACCGGTCGGCTGCGTGACCAAGTGGTTCGGAGCGTCGTTTAAACGACGGCCATGATCGCAAGGTCGATGGTTCAACTCCCACCCGAGCCTCGTTGTTGCGTTTTTGGATAAGATGCTTCATGAGCATTATCTTTGCTTGGTGAAATCTAACAAGCAGCAAATGAAAGAAGTCACAAACAAAAATCAAGCGCAAAACTCGGAAACAAGGGCAAATCCAAGGCAAGTCTGGATTCGTCCTAATGCATAGCGCCTCCGTCGCTTTCTCGTGACAGGATAAAAAGGAAGAAATCGTCAACAACCAGAATATCTTCGTACAATTCAGCGGAAAAACTACATAAGACAAAATCTTGTGAATACAGTGTATTTTCTTACAGTATGACAATATTATAAGTATGATTATGTATGAGAGCCGCAGGTCGGACATCCGTGACTAGATAGTATGGTGCTGTGACAGCGTGATAGGGCTGTGTTTGAAAAGTTCAATATGGTGTATTTTGAATCAATTTTACAAGCAAGATTTTAAGCTTTTTCCAGTCGTTCGTTCGCAACGTGCGTGGTACTTTTTTGTGTACGTAGAATTTGGCTAGTTTCTGGTTTGATCGTTGCTTTTTCATTCCAATTGAACTACTTGTACTATCGTGTGAAAATTATTCTTAAGATTAAAACCTGCTTGAATGGTACAAGTTTGATGATTGGGCTGCGAATGGGTTGTTTTTCGCGTTACCTGTCGAGCTGATTGAGTGATTGCACTTAAGTTATGTAAATGTACAGGTCTTCGCCTATAATATTCTAGTTGAAAGTCATTGAGTGAGGTAGGTAGA
The DNA here is from genome assembly GCA_964006365.1 of Trididemnum miniatum. NCBI lineage: Eukaryota > Metazoa > Chordata > Ascidiacea > Aplousobranchia > Didemnidae > Trididemnum > Trididemnum miniatum. The sequence continues at coordinate 39,693,035 of OZ023231.1, read as the reverse complement.
TAAAATGGTAGGTATAAGGTAAAGAATCGGCGATTATGTCCACAAAAATCTTCTTAGATGTATGTAAGATGTATCCGAAAGTTTCACGCAAGATCTTGGAAGAGCCTGTCTTATAGCGCTAGATAAGCCGTAGATAGTCGGAGATATATCCCAGGTTTTTTAACTTAATTTGGATGAGATTTTTCTAAGATCGCGAGATACGTCTTAGACGAACGCAGATAATTTTTTTATCTGAGGAACTATTCTAAAAGAGCAGACAGCTGCAGCTATCCGACATTCGAGCAGTAACAAAGAACAATGAATTGTTTCCTTTTTTACAGAAACAAAGAACTGCCTTCTTCACTTTTTTTTACCGGTTTGGCAAGTACAGTATTACTTTTAAAATATTGTGGTGTCACTTTCTATTTTCTAAAACACTGTTTTCAACGAAAAGTATTCAGGAATGTATTCACGAATGCTTTTGAGAGTATTTGTATTCGAATACGTTTCAATTTACTGTATTTGCATTCACCTAAACTTAAAGTATTCGTATTCGATTACATTTGGGCTGTATTCGCCCCATGTCTGACGTATCATGCACTTTACTTCAGTAAAAGTCATTTGGAGACTGCTCGATGAACTCAAGCTTTTCTCTAGCATAAACACAGTAGCCAGATCGACGTTTATAAAGGTGTTTACCTCCTTTAAAATAACTTTATTATCCGTTCACAAGCTTCTAGTCTGAAGCTCCTTGGCAGGAGCGTATTTAGGGGGACATTGTGCCATGCCATCCCCCCTTTTGTTTCTGCCTTTTAGTGACAAAGAGCAAGATTGATGGTGACAAATATGCCAGACTCTTTTCATGGTTTTCGTAGCTTATTCCAGGAGCGCAGCCGCGTAGGTAGGTTGAGGGGTATGCATCCACCCACCAGCCATTTTTTAAAATATTTTTGATATATAGGCCTACAATTTTTCCATAATTTCGAACCTCTTCGATAGCTATACGCCTTACGTCTTAAGCACGCATAATCGAAAATGTGCGAAGAAAATGCATCATATTGGGTGAAGCACTCAAAATTAGGGTCAAAAAGTTCAAACAAGATTTGCCTGAAAATTATTCAACAAGCACCAAAATAGCTATTACAGCATGTAAATTTTCAAAAATTTTACGTGAAGCATGCCCCCGGACACCCCTAGAGCTTTTTTTGTTTCTCAATCAGCTTAAAATTTGTTCTTCCCCCAAAAAATACGCTTGAAAAAATGTGGAAATTATACTCCCCCCCTCCCTTTTCAAAATTTCTCGCTACGCCACTGCTCCTAGGGGAAGCTAGCTAATTCTAATTTGATATTTTGTTGTTTCGCTGTTATTTGCCCAAAAGTTTTCTCTAAAATTGAAGAACATTTCCCTGTGACATCATATTAAAGCTCTACAAGCTTGTACACGAAGTTATCAGGAAATCCAACAGTTTTTGCGATTTTGTTCGCCTTTGTCACAAAGTTGCAAAAGTTAGTACGTTGGCTTTGATGGTATCAATGAAGAAAAGAAACAAATAACAAGTGACGCCATAAGTCATTGTTGAAGCGTCATAGGGTGTATTGTTGTTATAATTCTTGAAAGGGGGGGGGGCTGAAAAAATGTTGGGGGGCTTCAGCTCCCCTCAGCCCTCACCTTCCAACACCCTTGATCAGGGGTATCCAAAACCAAGTAGAGGTTTAAAAATGAAACTAAAATCAATTAGCTCACTAAGACACTGCGCCTCACAAATCTACGTATGAACCGTAACTAACATTGTGTGCTGGCTGAAACAGACTGTTGGGTTTAATGAAATTTACTTTTTAACTGCGGCGATATTGCTTATTCGCTCTAACTGAATCTAGCTATCGAGCATTTTTTGAAATACTGATCTCCATGATTATGGACAAGTTTTTGATGTAGACGGACACAGCATCGCGATGAAACCTACTTTTTACTTACTGATAAGGTGAAAATCAGGTCAAAATTTTTGGAGTTCTGGAGATTAACTTTCGTTAGTATTTTGTTCCGTTGATGACTCGCGATCCGCCAAACTTTTGGGCAAAATCATGCAAAAACATGATAAATTTAGCAATTAGGACTAAACAGCAAAACAAAAAACACTAGATGGCAGCTGCAAGCACCCGCTTATGGCTTCCCGATCAAGCTTACTAGGGACCCAACGTCTAAAAGAACAGCAGAGCGACTTCGCTTTTACAACTTAAAGAAACAACAAATCCCTGCAAAGTATAGGTGGGCATTGTCACACATGAAGTAAGTTTAATTTCCTGCAGCCTGTGCTCCATAAACTTAATAATATTGTAACGACTTCTTACATTTTTGTGATACAGTCATCGAAATCTCAATAAAACTATTATCCTTAAATTTTCTTCACGTGTACAGTGATGATGCTGCACAAAAACTCAAAACTTCTTTATACTCGCCATATTACGCCCAAGCGTGTAACGAGTGGCGGAGCCCATCTACGCGGCGCAGCGCTTGGGCTATAAAGCTCCGAACAAACGTCGCAACGGTGGCGAGCCGTTGGCGACACTGTGACGATTTGGCCGACCAGGCAATTGAACCTCACACCTCCCTCACCGATAGGGTGGGCTTAGCAACTGAGCTAATCGGCCGGCACAATGATACACAAGTCTGCAGCAAAATTTGTTTTGCTTGTCTGACATTTCAAACAAGCTGGCAAATCTTGCAGTAGATTCAAACAGTAAACGCCATGATTCTTGAACGATTTGTGCAGCTGCAAGGACGACTGCATTCACACAAAACGAAATTAAATCATCGAGCTTGTGTTCGTTTCTAAGGGCCAAGAAATCGCGGCATAAAACTCACTTTTAAAGCAGCGATTACAGTGCTTAACAATCTGCGCAAAAATTAAAGGCTGCAATATTTCGCATAACACTTCGCCCAAGGTATTGCAGATAAATCAATTGAAGTCACACTTGTTGATAAGTTGAAACTTAGAAGTTCCAACTTAGTACTTACTTATGAATGGCAGCTTTTTAGCAACTTAAAAAGTAAAACGACTGATAGACCAACATTGCTCGCATTAAGTAAAAGTGCTGTGACTGCTTCAACGAAAACTTTGACACTGATCAAGGTACAGCCAAACCGTTTTAAATTTGTCCAGTTACCCAATTGCATAAGGCGTGAATGAAATAAAGCAAACAAGTGCTAATTACAACCAATTTCGCGAAACTACAAGCCTGATGATGTGATAGCGGACTATTCTAGCTATTACTTTAACAAAGTCTTCGCCGCAATGCGAACACAGTTTCAATCCGAGGAATCCACAAAGCTAAGTCATGAGTCCAATGCACCAACCACTTGGCCAATTCCAATGTGCCCCTTATTGCTGCTTAAAACGTCAGTTTAACCACAAACTCATACAGCTCACTCACGAATGAAAAAGTTTTAAAGGAAAATAACTCAAAAACATGTTACACTACTGCCCTCTAACGGATTACATAAATTTGCTTGACTTTCATGAGGTTTCCTGAAATTTCACGTTTTTGCTTTTTATTCCAAGTCAGGCGCTCTGGAGTAACCCCTCATTATATTGATATTTTTGTTACCCACATTGAGATAAATATCCTCCGATAATTTGAAGGTCCTAGCTGTTGTCATTTAACAGTGATGAGCTTGTGAACATTTTCCTATTATTGACCTTTGACCCCAAATCACTTGACTGCCACCCCCGCAAGTTGTGAGACACAAGTTTACGTAGAGGTCTATCATCCCTGAACATTTCAAGCCTATAGCATCAGCGGTTCAAATGCCCTAGACTGCGCAAGATTGGCAACATTTATCGTTTTTTTGACTTTTGATCCCGAGTGAAGTGACATAGAATGTTCATAATTGGTACACTGCAAGAACATATCAAGACACACCAATCCTATTATTTTCAAGTTCTTATGTGTTTTTAATCAATAGTTATAGGCCAAACGACATATTTGCTTATTTGATCTTTGACCCCAAGTGACGTCACGCAAAACTAATCATTGTTGGTCCTTTTGTACCCTCGTTGAGATGCATCTGCTCCGTAAACTTGAAGGTCCTACCAGCTGCCATTCACAAGTTATTAGGGTTTGATCAAACTATTTGTCAATTTAATTGATTGACGTTTGACCTTTAACCTGTTGACCGCCACCCCCCAAAAGTTGTTAGGCACAAGTTCACATGGAGGTCTATCATCCGTGGGAATTTCAAGTATCTAGCATCAGCGGTTCAAAAGCCTTAAAATGCACAAAAAACTGCTGAGGTTCGTTGATTTGACCTTTGACCCTAGGTGACGTCACAAATAGGTCATTGTTGTGCATAGTTTTGTTCCCCACATTGATATGCATATACTGTGAAAATTTGAAGGTCCTACCTAATGTCATTCAAATGTTATTAGGTTTTGGTAAATTTGGTTTTTTGACCTTCAACCTGACGACCGCCACCCGCCAAAAGTTGTTAGGCACAAGTTCCCAATAAGATCTACCATCCCTGAAAATTTCAAGTCTCTAGCATCAGCGGTTCAAAAGCCTTAGGCTGCACAAAATTTGGTGTTGAAAAAAAAAAAAAAAAAAAAAAAAGAATTTTTCGGAAACAAAATATTTTTTTTTCTAGAAAGTGGGGGGCTGTCGGGAAAAGTTAGGGCGACCAAGGTGTAGACCTAGGTGGGACACACATTTGAACTCTAGGTCACTTTTGAATTGGAACAGTAGTTTAGCAGCTACAGCTGCTGGAAGTGTCAAAAAGTGCACAAATGGCCAAGTAAAAACAATATGGCTTCCCTTTTCGGGAAGCCATAATTATATTTCGCAATTTACAGTAAAGGTAAAGGTATGGGACAGCGGGTGCAAGCACACATTGTTTAGGCCATTTTAAATTGTCGGCCCATTACAATTTTCAATCACGAACAATTGAACGCTGTTAAGGGACATACATGACGAACAACACATACACAAAACCCTTCGCACTTCCGCTTGTGCCGAGCGCCTGGCGCGAAAGCTGCGAATACTATTTTTAAAGTCTTTAGTATGACCCGACTGGGAATAAAACCCCAGTCTACCGGCTACCAAGTGGACGCTTCTTAACCGATGCACCAAGCGCCGGTAAGGCAATTTACAGTAAATAAGCGAAAACTGGATTGACTATCGTGAAATACATTGAGATATTTTAACATTAATTTCAGGGTTTATGAAAATAATCGGACGTGGTAATCCAATTTATCAATTAAACCTGGTGATCCTCCATTGATTGAAGCAGAATTAACTCAACTTCGAGATACGAAATTGCAAACGAATTAACTAAGTGATTGATGAAACCAATATTTAACTTACCCGTGGGTTTTTCGTAATTGTTATTCAATTCACAAAAAATCGTTAACTTTGGGGTGCTTGTAACTGAAGCCTTTTATATCTCTAATCCAAATTTGAAACCCTCTATCCTTATACCTCTCATTAATTGTTTGCAATCTCTTGAAGAATACAGCGAACGAAACGTATTCCAACATAAAATAGCCCAAACGCCATATAATTTTATGGAGAAATCAGTCATGCGGAACCCGCGTTGTATGAAAAAGCGTTTAAAATCAACTACGCGTCTTGGTATATTAGCGCGTTATTTTGTCTGTGTTTATCATAAAAACGTTCAAATAGTTTCATTTTGTGAGTAAGAAAGTACTTTCCTGCTGGAACTAGTTTTATTAATTTCTTTCAATAAACTTGGACGCTATAGTTAAAGTTATGCACCCCGACTACGAAAAAATTGAGCAAAACCAAGTTCAAGCTCAAATGTCATGACGTTATAATAAAATAAACTTGAAATTTTTTTGTTAAATATGTTTTGTATTTTTTCTTCTTTCATGTAAGCCCAAAATGAGAATTCTACTGCGACTATAAACGACTAAAACTATTTGCATTGGGGAAGTGCCTTGTTATGCCAGCTCATCAATTTTACCCTCTTTACCCCCTCACCCTGGCCACACCCACCTCCTCTGACCCGGCAAAAATCTGATTTCGTGCATGATTTGAAGTACTTTAAACGATAATAGAGATAAAAATTTTGGTTTCCAGCTAGGTTCAGACCTCCGGGCTGCCGGACTATAATCTTTTGCTTTAAAAACTGAGTTAACTTATACTGGAATTGTTATGAGCTTGTTTGTTAAAGGTTTTTTTTCTCAATTTCTCTTTTTTTGCTGGAAATTTTAAACTTTTGATAGGTGAAATCTGCACAAAATTTTTAGCTCCTTCTGCGACTGCTTAGCAACGAACGAAAGCGTAGGTCTGAAGCCCACATAAGTTGGACAAGTCACGTGCGGGCAGGCTAAATATGGATTGTAGGCGAGGGAAATCTAATCATAGCTTTTGCCCCCTCCCCCCCACTTTAAAAATGCTTCCGCCATCGCTGACTGTAATCTTTGTTGTGTTTTACGTTATTGCAGAAGTTTCTCACTTAACAAACAACCCCTGTCATTTACATATTGCACACTTTTTATGTTTCCTTGATTCTTATTGGCAAACATAGAATCCAAATCACGAAGTAAAAGCGTTAAGCCAACGACAAAAACGGAAATATGTGGATTGTGTGGTTAGTATTTGCAAGCAGATACCTTTTAAGGTCTCATCAGTATGACTTGTATGAAACAGTTAATATTTACCATAACAAACTGTCTATACTTGTAGTCTTCCTTACTTTTTTGCAGATGACGCGCACTGTGTAGTTATAGTGATGTCACACATGAACTACTTGTTCTTCAAAATTACACCCCTTCCCCCTTTAGTTTTATGTGCCACCCCTGAACCTTCTCAAAAATCCAACTATAAAACAAACAAGCAAATGCACGGGCATTGTGTAGTTATAATGATGTTACACAAGAATTGCTTGTTCTTCCAAAGCTGCACCCCTCCCCCCTTTAGTTTTATGTGCCACCCCTGAACCTTCTCAAGAATCCAACTATACAATAAACAAGCAAATGCAAAACTAAAAAATAAAGTAAGCGCAAATTTGTTTGCTTTGCTTTCTATTGCTTGTTGTGTTTTGCTTCGTTTCGATTAAGTGTTAGGAACTATCGGTCTCTACTTTCATTATGACGCAAGTGTTGCGCCATTTCCTGCTTCTGAGCACAATAAGCAACGTGGAAGATAGGTAAGTTACGTCACAATAATGACAATACTTCCGGCAGAGCCGAGTATTCCGAATAGATTGAATCTTTCATTTTGTTTCTTCCTTGATCAGTTTAAATGCGTGTTTATTTGTGCTGTTATAAAAATGAAGCAAAGCGAGCAATGTAAAAGTCAAACACGAGCAAAGAAAATAATAAAACAAGTAAAATTTTATTGGAATAAAGGTGCATTTACCGATACGCGGCAAACGGCAATGCGACTACCATTACAAACTATTGGCCTACTGGTCTGCGATTACGATGATATAAAATTTGCTAGTCTGCGTCAAGCAAGCTGATTGTTTAATCATGTCGTAACAATCCAACGTGCATCGTCTCATTCCCTTCTTCGAGGTTATCTCAACATTTTTTTGACACCGGGCGATGAAGTAATGAAAATTGTACAGGTACAATATCCTTGATATCGCGTGTCTTTTGCTGCATTGTCGCAACCTAGATTTAACGTCAAAATGAAATAAACAAAAAATTTAGGTAGTTGCGTTGCCGCTTGCCGCGTATCGGTAAACACGCCTTGGGAAACAACGCAATGCGATTAGTTCCACAGAATTTGTAAAAAAGTCGGGAGTACAACCCCACAATAAGGGACAGTAAGTTGCTATAAAAGAGGGAGCTTCCAGGGGTTGCAGTTGCAAAGACAGGCATTGCTAGGCAGGCATCAGAACCATTCACTTTAATCATTTCATTTTTTTTCGCCACACTCTTGCGTGCGGTATTATGTCGTTGATAATTATTATATTGACTCTGTTTTTTGAGAAGTCTCTGGCTGAAAACAGACATAAAATTGATACAAAATGATTTTGCACAATTTTTCCCACGACTTACTTGTAAACGTCATGTCATTTTGGTTAAACGTCAAAACTAATTTGACGCATTTTAATAGACTTAATTCTTTCATAACTATTTGGCAACTCTGGTGTTTAGTAGTAGAGCTTCCTTGAAGGAAGTGAACGAAGTTGCTGATTAGTCAGTTAGTTGTTGCATCTGCAAGCCTTGGGAATGACGAGTCAGCTTGATACGCTACTGTGAAGAAAAGTAAAACAAAATGAGCTGTTTGTGTTGCGCTGGCGAAACTGAAACATTCAAACCCAACGAAGCTCCGAGTTATCAACCCAAAACTGTTGAGGACACAATTATCCAAGCAGAGCCGACCGTCAACAGACCAGCGGTTAACTCTCCTGAATCAAATCCTACAAGAAGTAAGTTATGATTGCAGAGGAATAAGTTATACGTTTGGACGTTAATCGCGAAACCATGCGACAAAATAATGCATTTTTTTAAGTGGGAGAGTGATGATTCATTATTATTAATTTTGCATTTTTGGGCAGGAATTTGCATTTTCATGGCACTGTGTTGATCAGGGCCGGATTTAGACAACGAGAGTCCCTAGGCAATTTCTATTTTTTTCACCAAAAATCGTGAAGACCAAAAAAAAGGTCTTCGTTGTTCGTCTATCATCCGTTATGAGGCCTCTCATTTTTTACGAGGCCTAGGCTTAAGCCTGCTTAGCCTATACGTAACTCCGGCTCTGGTGTTCATATACTTGACCTCAGCAAAATAATCCAAATTACACTAAACCTCGCATATAACGGGCAAGTCGGGACCATCGATATTTGTCCGTTATACGCGAAATCCGTTATGTACGAAATGTACTAAAATGAATAGGAAGCCATCCGGACTTTCGTCCGTTATATGCAATTTCGTCCGTTATATGCAATTTCGTCCGTCATATGCAATTTCGTCCGTTATATGCAATTTCGTCCGTTGTATGCCATTGTCCGTTATATCCAAGTCCGTTATGCGCTATGCGAGGGTTAGCCCACTGTATATTTTTTTTTACTCGCTGTGTCGTGCATCTTCCAGTTTGATTTCACAACGCTTATGTTAATCTTTTTGTGCTCGCATATATCGTCTACTATAAAGTGAGTCTTAGCAATAAAACACATCATAAATTTACTTTCTGTTTCTCATCCATTTAATGCAGCAGCAAGAGGAAAGCGCAATAATGTATTTGCAACACAAGAAGAGTTTTGACTTTTCAGCATTTTCTTCTTCAAATTCTTCCGCGAATTTTTCTGAGTTAACAGTAGATCGCACGATTAATAATATACTATAATTACTATGTCCACATGTCCAGTTTTTGTAGCTTGTGGGCTTTGGGCTGATTATGATGCAGAAACTAGAATTAACTGTCGCGGGTCTAAAGCCCACGAAGATTGGACTCATGGATAGGGTAATTGTTTTAAAATTGATGCCCGTAGCATATCAGTTAATTGAATTAAGGTATTACTCCAGTCTCCAGGTGATACTTCCGATCAGTTCTGCAATCAAACATTAAAAAAAAAAAACAAAGCACAGTTTCCGGTACCTCGTTTTGCTATATATGTGTATGTCGTGTATTGATGTCGTGCACATAGCTTATATAAACTTGACGTGATTGCGGTGATGAGGTTATTGGATAATCTCTAGATTTGAATTTGATCAAAACCCAAAAGGTGAAGCTTGATATTTGATATTTATTACAGACCTCATTGTTTTCTTCTTCGTCATTTACGGGCAACAAACTTACGTAATGGGAAACAAGTTCGACACTGTCCGGTTAGCTTAGTTATTAAGCGCACGCTATCGGTGCGAGAGATCTAGGGTTCGATTCCCGTGTCGCTAACCGCCGCGACGTTTCTTCGGCATAGTGTCGCTAACTTCTGCGACGTTTCTTCGGCGCAGTGCCGTAGGAGCTTAACTTTGGCCCGCTCCCAAATTCTTTCAAGGGCTTTTATACTAAGCTTTCGACTTTTTTTGTTTTAGGTTTTTCCAGGGGTAACAGCTCAGTGTCTCACCACAATGCGAATACTGCAGTAAAACATACGCGTTGTCACTGTGAAAAAATATGGGTGTAATTTTCACACGAGTTTTTTGCATCCATTTTTCCATTACCATTAAAATCGTCTAGAGTGCACTTTTTCGTTCGCAGATGGTGCCAAGTAAGCCGTTAAGTTCGCTTGTTGTGCCGTTAGACACTTAACGAGATTCCCTTATCTAAAGGTGGTAGACAGATGGCCGGCAACTCTTAAGCGAACTTTTGTAGCGCCCCGTCGCTTTCTCGTGATATGAGGATAAAAACGCCAATAAGTAACTAAATAAATAAAATTTTAAATCCGCTCACAAGGTGTTAATGAATATAAATATATATTTTTTTAAGTTGATGAATTTGAATTTAAAAATTAAAAAACGATTGGATACAACTCTGCACCGGCCTCTTTTTTCAAGTTCTACGCACACTCTTACACACAGTATATTTTTTATGACTTCATTACGCAATTGATGACGCTATTGAAAAGGAAGCGATAGCAAAGAATTTCAAAACTGAAATTTAGAATCTGAGCGCAAAAAAAAACATTCAACGCGATTCGCAAAGCAAAACTTCGTTCTTGAATGGATGCAACTTTGGACTCTTTAAGGCAATTTGGGGTCACTTTTGGACAGTGTGACCCCCCCAATTGGGGGGCGGCTGCTACCACTCTGCCTAGGCGCTAAAAACCGGAGAAGGATCCCGCTACTTGTTACACGCTTCGGCTTGTTACTGCGAGTATGATACAAAGTTTTTGAAAAAACGAGCTCGACTACAAATGAACTTCCACGGTTTACTAATGTTCAACAATTTGGTTCAGTCAATCCGCGTGACGTCGGTTTTGATGAAGTGAAATCATAAAATTACTTTCAAATTTGAATTGTTTCATTAATAATTACATTAAAAAACATCTAAATTTCACCTTAAAGTTTTGATTTTTAAATTTTTGAACAAGAAAAGTCATGAAACTGCAGAAAAGAGAAATATAAATAAATGCAGAGCGAATATAGGCCTACCACTAAAAATACACCACTTTCATATAAAAATAAAAAATTCTGAAACCTAACAGTTTGTTTCACCCGAACCGGGGTCATACGACTCGCTGCCCTTCTGCTGATAGACCAAAGTCTGTGTCAAAAATCTAACCCCCAGTTCTCGCCTTTAATAACAGTGGGGAGTCGAAACGAACTTCTTGGCTGGTAGTTGCGGGCTTGAAGAGATCAAAAACTGCTAAAGGTGCTTGTGCTGGAGTGCGTTGCGTTTTCATCATGCTGTGTACAAGTAGCTACATGAATAAAGTAAACAGAAATTATTGAAAACGTAGAATTCATTGGTAGTTTGTATATTTCAGGTGATGGCCGAAAGTACGTGGCAATGTACGACTACGAAGCGAGAACTCATGACGACCATTCGTTTAGGAAGGGAGATTTTCTTTTTGTCACAGAATCGTGAGTGTTCGTTGAATATAACTGGTTGTGCCTTCTTGCTGCTCATGAATTAACGCGGAGTTCTTATGTTTTATTTTCATTGTAGCACAGCTAAACGTCAACTATTTATAATGAAATATTTGGTGCGTGCTTCCTGTTTGATGGTGCGGAGATTTTTAACCGCTACAACTGCTGCGCCACTGTTTTCCGATTTTATGAGTAGTAGTAGTAGTCTGGTTTATTTTTGTTCAGGAAATACAGTAACACTAGCAACAAAATCTGCGATAAAAGAGCGTTTTTCCCGGTAAGAGGCTGCGAAAAGACCATAATGCCCAGCTCACGCAGCTGAACGGTCGTCGAGTCTGCTACCTCTCACCATAATTTGAATTGCAAAAACAAAGAGCTAATCTACTACAATACATACAATAAATAACAAAACAGCAAATACACAGCAAACGGGAAAAGAAAAGAACAAACACACAATATTCTGGTTACACAAATTGAAAACAACACATATATATATTGCAAGCAGTATAACATGGCGAGGATACTTGCAGCAAATATGATTAACTATTATTCACATTTAAGAACTATCAATAAAAAAATAAATCAAACTAAGAAAAAACTTTGGCAAAAAATAATTCAAGACAGTGAATAACTTTGGGACTATAGCTGTTGAATACTGTGTAGATATGTTTTTATGTATTTTATGAATGTTTTGTAACCGATGCGATCATTATTTTTAATTTCAGGAGGTAAGTTATTGCAAATTTTACTCCCTTCATACCGAATAGATCGCTGTGAGACAGATTTTTTGAATAAAGGCACAATCAAATTGTTACCGGTACTAAATCTTGTCGAGATATTTCTGTGGGTTTCAGAGGACAAACTAAAATAAATATGAAAAGCGCGAGGAAGAGTTTTAGACCTAAATTTGTACACAAACTTTAAAACTTCCAGACGGTAAATGCTATTTAAATTTAAAAAATTTAATTGTTGGTAAATCGGAGACAGTTTTACTCTTAAAAAGGAAGAACTAGTCATGATCTTAACTATGTAGTTTTGTTGAACTCGAATTCTATCCGTATATTTTGCAGCGGCTTTTCCCCAGGATGTAATTCCATATTGCAGATGTGAGTAAACAATTCCAAAATAAACACTTCGCAACACCGTATTAGGAATATAATGACGCAGTTTGCAAATAACACCTTTAGCAATGCACAATTTTTCAACAACAAAGTGAGTATGATTTTTCCACTTTTGCTATCAATCCAGACCCCAGATATTTGATAACATCAGTAGACACAGTGGGAGAGTTACTGGTGTTGATACTAAATTGAATTTGAGGTTCGCTTCGTTTGGAATTGAATAATACGCAGTTGGTCTTTTTGTAGTTTAGGGTCAGTTTGTTGGAACTGATCCAGTTTTCAATTTTGCGAAAATTATTTTCTGCATCCATTTTAAGTTTTTCCAAATTGTTATCTGCGCATACTACTACTGCGTCATCAGTGTATAAGATCATATTGTCAATATTGCAAACATTGGGCAGGTCATTTATATATACTAAAAATAAGAATGGGCCGAATACACTACCTTGCGGCACGCCAATTGTAACTGAAAGAAAGGTAGAAGAAATTTGATTGCTAAATTCAGTATATTGTTGTCTGTTTGAAAGATATGATTTCAATAAGCTTAAGGCATTTCCTCTAATACCATAGTGCTCTAGTTAATCTAGCAGAATGCTATAATTGACACAATCAAACGCTTTCGCGAAATCTAGAAAGATGCCGCAAACCAATTTATTTTCATCACGTTGTTGAAGTATTTTTTCGTATAAGTGAGTGATAGCAAGGTTGGTCGAATGATTTCTTCTGAAGCCAAATTGTGAAGTGGTAAACATGTCAAACTTTTGCCAATAGTCGACTAGCCGTTTGTGAATGATCGTCTCGAAAATTATATTTATCGGAGAAAGTATGGAAATTGGTCTATAATTGCATAAGTCCAATGTAGATCCACCTTTATGCAGTGGAATAACCTTGGCAATTTTTAGGATATCCGGATAAAAACCAGATACCATGCATTCGTTAAAAGCATTTGCAAGATAGCGAGCTATTAAAAATTTAGATTCCTTGATTAAGGTCACTGGAATATCAATATATCCTGACGATTTATGGTTGTCGAGACTAGCAATAATCCCGGCAATTTCATATTCATCAGTTGGCTTTAACATAATGGAGGTGGTTTGTCGCTTACCAAGAAAATTCTTGTAATGCAGCTTATTACTGGCTGTTAAAGTAGCGCTTAATTTTTCACCAATTTTCACGAAGTGGTCATTAATTTTGTCACAAATTATTTCAGGTGAAGTAATCATTCGACCTTCAACTTGTAAGGTACATGGTGCTGAAGATTTTGGTTTGGTTTTCCTGAGAAGTTGGTTGACATATTTCCAAGTGTCAGATGAATTAGAACTGCCTTCAAACAATGTCTGAAAGTAGTTACGCTTAGCAGCTTCTTTTACATGAGTTACTTTGTTTCTATATTTCTTATACTCTTCGAAAATAATCGAGTTTTTAGTTTTTAAGTATTTAGCATATAATTTATTTTTCTGTTTGATGAATGTTAGGATGCCGGTCGTAATCCAGGGGCTTTTCGAGACCCTATACTGCTTTCTACTCATCGTCTTTTTTGGGCAGCACAAGTTTGTGAAGTCACTCATTATTGAGATCAGGCTATCCAGATTGTTGTTATTCCGCTTTTCAGCTATATTTTTTTCTTTGTTAAGTTTGGATAAGAATAATTCGATAACTCTCTGATTTATTGGACGAAAAATAGGCCGCATTGTTGGCTTTTTTAGGGCCGTGTACCTAAGTTCAGCGCTTAAGGGAAGATGGTCTGAGATGCCATCATAAAGCATAATCGGTGGTACTTGACCAGTAAGGGACGTGTTTACGTAAATATGATCAATTATGGTGCTGGAAGTTGGGGTAGTTCTTGTTGGTTTGTCGATAAGTTGTAGACAACCTATGCTGCTTATATGGTTTGCATAGTCATTCACATTTCGTGATGAGGCTTTTTTGTCATAGTTAATATTGAAATCTTCCAGTATTATATAATTTTGATTTGCCTTAAACCTTTTAATAACATGCACGAATGCATCCTCAAAACGCTTCATATCGGTGGTAGGGTGTCGATATATAGAGCCAACTGTTAAAGATTCGCTCTTATTTAGTTTTAATTCCACCCAAACATCCTCACATTCATCAGCTTTGATTTTAGTTTCTGTCAGTTGCCGACAATTTAAGTTATTTCTAACAAAAATGACAGCACCACCTGCTCTTGTAGCAGAGTTGCAAAAGTACATGCTCTACCAATGGATATTACAGTACTTTAAGTTACGGTCATTTAAACGACTTTCGCTGAGGCAAATTACGTCAAATTTCTTGGAGAACTTGCCCAAAAAAATTTTTAATGCATCATAATTTTTCGGCAGGCTTACAATGTTTACGTGAACGATGGTTATTGTCTGGATTGCAGAATTCGACAATTCAGCTTCAAATTTGTCAGGAGTTCGATACTCACAGTAGTTATAGTTATCAAATATCTGGTTTTGCATTAGTGTTGGGTTGAACAAGAAAAAACATCGGAAAAAAGTAACTCACTATTAATCAAGATTGTCCAAATCATCTTCTGTTTTTATATGAATTTTTTCAGCATCTCCGTTTTCCCGCGTATAGATTTGACCATTATTTGACCAAAAACATTTAAATCCGAGTTCTTTCGCTTTTTGTTTCGTCTTCCAGAAAAGTTGTTTTTGCCGTTGAGTCAAATTTTCATACCCTAGATTTTTCATACCCTCAACTGGAAAGTCATCAATTTCCTTGGCTTTAAAGCGATTTTCATACATCTCATTTCTTTTCTGTCGGCTAACAAAACTAACAATAACCGTCGGGTACCTTTTGGTAGTTTTTGAGCCGCTTTGATCTTCTGACCTTCGTTGTTTCACAGGGAGGCGATGTACAATTGATATATCCTCCTCTTCAAGGTCAACATTAATCTTTTTAGCCAGGTCGAGTGTGATTTGAGTGATATCCTCTTTGTCAAATTGGGTTATCCCTTGAAGCTCCAGGTTCTGTCGCCGGTCATATTGCTTAAGTTCGTCTATTTATTTCATCCTCATATCGACGTTTATCTAGATCTTCCGTTTCCTTGCGCAATTTTATCAAGTCCTGCTTTTGTTTCTTACTAGTTTGTACCACGCTGCGATAGTCCTTGACCAGATCATCATTTTGGTTACTGATGAAATTCTGACTTTCACGAAGCTGTTGAACTTCGTTCTTTAATATAGCTAATTCAGCTTTCAAAGGCTCTGTTGCCTGCGAAATCAAATTTGTTACTGTTTCTTCAAATTGTGCTTTAGTAAACTGCGTAATATTATCGTCAGCAGCATTCTTGCGCTCGTTTCCGCCATTGCTTGCGATACCAGCTGGCATTGCTGTATTTAGAACAGAAAAACTTGCGAAGTTTACAGCTCAAAAAAAAACACGTCTGCTCTGTACAACTGACTTTCATTGTTTCAGCGGCGGCTGTTAACTACAGTCATGGGCGCGCGCAGAAATTTTTGTAGGGGGGCAATGTTATTCATAGTTTAAGTTAATCTTTTATTGAGTAAGTCAATCTGAAAAATGCTGTGTGGTTTTATGGCGCGTTATAACTACTAAGGTCCTTTAGCACCAGGACTAAGTTTTGTCAAGAATTCACTGACGTATTTATATTCCTGTATATTTCATCCTCCGCGCTACACTTAGTTGCTGAGCGTTTAGCAAGTGTAACAGCAGATACCAGTTTTAAAGTCTTTGGTTTGACCCGACTGAAAATAGAACCCAGTCTACCAGCTTCCAAGGCGAACGCTCTTAACCACTAGGCCATGGCGCTGGTACGTAAGTCAATCTGCTTTGACTTTAACCATGGCCTACTAAAAGAATACGGCCGAATTTGTTACATTTCAGCAGCGATTTCTGACCGGCCGACTTTTTCTCCACGAGAAAGCAAGATTACGCGGTGTATGAGCGCGCTACGTCTGCAGAAGTGATGCGCGACACATTCACCATTTATTCAATGGACACGCGCTTTTAAATTAATACATACAAATTCAAGAAAACAAATCGCATTGATAAAGAAATAAAGTGTAAAGTTCGACAAAGAAACAAAGGGCAAGTTGTCCTCAAAAAAATATATAGCTGAACAATAAACAATATTGCACAATCATTTAATGACAAAATAACAAACACAAGCTACCAAGAAAGCACTAAAGCAATGACACTTGAACAGTCTTGACACGCAGTGGCAATAAATGATACGTCTAAAGTTTTTCTGAAATGAACATTAATTTTTAGAGTTGTAGAGAAACACAGCTGCTACCTACCAGAAAACAATGTGTCATAATTGCAGTTTATTCTGTCATCAAGCGAATTTAGAGCGCTGTCGTTTTTTAAAGGTACGAAGGACTTCTTTTCTGACAGCATCGCACGTAATGTTTTGTTTGTTATCATAAAAAACATTGACCAAAATTTTAATGGCAAACTTTTTGCACCATTTAATGTATTCATCAGTGCATCCAACATCAAATACGCTGAAGCATTTATCGAGCACAAATTCGGCGCTGTTGGATTATGCAGTCCATTTCATCTAAAACAGCAAAGCCACTGCAAAAAAAGTTAGCCAAATCTGACGATGGTGTTGTTAGACCTCCACGTGAAAGTAATTGAAAGTACGGCATATCACTATCACAACCAACCAACATTGCGGAGCATTTGGTACACTGCAACCGCTTAATCAGTTTTTTTGCAGCATAACCAGCAATAATATAGGCAACTTCCACGCTTTCATCATTTAGTATAACACTCGATGCTTCAACGTTTTCGTTTTCAACATGCCGTAAAAATTCAAACCATAGAAACTTTTTAACTTGAATATCTTCTTCTCAAAAGTTGATATCTTCTTTGATCATAGAGCGTATTAGCAAGATTTTTTTCAGAAGACTGTACTTCTCGTATAAGCTTACATGAAATCGGCCTCCGCTTATCTGCCGATATTCAGCAAAGCGCTTTTCCAGAGGATCACTTTAAAACCGTCTAGGAATGACAAACTTAAATCCCTCAGAATGGAGATCTTTTATCAAATTTGACTGAGCTTTTAAAGTTCTAATTAATGCATCAAAAGTTTGCTTTGACAAAGAAAAAATGTTGCGACTAGTTAGAGATCATTTTTCCAACCAGCTTGCAAATGAATGCAGAAAATCTGCTTTGCCATCTTCCAGAACAATAGCATTTGCAGGAACATTGGTGGAATATTGAGTCCTTGCATTTATAATCGTCCACCATGCATTGATAAGAGTGAGAAACTCTGCTGCCTCCTTACGTTCTGAGTAATAACATTTAAAAGCTGCAATTGTGGTTTCATGAAATATGGCAAGAGCTAAAGGGACATTTTGCTTGTTATTGCCAGGATAAAGCGCACCGTAAGTTAGTTCAGGGGCTTTTCTCAGATAACCTTGCAGAGCTTTGTCTCTATCGTGCACACCATGCAAATCAGACCAACAAATGTACCCACCGTCTGAGGCCAAATTTCTATCTTTCATGATATCCAGAGAAAATGCTGGAAAAACAAATTTCTTTGCATTAAGTAAGTTGTTACGGATATTCTTCATGATGTGAATGTTGTCAAAAAACAAATATGTGGGCAATTCGTTAATAGGATGCTTAATACATAACGGAAACGATGATGGGTATTGAGCAGTCAAAACTTGAAAAGCTTTAACATTTGCACTGTGATTGTCTGTAACGACTCCGCGAACTTTAAATCCTTCCTTGGCCAGACTTGTGATACAGTAATCCAGTTTCGAAGCAATCCATTCACCAGTGACCGAAGTTTCTGGAAACGCATTGATAACAACAGGAACTGATTCTTTCAAACCAACCACCATGAATACCATAAGCCCTTTGTACAGATTTCCATCGACATCAGCTTCAACATACTTTCCTACGAGAAGCTAAATACGCGAAAAATCATTTTCAACAGAATCGCTAGAGCGACTTCAGTATAATGCGCTGACAAAAAATCAAAACATAGGAGGGCGTGGATCCCCTGCCCGGCGAGAGGGAGTCCATCAAACTAACCCCTACACCACTTCACCGTTGACATGATCTCGCAAAATTTTTGTACTTATACTTTTTTACGCATCACGTGACTCTCAATAACGCTGTAGCGGTTTTGTTGAAAATGATGTTTCGCGTATTTAGCTTCTCGTTACTTTCCTGAATGATATTGTGAGGATTTTTGGAGATACATTTCATCGGCGATTAAAATAACATTTTCTGAGATTTTGCCACTCTTCTGAAGAAGTTTAAGAGCTTTCAACGAATTCAATTCGCCTTGTTTGAGCCTATTTATTGTCGAAA
Source organism: Trididemnum miniatum (assembly GCA_964006365.1). Lineage (NCBI taxonomy): Eukaryota > Metazoa > Chordata > Ascidiacea > Aplousobranchia > Didemnidae > Trididemnum > Trididemnum miniatum. The sequence continues at coordinate 39,674,125 of OZ023231.1, read as the reverse complement.
ATGAGGGGAGTGGGAAATGATTTAACAAATATTTGTAGTTTTGAGCAGATGTGTAACGAAGTAACAATGCATATATCATCAGTTCAGCGGAATAGGGAGGGCGTCCTATAGGCTTATAATGTTGTCGCTGTTGCAGTTCACCTAAAATTGAGTTGGCTAGTTTTTCGCTTGCGTTTCGCAAATAGAAAGGAAGATTTTGAAGCATGCTGAAACGAGTTAACTTTCCATTTCTGCCCTCCACGAGCCACGAAGGAAGAGGAACTGTATGGCCCCCATATTGTAACTGCACATGAAGATTACGGTCTATCTTGATCGCTTCTTTAATAGCAGGAAAGCCGGTGTCTTCATCATAAATCACATAGTAATAAACAACGCGATTTTCGGTTTTATAAATTTGGAAACTAGAAGGGCAACGACTAGCATCTAGCTCATCAAAATTTGAAATGGTATCAGCTTTCAAAAATCTTTTGGCTTCGTCTTCTTGGAACGGCCTTGCTTTAGGAGGTTTGCGGCTTGAGCTTGGTGTTGGCAATGTTGATGGCTTTTTTAACGCTGCTTTTGAATTGATGGTAGGAATCGGATCGAGACTCCGCTTGAGTTTTTTTCTTTTTCCATTACCATGAAAAATATACTTGTCCTCAAAGTGCTTAATGCATATCACTGAATATTTTGTTGGTGTCCAGTTTGCTCGATTTACAAATTTAACCCAGCCGGTTAACACCATGGGTTTGTCAAACGGAATCGTGAAGGTAGAAACTTTTTCAGACGTAGATGACAAATAGCCAGACTTACAACCATATACAACGCATTTGTTTACCATAACGACATAAATCTTTAATTTAGTCTTTATACTGAGTATACTACAGGGTGGTTGAAAAGTAACTAGGCAATAAAAATAGCGTGTGATTTTCCTACCGCCAAATTCCAGATAAAAACAATGGTATTAGTCGAAACAATACTTATGGAGATTACATATTTTTCAGATTTTGATAATAGCTTGCGTTGTTTATGATATGTTACATAGCATTTTTGATAATGACCTCTCGCTTGACCATTCAGGAGCGAGCCAAAATTGCAGCACGTTATGAGGTGTGGAATTCCGTAGTTGAGGTGCAGAGATGGTGGCGTACGTTGAAGGGTAGTCGTGCAACACTTCGTCCGGAGACAATAAGAAATTGTCATGCAAAATTGATGACTACAGGCTCTGTAAACGACAAACGAAGGAGCGGGCGTCCATCCACAAGTCGATCGCCAGCTAAGATGGCAAAAGTACAGGAAATGTTTGATCAGAGCCCGCAAAAATCAACTCGTCAAGCAGCTCGTGAAAGTGGACTGTCAAGGCATTCAATACTTAGAGTGTTACACAAAGAACTGAATTATCGTCCATGGAAACCCCATTATGTGCAGGAACTTAAGCCTGAAGACTGTGACCGAAGAATGGAATACGGAGAATTAATGTTGGGTTGGTATGAAGATTGGCCTGAATTGTTCGAAAATATCCTTTGGAGTGACGAGGCAGTGTTCCATGTCGGTGGTTTCGTAAATCGCCACAACTGCCATTACTGGGGAACAAATGAAACAGACCCTAAACAAACTGTTGAGAGAATGCAAACTCGTCCAAAAGTGACTGTGTGGTGCGGAATGACGGCAAGCAGAATTATTGGTCTATATGTTCTGCGTGATACCATGAATGCGGAGCGCTACCTTCACATGCTTAATAGTTTTGTGTGGCCCACAGTGTCTGGTTGGGATAACATCGATGACTTAATATTTATGCAAGATGGTGCACCACCCCACTTTGCTCTCACTGTGCGAGCGTGGTTAGACCAACACTTTTCAGGTCGATGGCTGGGTCGACGCGGACCTCATGAATGGCCTCCGAGAAGCCCAGATCTTACACCGTGTGATTTTTACCTGTGGGGTTACACAAAAGAGGAAGTGTACAAGACAAAACCTCGCACATTGGAAGATTTGGAGATAAGAATCCAACAAGTTTTGAATGCTATCCCCAATGACATTCTTTTAAAAGTTGTTCGTTCTATCCCTGGTCGTTTAATGAAGCTAGTTGAAGCAAATGGTGCATACGTTGAAATATGAATATTTGATCTTTGTTACAAATTTTTAATAATTCAACTGAGCAATTATACTTTCTCCTGTAATATTCAATATGCTCCTTTGTATTTCATTAAGCTTAAAGTCAAAATTTGGAAATTATTACAAATTTTTAATGCCTAGTTACTTTTCAACCACCCTGTATATATACATTGTTAATTTTCCGTTTATCATCTTTTACATACTAGAGAAATTATACATCTCAATCCAGTTTTAGACTTACATAACTTAAAATAACTTCTCGTTCAGGAATTCACACTTCAAAAACGTTCATATACCATTGGAAATTAATCTTACTGCGACGTCTTTTCAGAGCGAATTAGGATGACTCCTGTTGCGTTGTTTTTACAACTCGCATTTTTATCTCTGTCTATCACGAGAAGACGTTATCGTTTATGAGTTGCCCACCACTGCTTTTTGTAACATAAACTGTTGCTCAACGAAGACAGCTGCAGATGCATACAACCTAAATCTTCTAGTCTGAAAGTATGACCCTGCCTTTGCCTTTCTTCCATCGCCTATGACTGTTGACAATAATTACCAACATTATTGTTCTTGATCTAATTGCCGATCCACTTCAGCCTTTCTACAATTCTCACAATTGTCGCCTTTACAAAAGCAATACAGCCATATTGCAAACCTAAAATACATTTAATTTTTGCCGAAATAAGTTAATGGTAAAAAACTTCTCTTTCATTATAGAACAAAATCTCCCACTTGATAAATCCTATTGACATCATAATATCACATCACTGACTAGTTTTGCTGAAACTCTGCCAAGCCTTACAGTAGCTGAAAAGGAAAGCTATAAGACTTTCTAATTTCTATCATTCCCATTTCGCTGCATGCATCTGTTTGTGTTAATTTAAAAGCGCGTGTCCATTGAATAAATAGGTGAATCTGTCGCGCATCACTTCTTTTTTTTTTTTCAAGCCACTTAATTGCAGCTTAGGATTTTTGTGGTAGTGAAGTACATGCATCATGGAGATGACCTAGTTGAGCATCGAACCCGCGAAGCCAGCTTCGAAGCCCAATGCACCAACCACTCGGCCAACTCCAGCGCGCTCATACACCGCGTAATCTTGCTTTCTCGTAGAGAAAAAGTCGGCCGGTTAGAAATCGCTGCTGAAATGTAACAAATTCGGCCGTATTCTTCAAGTAGGCCATGCTTTAACCAACATCATCAGACGTCTTTTAGGCCTGCCGCCCAATCAACGATGTTTCCATAGCATCATCGTCATCGATGCTTCGCTCCGCTGGAAAGCTTTTGGAAAATTATAACTCATCTTCGATTTTACTGTATTTCGAACGACACCGGCCGGTTAGCTCTGTTGTTGAGACAATGCTGTGTGTGCGGTTCGATTCCTGGGTCGGTTAAAGCAGACACAATGTCACCTACGGCTCGCCACCGCTGCGACGTTTCTTCGGAGCTGTGTTGCCCAGGCGCTAAGCCTAGGAGATGGGCTCCGCTACTCGTTACACGCTTAGGAGTAATATCGCGAGTATAATGAAGATTTAATTGATGTCTCGAAAAGCTTCGAAGACATTGTTTGTTTAATTTTTTGCGCCTAATTCTTCAAGACCCCTTCATAAGATTCTTTTTTGCATGGGCACATTTTCTATTTATGTGAAGGCCTAATGGGCAATATAATAATGCCTACATCAGCAGTAGGCACATTGCCCCAGAGGTTGGAATATTTGAAAATATGCATTTGCGATTTAAAGTTCTCTGAAATAAGTTTTAAGAGAATGCTGCATTGTTTTTGAGTAACGATTTTTGAACGAAAATAACTTTATTTTTGCTGAATAAGAAACTATCATCTTTTCAACTTAGTTTTGCTTTGTTTTATCAAGTAAGATTTCATGATAATTTCTTCATTTTTATCCTTTTGTCACGAAAAAGCGACGAAGGTGCTATGCATAGGACGAACTCAGGCTCGTTGAAAAGTTGCCTTCGTTTCCGAATTTTTCCGGCTGAGTTTTACTTGTGACTTCTTTAATTTGCTGCTTATTAGATTCTACCCAGCAGAGACAATTATCGCGAAGCATCTTATCCAAGAACGCAACAACGAGGCTTTAGTGGGAGTTGAACTGTGAACCTACGCTTATCTTGCAGTTGTGTTGGTCTAGCTAGAAGCATCGAAGTACTAATGCATTAATATGAAACACTAAAAAATTAACTGGGGACTTGTGCCCCTCTTCGCTCCCCTAGATGTGGCAATGGTTATTATCTCTTTCGCGTACGTACTATTTAACGAGTCTGTTTCATGAACTTCAAACTTACCTGCAAGACTTCCTGCAAGACTATTCACGTTACTTAGTACACGACGTACGTTTTTGTGCGCAACGTAGTAGCAAGTATAGGTAATCTGCAACACATCGTACTATGCTACGAATTTTAGCGGTCATCGATGTTTCTTTGAAGATTTAACACTACCGCGATCAACAATCACTTTTGCTTGAATCGTTACGCACAGTGGCAAACACATCACTCTTTGATGCGTTTACCACTGAGCAGAACTCTTATTTTAAGACAAAATTTCGGTTTTTGAAGATTTTAGTTTAACGGTTTTCGCAACATTTTATTGATTGCAGGACCGGGGATTGGTGGTTAGCCTACACAGCCACGTCATCCAAGGAAGGTTATATACCAAGTAATTTCGTCGCCGACATAGAGCAAATGGATTCGTACGAGTAAGTCACTTCATAAAGCGATGACTTTAACTTTTAATTAGACCTACGTAGTCCATCAACTCGGTAGGGTTTGTATTTGTGGCTGCTAATTAAGTAGTGACAATATAAGATATTCGCAGCTTTGCTAGAAAATTTGTTTTGCTTAAATATGGGTTAGAAGTTGAGCGAAGCCGAGTCATTGAGATTCGCATCCGTTTCCCAGGTGAAAGCAATTCGACTTGCTTACTTCGGAACCGTAGATGATTGGCTGATGATTTGTCTCAACGTCAACATCTTACTGTAAAACCATTAGCCATTGCATCAGAAATATCCTGTCTTAACTTGTCCTTCGCGTTCTTGTTAAAAGTTGTTGCAGCAACACGGAGTGCCTGGCTTAATTCAGTTAAAGGTTTAAAGTAGAGAGTTACTTCTCCACCATACAAGAAAATGTCTTGTGCAGAATAAAGCTCAAGCACAGTTTCAAATAGCAGTTCAATAAATGGTTAGTGTTGATGGAAACTGAGTGACTCGATTTATCAATTTTTTTCATCGCAAAATATGATTGTCAATTTTTTTGTTTCTTAAATTTGTTGCTCCCCAACGATACAGTTAAACAATATTAGTACAAGGAGCAACAGTCAAGGTTGCAAGGAGTGGGAACTTTCTTAGATGAAAGCGCAACATATTTATACACGTTTCGTTTTGTTCTATCGCAAATAGTCTACTCCAGAACATATTTTCATGTGTGCAGGTGGTTTTTCGGCAACATCAGCCGTCGTGAATGTGAACGAAATCTCATACAATCTCATTCACAAAGAGGAACTTTCTTGATTCGGGAAAGTCAGAACGGACCAGGTTGGAAAATATGGGGCTGACAAAGGGCATCCCCTTAACACCGGTCGGTGCTTTTACACTTGTAAAAAAAAACTTCATTTCACATGTAACTTTCAAATCATAGTATGAGATGCTTCTATAAAGTTTTTGTGCCTGCTTTGCTAATCTGATAAACATGAGACAGGCAGCGGGTGGTCATGATTGTGAAGTGAAATATTATTTGCTGCGGGGAAATAAAATAAGAGCATGATTATAGCGAAGTGTCTCACAAAATGAAGTGATAAATGTTCAACTACTATTTCATTCTTGACACAGGTGCTTACTCTCTGTCTGTATTGGATCTTTCCGGAGAAAACCCGGTCAAGCATTACAGGATTCGATCTCTTGACAACGGAGGGTACTATATCTCTAACAAAATCAAATTTAACAGTCTTCCCGAACTAGTTGCCCACTATCAAAGTAAGTTGTTTAATGCACTGGAAAAGTACAATTGACGAAGACGTTTATCACTAGTCTAGACTTGGTTGTGCTTAATTTAAGAGCAGACTTGCAAACTCATATTTTCTTCACCTACCTTTTTTCCTTCGTTATACAGTATTTGGGAAGCAACCGACCACTGACGACAGGTAAAGAAAATAAAGTTGAAGTTATTTAGGCCCTTCAAGGGTGGGTAGGGTAAACCAGGGAGGGGTAGCCATTACAAAAAAGGTTTAGACCCACATAACAACAAGATAAGCGCTTTTCCTTCTCCAAGCCCTCCCTAAAAAAATTATGTGTCTGCCTCTGGACTGGCGGGGATATTTGCTCTCTGTTCATTGAACCAGCAGTCAGCACCATTATTATGCAAAGCACACGATTCAAATAATTATTGAAGATTACAAGAACTTTTTCCAAGCACTGCCGTACTAGACTATAACAGCAACATAGGAATATCTTAGTTGTGAAAACGACGTATGCATGTCCTACCTTCTTTTCGTAAAGATTATTATAAGGTACCCTTAATTATAATTCTTATAAGGTATATTGCTAAAGGCTTATTTTTAAAGAAACTAAGGTAGGACATGCATTAGTCGCATTCGCCATTAAGATAGTCATACGGTTCATATTCCTATGGTGGTGTGATAGCTTTGTAGGCTTGTGTTTGGAAAAAATTCTTGTAATCTTCAAATCAAAATAATGTATTATTTAAAAACAACGAAGACAGCTTTGGTAAACGTGTATAGATACATGGGCGCCCGTAGAACTTTTTGTATAGGGAAGGAAGAATTTTTGGCAGGGTAGATTAGCGCTTCATTGTGTCAATCAGTTTGCTTTGATTTAAACAACGTCCTACTGTAAGATGAAAAGTAATGCATTCGGCTTGATCACCATGTTTGCGAAATATTATCGACAAATGAAGTTCATGCAACTAAAACAATAAGTATAACGCGCTACACGATTTTTACTTGTTATATAGCAAATAGGCCAACTACGGTACATTGCTTTTGGGTTACGATTTTTGAACACAAACGACTTCACTTACGAGGAAAAAATAAAGCCGCAGTTATTCCTAACACCGGACGTTTCCACAACATAGATTCCGCTGTCATCATCAGAAGTGCAACAGTTTTGTACTGCCTTGATTGCACTGCTGGTGATGACAGCTGAATCTATGTTGTGGAAGTTCTAGTTTCAAGAATTACTATGGCTTTGATAACAATAACATAAGGGATAACACTCTGCTACTACTAGCTACGATGACTGACATTAGACGGGAATTTAAGTGAAACCCCAGAAGTCTGAAAAAGCAAGTACGAGTAATAATGAGCTACACAACGTACTGCACGAAAAATGGTTACCGGAAATCACCTTTTTTGTCCTTCTGGACTTATCAGGTGCACAAAAACTTGCTAATGTCAAACGCAATTGCAGCGCTATATGTAGTCTAATGAACCACGATGACAAAATAATTAAACGCAACTGAGCCACGATAGCGTAGTAGTTGATGGTAACAACTGGCGTGGCACCTAAAACGTAGAGGTGACGGTGAAAGATCGATAAAAAATAAAACAGGCGAGTCTAAACCAATTTTACACCCATGCACCAGCTTCCGGACATGTGATCCACAGTCGAGTGTGGGCCCGTATGACTAGCACACATAAATGACTACAAGCGAAGTGGGTTACACCTCCGAAACGCAAGCGGGTAAGTTGTCTAGTCGACAACGTAGACTAGCAAGTAGTGAACTCACAATCTAAGAGGGGCTTGATACCCTCTCGTCGGTGTTCTACGAAGTCAACTCACACTCGAGCAATGAGACTTATTTCCATCTACACGCAGATCATTATCAACCCAGATGCATTGTAACAATAGCATAAGGGATAACTAAGGGCTACTACTAGCTACGATGACTGACAATAGACGAGAATTTAAGTGATACCCAAATATTTTTTCTCAAGCTATTTTTGTCCCATATTTGTTGTATCACGACTTCTGTGCTGAATAAGAATTTATCGCCTTTTCGATTTAGTTTTGCTTTGTTTTATCAAGTTAGTATTCATTGTGAAATATCATCTAAATGACTTCAGCAATCACGCTTACAACAAAAGTATTCTTGCACTTTATTAAGAGTGAAACTGAAACATATGTCTACAGATAGGTACCGTATTTTACGGACCATAAAGCGCACTTAAAATTCTTTTTTTCTCAAAAATTGATCGTGTGCCTTGTAAGCCGATGCGCCTAATGTATGGATCAGGTAGTGCTTTGTGCTTTATTGCCATTAAATTATCGACTTTTTCTGTTTAATGAGCTGTATGTGGTAACCTGATACTGATGAAAAAACGTTTTGTCTTGTAGCCCGGTGTGTCTTACGTATGAAAAAAAGCGATTTCTTGACAGAGCGCCCTGTGGTCCGTAAGATAATGTACCTCCCGAAAATTAAAGAAAGTTTTTTCAAGTTTCTATCAGCGCTACCCTCAGCACTCAGAAGTAAATAAAATTGAAGTAGAGACTTGCGTACTGTTCAGGATTCAGCTAGGCAATGAGCAGCTTTCCTCCAAACATTGCTGTCGCCGTCTCTCTTGTCCAAATATTTCAATGATTTCTAAATGTTTTAATAAAATATTACCATTAAAAATTTGGCCTCTTAAACTTTTTCAACCTTACTTTGATTTTTGACGATCTACAAGATTTGTATTCAAAAGCTTCTACAATTTCTTTGAATCTATTGGTTTAGCTTTTTTAGCTTTATGTGAAGTTTTGATACGCGTTACAACCAAAATCAAATTTATTGAAAATACTTGGCAGTCGCGCACTTCTCACTCCAAATTCGTATGTGGGGGGCAGCGCTTCTTTTGCTCCTCTCCCTCGGGAGGTGCCCAAATGTATATGTTAGCCTGTTAATCATTGCTATGCCTAGTTTATTAAGTTGTTACAATTTCATTATAATGTGATCACTGATGTTATTTTTGTGCAACCTGAAAAGATGTAGAAATACCGGAATTTGCGCGTAAGACGAACTATCAGAAAAGTCTTCATTATACTCCCGTTGTTGGGCTGAAGCGTGTAACGAGGCAAACTATTGTGTTGTTAAATACTTGACAAATGTCATTACGATAAAGAAGTTTTAAAAATGATAAAATCAAGAGACAGTTTTAGGGCCGAAATTTCAGTTTTCAACTGTTTGGAGCTGAAGCTAGAGTTTGTTTTTGTGGCTCTAGTTCCACTTCCCGCTTCACAACAAATGCAAATAAAGGCTACGGCTCCTGCACAAATGTTTGACTCCGAGCCTCGGCTCTAGCTCCCCAGTCTCGGCGTAAATCAGCCTTTAAGAACAGAATTTGCGGTCCAATTTAAAATCTCACAGTAACCTATAATTTTGCCTATCTCTTTTACTAGATATCTCCGCTTTTTTATCTCAAAACTTTTTTTTACAATAACATCAGAAGCTTGAAGTTGCAAAAATTGCAATCCTTTTTGACTGTGCAGATCATAGCAATAGCAGCGTTGAGCGAGTCCTTTATTAATATAGACAGGTCCGAGCCAGGTAAAAACTAGCCAATTTTTGGGTCAAACTTTTCTCACTTGATTTGAGTACTATGGGTCACACACTTCAAAAAACGCGTGGGGGCCACCTCGATTTGGGCCTCAAATACAAAATGGCGGCCAAATTCTAAATGGCGGCTAAATTGCAATAAAATCGTCTAAAAACCGCACATACTTGTTTGTTTTTGACTTGTTTTCGCTTGTTCTTGGGATTGTTAGATTTTAAAAGTCGTTTTGTGGAATGACTAACCAATTGGGCGTCTAAAATCCAATATGGCGGCCATTTATTGCCCCATTTTTGCCCCAAAATGGGGGATTTTTATATCTCGCGTTCTATTGGGGTTACGACAATAATTTTTGTGTCCAACTATAGGTTTTCAAGGTCAAGAAATTTATTTTTTTAGGTCTCGATAGCGTTAAGTTAAAAGTCACAGCTGAACCAACCAAGAATATAATCAAGTCGATTAGCTTTTACGATTTTATTCGCAAATATCTAAATCACTCTGGTTGTCACTAGAATATTCTTCCCACATTATACCATCTCCATTGAGTGAAATTGCGTAGTCTTCTTCTTTCGTAGATGAGACAGAGAGATCTATGTCTGCATCATCGTCCGTTTGAACTAAAATTGAGAAAGAAGAATGATAATGGTGTGGCATATCAGCGACAAACAACCTACAAAAAAACTGAATTTCATTGGCTGTATTACCTGTTCGCTAATCTTGGTTGGTGGAGAAGTTTACCTCTGGTTCTTCTTTCTTTTTCTTTGGAGGGGGGAGCCGGTTTCTGTATCTTCTAGACCTGCGTTAGAACATAAATTTCATAACAAAATTCGAAAGTATCTGTTACATCGCTTGCAATATTTGTCTTTCCTAACGAATAGATGGAATATGAACTAATCAACAAGTCAACAAATATGATGAATTTATTTGCCTTCTTGAAGTTGCCTCGGCTCTTCTTTTCTTCTAGAAAGGCTAGGAGGAAGTTGTGAGCAGGTAAACCACACCGGTTGAATGCCCTCCTGTGTAACTTTCCATCCTCGGTCACCGCCGGCAAGGTATGGATACACAATGTTTTATTGCAAGCATTGATACCATATTAAGGCCTGTAGGTCACTCCGCTTCACATGCTGTTCGGCACTGTTCTCATCTGGAAGTATAGTCAAACTGGATTTGATTTTTTGTTTGTTGAATGATTTTATCCTAGTTTGAACAAATTCTTCTCCTTCAGTGCCTGTGTACATACATATCTGCAGAAAGCGTTTAGCGCCAGATATATCATTACTAGATTCGGTTGATCTTCCAAGGTTAGAAAGGAGGTGGATCTTGTTGCTTTTGATCATCTTTTTGAAGGGTCTTATCTTACCAATGCCAAACGGGTAGGAGGTTGTATCACAACTTGTCAGAGTATGATATCCAGGCAAAACACGACACACTTCCTCTTCAAAAGTACTGGCCAGTTTCTCAATGCTGGCGTATCTGTCATTTATTTTTAATAGCCATTCATGAGCTGGTTTACACATAACGTAAGCGTAACTTAATAGAATCAACACATCTGTATCAGTAGCCCGGACAATTACAGGTACTGCCGACTGAGATGCATGAAGCACCAGCCTTGTGTCAGCTTCATAGTGGTTACACGACTCCAGTTCTTGTATGCTGGTTCGCGTTATAAGCCACGTTTTTTCCTCTTCTGTCACTATCATAGAAAGTCTTAAATTGCCACGCACCTCATCAGTCTTATAATACCGCACCAAAAATTGAATCAATTCCGATTTGTTTTCTCCGTTCTTGAGAAATGAATCCAAGTCGCTGCTTTTTGGCATGCATTGTTTTGCACTTGTAATATAAACTCTTCTACCTGGATTTCCCCGACGCTTCTGTGTTAGTTGTTTAGTGGTTGCCGTGGTATAGGAGTCAAATATTATGCCCAGACTCTGAGGAGAAAACTGTTGAGGTGGAGTGCAAATTTTCAACAGCTCAGCTGCATATTCTCCCCAGCTTTCTTTCGGCGCAAGCGATTGAACAACAGCCATGCCATCAATAAGCCAAAGACCTCCAGGTGGTGGTTTATCAATTAGAGATGCGGATTCGTCTACCAGAAAATTCCGGAGCGGTGCTTTAGCAGTGTGACGTAATTCTCCTTTTGGCGCGGCTAGAGCAAGTAGGATTGTTGTAAGTGGGTAAGAATGTGCTTCCTTTGGTGAAGTTGATTTACCAACTAGTATGCCAAAAGCTTGACGATCTTCTTTAAGAATGTTCACCATTTTTGGATCTTTCTTAATTTTTTCAAGTCCAGTTTTGATTCTTGATTTCGAAATCTTTTCAAAAAAATTTATTCGGTCTGGTCCTTTTAATTTAAGTCTGCTTTGAACAAATTCGCTGTATTGTTTTTCACCAGCTTCATTTGATGCTAGCAATCCCTCTACTACACTACGATCGATTTCTGTTCCAGATTTCATATGACGAGCTGAACCATTTAGAAAAGGGTTGGCGTACTTTCCTAGATGACTTACAAGTGCCTCGATCGTTTCTTCATGTCGACGTCGTGCTCCGATAGTTAACTCTTTGTGAGTTGAAGAGGTCAATATGTCAAGCCGCTCTTTTAACGTAGCTCTTAGCTTTGCAATCAGGTGGCTTGTTTTTATAAAGGCATCAGTGGCTTGCTCGCTAGTACTGTATCCACCTTGCATTGGCCCACCCTTGACTTTCACTTCACGATTCACCGTTGTGTCGGTGATTAAATCTCCGTGAATCGTGGAAAATGGTTTGCCAGACAACGATCCTCCGAACTCATTTACTTTTAGATCGTCCCAAACATCTCTTTGATTAAACTTTATATCTGCTAAGTTGACGTGTTGAAAGGATAGATATCTGGCATAATTTACATGCCCAAACGCAAAACATTTCGGAAGGAGTGCACGTTTCGCTGCAAGATGCAACTCAATATTTTTTCCCTCACGGCCTAAATCAAACACAGCATCGCTGATACATCTTGGAGATATTCGTTCATCATTTTAGCGTACGTTCCATCAGAATGCTGTAGTAGCTTGGCACAAATGTCTCGGAATTCGACCATTCTGGTGAGACCTTTAAGATTTGTAGGGCATGTACTTTTTCTGAGCTCAGCCTGTGCCTGTGTTACAGATGGTGTAAGGTTTTCACAGATATTTTCGGCTTGAATTCTGTACCTAAGAAGGGCCTCAAAGGACTGTTTGTGCTGCCGAACACTTCGCGCGTAATGACGACCTTCAATTGCTTGCGAAACCGAGCCTTCAGCTATTGCTTCTGCATCAACCTACCAGTTGCTTAACCCAAGACATCCATACTTTTTGTACAATATCTTAAGATTAACCAAAATTGTGTGAAACCCCCCCATGATTGGGATGATTTTCTTATACTTCTCTTGATGAAGCCATGATATGATTAGCATCTTGCTATTAATGGCTTCGTCTGCATGCGCAAAAATGTAATCAAGTTCTAGGTCATCAGCCATCTGCAATATCATATCCATGTACCACTTTATCACGTGGTCATCAGGAGGCGGTGGAACCACAAGAAGGTATTCCAACTTGCACCTCGTAGTGGAGCAGCTTGTCACACTTTTCATAAAGGAAGTTCAGGAACCAACAGGACCAAGAACGTCCTTTGATACCTCAGGAAGATATTCCTTTAAGCAATTATCACCAATGGCGCTAAGCAACACCCATGCAATATTGCATGCCAATGCATCCTTCAGCAAAAACGAGTCTTTGTACTCATCTCTGAATCCTGGAAATGATGGAGGAAATAAATTTCGTTTGTTTTTACTGATCGTAAAAGCTCCATAGTCAGGTTCTTCCTCGTTGTTGACGCTCGAAGAGCCAATATTTACTGTAATAACTTCTTGATCACCAGGATGGCGAGTCTGAAAGATTGTTCCTGTAGTGTGGTGAGTAGTGTGAGCTCCAGTCAACGTCTGTTGTTTGCCATCTGAATTGTCGAAAGTTACATGCACGCTACGACCACGTATAAATCCGGGAGGAAGCATCTTTTTGTGCTCCATGGTAACGGATTTCGCCCAGTTATTGTTCAAATACCGTACGTCTGTGTAAGGGATTCCTACTCCACAACGATTCAAAAGCGTTGTCGCCTCTTTACTACCCGTAATTCTGTGTACGGTCAGGCTTAAAGCAATTCCCAATGGTGTGCGCTCTTTCGTAATTAACTTCTCCCAACTCTTGCTGATAGCTGATATCTTTTCTGCTTCAGCTTTGTTCGCAGCTGAAGCGTACCCAAATGAGTTAATGTCTCTTCTAGGATTTATTGACCAGCAAATCGCGTTGTGTATACATTGAAGAGGTCTGTGCGTTTCTAATAAATTAAACAACTCCTCGGCGGATAGCGGCCACTTTATCGAATGTCTCTTGGAGATCTTTTGTCGCATCATTCTTGAAAAGGCTTTTGTCAATTCAATTTCGCGAAGACCACCGTCTCTGATTGTAGCTTCAGAGTATGAGGCTGGGTTTACTTCACTAGAATGAACTACCAGTTTGTTTCTGACTCTATAAAAACCGATCGAATCTTCAAATTTTGTAATCAGCTTTTTTTTCAAAGTGCTTGTTGTGGAAATTGGAGATTCTGGCACGTCAATATCCTCGCATAAATCTTTTATGTCTTCTACTAAATCTGTCAAAAAGCAGGCCTGATGATCCTTGATGGTACCTCGGTGAAACAACATGAAAAATCTTTCCATGACGTGAGCGCCCATTGCTTCCTCTTCTAGTTGCTTGGAGTCAATGCATTTATTATAGGAGACCGACATGTAGTTATATACAAACTTGTTATAGCAGCATTTGTGATAATTTATTTTTTTTTTTATTTATTTAGTTGCATATTTATCCTCCTATCACGAGAAAGCGATCAATGCGCTATACGAGCTCGCTTAGGAGTTGCCGGCCATCTGTCTACCACACCAAGATGGGGGAATCCCGCTAAGTGCCTTTCCCAACGGCACAACAAGTAAACTTGCCGGCTTGTTCTCCACACAGTCCCTTAAATGCTGAACGTCAAGCAGGGAAGCTGTGAATACCAGTTTTAAAGTCATTGGTTTGACCCGACTCGGAATCAAACCCGAGTCTACAGCTCAAGAGACAAACGCTCTATACCACTCGGCCATCTGAGCTGTTATAAAACAAACGTCAACTGCAAAAGCATCGTATGATGGCCCACTTAAGAGTATCTCTAACCTTTTGGAAGCAGTATGAATCTCGTTTTCTTCATCTTTCAGTCTGATGTTCATTGAATTTTCAAGTTTGTTAAAAGCATTGACTTCTGAGCATCTGGCAAGGCCTCCATTGTTAAAAGGTTTTTGGTCATCAGAAGATTCCATGTTGCAAACAAAGCAAATCATCTTTTTCTTGTTAGACTCACGTCGATTTCTTTGCGCAAACTCGTCCGATGTGCTTGGCTCCGACTTCAGATCACAATTTCCAATGTCGTCTGTGGGAAGGTTTTGATTCATTGCTTCTTTTCTAGCCAGTCTTGTTCGAAAAGTGATCCTGAATCTTTTATGAACGATATAATTCTCATGAAATGTTGTAGATATGCGGCCTAAAACCTTTTGAAATTCGGAATACGGTGGTTCGGAGCAACAAATTGTATTGATACTTGCCCATTTTGTAGCTTGCTCACGAAGTGACGCAAATCCTTCTGATGTTATTTTGGCTATACGATCATTTTAGCGATAATTAAATTGCAAAGGACACATCTTTTATCGTCTGAAGTACTCGCACTCAAAAATGATGTAAGGGACATTGCTGCTTATTCCTTACTCAACTATTTTTGATATTGCACTGTCAATGTTCTTCGGTCCGAACTGCTTTGGATGCTCTTTACGCGTTCGCCTTTGATTTCATTGAATATGACGCAACTATGCAAATTCTTAATTGTCTCTTTTCTCGACTTCGCTATCAGTTGCATCTACGCTATAATTGTTTTAACTTAACGCTATCGAGACCTAAAAAAATAAATTTCTTGACTTTGAAAACCTATAGTTGGACACAAAAATTATTGTCGTAACCCCAATAGAACGCGAGATATAAAAATCCCCCATTTTGGGGCAAAAATGGGGCAATAAATGGCCGCCATATTGGATTTTAGACGCCCAATTAGTTAGTCATTCCACAAAACGACTTTTAAAATCTAACAATCCCAGGAACAAGCGAGAACAAGTCAAAAACAAACAAGTATGTGCGGTTTTTAGACGATTTTATTGCAATTTAGCCGCCATTTAGAATTTGGCCGCCATTTTGTATTTGAGGCCCAAATCGAGGTGGCCCCCACGCGTTTTTTGAAGTGTGTGACCCATAGTACTCAAATCAAGTAAGAAAAGTTTGACCCAAAAATCGGCTAGTTTTTACCTGGCATGGACCTGTCTAATAGCTTACATTTTGTAATTGCTATGGAAGGTTTCTGTGTTTAAATGAAATTCTGTCTTTGTAACATTTCTTTAACTGCTTTGTTCTTAGCCGGTTGTGTAGTAGGTTTGTCCGGCAAAAAATTCTCGCATTTGCTTAATGATGATCATTTAGATACAGCTGATGGATTGTGCTGCCAATTGGGGGCTCCCTTTGCAAAAGCTGCTCCCACCACGACGACGATCGCCCCAGATGTGTGGGAAATTGATCGAAATGAACTCCAGCTTGACAAACGACTTGGGGCTGGAATGTTCGGTGAAGTTTGGAAAGGTTGAACCTTGTTAATACGCTGCGATGTAGAACCATTGTAGCTCTGTAGTTACTACAACCAAACCGATCTCTATTTGTTTGGTGTCAGCTGGAATATAATCCCACAGCACAGAAAAGGCTGTTTCATTTCCTCACCGTTTTCGATAAACATATTAAGCTCTTTCGAAAACAAGGAAGCTTCAATAAATTAACGTTTAAATCAGGGTGGGCTAGCTTTTCACACTAAGGGCCAGATTTGGAAAAACTGTTGAAGCCGCGGGCCGCTCGCTGATTGGAAAACAAGGTAAAGTTTTGGAGATCACGGTCCACGTACGAATGTGATCTTAAAAATAAAAGGTTTTTACCTCGTTTTTTATTTCAATTTTGCACCGTTGAGGCTTATTTTTTTGATAATCACTGCCATCCATGATCTCTGAAGGAAAATAAGGCCTTCCGCTTTATTCACAGTGAGAGTTTAAGTTTGTGTAAGTGCCGGCGGGGCAGAATAAAAGGACCGGCGGGCCGTAGTTCGCCCATGTCTGTTTTAAACCAAGCTTGTGTGTGAAACATCTTGTCATTTATCGAAGCAGCTTTTCATCACTTTTGAAATCTTGTTTTAACGTTGGATAAGTAGCTACTTTATAGTACTGGCTTCGTGTAAAAGTTAAAACATCCTTTTCCATACCATTTAAAAGGGGTCCAAAATGCTGCGATAATCGAGTTTTACAGGGATTTTATGGAAATCCTCCTATGGGCGCTTATTTTAGATGGGTGTTTATGTGGTCACATTGTTTTAACTATCAGCAACAAATGCAAATGTCCTAGTCCTCTTACAGAGCTGCGTGTTGTTTTTTTAAAGTATGTGTTGTCTTAACTTTTTTGGACATACAACTGCGACTAGTTTCCCCCCCACCCCTGCATCAAGCAGTAGATCTCGCAAACAAAGCGAAAAAGATCGTGCAATTGCACAATGTAAAAATTGAGCTTACGCTTAGTGGGAAGTAATGGCAACGTATAGACAGTGATCAGCTGTTACGATGCAGGTGAACAAAATCGTTGAAACATTTTGTTTTCTAATACAGAGTTTGGTCATTGTTCAAACATACATAATTTTAGGGGGTCTTAATTGCAAGTATGTCGCTTTAAAATCAGAAACGAGATAGATACTGTTGTTCAGTCGTTTGAGAAACTCTGTGCTTTTAGGCTTGTGGAATCACAGCACTGAAGTGGCGGTGAAAACCCTGAAACCTGGATCGATGTCGCCATCTGCTTTCCTGGAAGAAGCAAAGATAATGAAGCAATTACGACACGAAAAATTAGTCAATCTTTATGCTGTGGTGAGTGGTTGACTATCGCAAAATTAACACCAAGGCAGTTTTGGAGACGATCGAGAGTGGGAAGACGTGGGGTGGAAATGAACAAGAATAAATTTATGGAGATAAAATGCCATAACGAAAATGGTGGATATTAGAATTTAAGCGAACAATAATTTTCGTAACAATATTCAGCAAATTTTGTCAAAATAAGTTTGTTTCAGTGAAAAAGAGAAACAAGATGTGGGTTTTCTGGGCAATTTTTCCTCGTCTACTACGACAAACTTACATTTCAATTTGATTTCCCCTTGTATTGTATGTGACGTCATATTAGATACTGGCGTGCCTATATAGAAAATTGATTTGGGGGGTTACCCTTCAACAAAATGAGTTTTTTCTGGAAGCACGGTAAAATGAAACTGATCATTGAGCAATCATCTATGCCGATCCTTGACCATCAACTTCCATGAAGATAGTTAACTACTTAGATTACTTCGTACAGTTAGTGATGTTCAGACTCAGAGGTCTCATAGCTTTACTCTCCCACACGCCTGTGTTGCTGAAATTTGCAGCAAAATAATGAGGGTCATTTACAGAAATTTCCTCATAAGAGAGGGCGCCAAGTGTAGAGGGTTTTGTTGAAGCAAAATGAGAAACACAATTGATTCTAGAGGGTCTGGGAGCATGCTCTTCGAGAAAACTTTTGAAAATTTGCATATTGTAGATGCAATTTCAGTTATTTTCAGACAATTTTTAAAGCAAATTTTTTTTGAAAGTTTTTGCCTTTCATTCTGAGTCCGTCATCATTTTTGATGGCACGTATTCGATTTATGTGTGCTTCTGGTAAAAGCTCATTATTGTCGCAAGGGTCCGAAATTTCGGAAAAATAGTATTTGCAAATTATTGTTTTCTGGCCCAACTTTCCGGTATTGCCACAATGTTTGCCCAAAACTTGTTAACCTTTGCCACAAGCGCAATGTCAATCATTTCTTGCAATAGCCAGTTGCAAAAATGTCCGCGGTTATTAATCATCACCACTATGCTTATTGCATGTTTAGAAAATAAACATTTTGTGAATTGCTGTGTAGCACACCATTGAAGAGTTCACACTGCATTGTCTTTAACTGCTCATACGGTATTTGAAATGACAACAGCACAAACTCAGTAAAGGAACGCATTAAAAAAAAAAAAGGCTTAAACTATTCTATATTAAATCTATGCCAGCAGCAACCTCGTTCAAACCGTTGGTCAATGTTTCGTGGTAGAGGGCTAATCATCGGCATTTTTTAATGAAATTGTAAATAATACAGAGTATAGTGTAAAAATTAAAATGGTAAAACAGCACATTTTTTGCCAAAAAAATAATCTCTAACCGGCCAGTTGGCGTAGTGGTTTCAGACATCCTTAATCGCCCGGAAGTCTTTGGTTCGATTCCAGGGCTAGTCAATTTGGACACTATCGCCTACGGCTCGACACCTCTGCGAGGTTTCTGTGCTGCACAGGCGCTATGCCTAGATGGGCCCCGCCACACCTTACATGCTTCGGCGTAATACCGCGAGTATAACGAAAATTTTATTTTGTGTTTATTTTTGTCTATATTCAACGTCAGTAGAAAAAATACTGTCGTACAATTTGAGGAGAGCGAACGTGTTGCAGCTATTGCCTCCGTTCCACACGTTTTTGATCATCAATCTGCAATTCAAATCATCATAATTAATCAGATCAAGGCTTCCACACCTGGGATTTTAACCCCAGATCTTGGATTTTTAGTGCGTTATCGGGGTTTTGGTTTTTTTCGCTGAAGATCTTGGGTTTTTAAGAGAAGTACACTGCTAATCGCACTAATTCAAAATAGAAGTTACAAATCACAACAATAGACAGAATGATAACAACTCAAATATGAGAAAATCTTGCTGTTTAGTTCCTCAACTCCATGTAATCTTTGCTTTTGATTTACATTTTCGCTAAAATTTTAATCAAAGTCTGATCAAAGAGGTTGCAGACGTATAGTGAGAAAGAGGCACCAAGTAAGGCTTGAAAGCAAAATGCTTGAGAGGGTTACTGACACTATTAATAGAAGTGGTGATGAATAGTTGAACCAACCGAATCTGATTGAACTAAACTGATTTTAGGCTTAACTTTTTGTTAAGTTTGTGTATTTTTTATAAACAAGTCTAAAGTTGTGTTTATCAAGTTTATACATTACTGAAGGACAGTTTTCAATGTGATTGACCAGTTCTTTTCAGTGCTCGAGTTGTAAATGCACTTATGGGGGGATGGTGCAAGCTATTTACGCAGAAGTAAATGATGTACGGTCATTATTTATAGGGGAATGGTTTACACCAAAATGTTTTATGGTGGGATAGTGTTTTTTTCCGGGGGGATGGCATCCTCCTGCATCCCACTGTGCTTTGACTCTGTGCTTTGAAAGCTGTGCTTTGACTCTGAATACAATTTTATATCTGACCATCCCATCAGTATCAGTGAAATTGCATGATTTTGCTCTACTGTGCAATTCAGCTGGGAATAAGTCAAATAATTGGTCAGCTTTCAATGTTAATTGATTAAATCTAAAGGTTTGCATTACCTCATTAACTGGACTTTTGCAGTAGTCTTCAACTTTTGATAAGATGACTTGAGAATTACCTGGATCTTCTTGATCATTAAATTTTGAACTGACGAGACAGTTTGATTACGTCTGTTCCAGCAGTATGCAAGATGATAGCACTTTTAGTTTCATTTTCCTGCTTTGCAATTCCACTGGCTTTCAAATAAAGCTCTAAACACTCTTTCCACTTATCAAAATCACTGACATATTGTCATGTCTCAGGTTTAAAGGTCCTGGTGGAGTAATAGCTATATTGACAGGCTGAGCCTGTGTTCTTTGTGGCATTTTCAACTTCTTAGCAAATTCTCAGCTACTTGTCACTTTAAATAAGTTCGTTTTTAGTCTAACTATACAGCAGTGCTAAGCAGCTGTAGGAGTATAATAGGCAAGATACTAAGCTACGCTGCCACTATGTTAAGATCCGATCCGATTCTTGTCTCGAACACTTTATTACAACAAGCGTGCATAAAAGCAGGTTCGGAAAGAGAGATAGCAAATCATAAGCACGTTTCAACTCAAGGCACAGAAGCGATACAAATTATTATTATTTATCCACTATCAACAACACCAAAGTTCATCCAGTCATAGCGAAAGAAAACTCGATTGCTTATCACGTCCGCAAAAAACTCAAAAACCTTGGGACTGAAACTTTGAGAAAACTGATTTCTTATGGCAGCAACCCTGGCAAAATCGACAGTCTTGTTAAAGTTGATAAACTAGGCAATCCTGTTCGACCTGTCGTTTCAATGATGGGAACCCCGAAGTACCAGTTTACCAAATTTCTCGACTCCATGATTAAGCTTTACATTCCTCAAACTTTTATGCTACAATCAACTAATCAATTCATTGAACTTTTGAATGAATTTAAATTTAATTCCAATCCCAAGTTAGTTAGATTTGAAGTGTCATCGCTATTCACAAACGTCCCTTTAAACGAAACAATTCAAGTCAGAGCTGATACCGTCTATAATTCCGAACAACCTAATACAAATCAACCCATCTTCGAAAAACGAATATTTATTAAACTCCTGCGATTGGCTACAAAAGGGATTTTTATGCACAAAAACAAATTTTACCAGCAACATGATGAAGTCAATATGGGCTCCCCCGTTGGGACCAGTTATTGCGAATTTCTTTCTCGCACACATGGAAAATAACGTGCTTAATTCAAGTTTAAATTTTCTTTTCAAATTATACCTGCGCTATGTGGATGATATTTTAAAGTTTTTTCTGATGATAAATCCTGTACGAAATTCCTTAATTTGTCAAATCCCCAACACAAAAATATTACAGTAAATTTACCGTAGAACTTGCTTCTGAGACTATTCCTTTCCTTGACGTCGAAATAAAATTAACCGATTCAGGAGGTGACACGTGGGTTTGGAGGAAACCCACAAAAATAAGTTTTTTACTCAATTTAATGCGTTTTGTTTGCTAAAATGGAAATCAGGCTTGATTTTGAGCCAAACTGAGCCAAACAAACATACTCCTGCAACACTTTATTCCAAGAAGAAATTGCACAATTGAAAACTATTTTCAAAGCTTACAATTATCCTAGCAAATTTTTTGATCAAATTTTGCAACAGTTTTTGAAATCTGATAAAAACCAACCTTCTGACTCCACTCAAACTTCCCAATCCGCTTATGAATATCCTATTATTCCTTACTTAGGTAAAGATTGACGACGATTTGTTAATAAATTTTCAAAATAATCAAAGACCAATTGGATGTCAAAATCACTCCTATTTATAAACCGTTTAAAGTCAGGTTTTATGAATAATGTATAGACTGCAAATAAATTGAAATTAATGCATCAGATTTTTTGGTCGCTGCACCTGGCAACTTTATGGTGCAATAAACTAAAAATCATCAACAAAAAACATCACTTACGTTGATTTGTAAGTGATGCATAAATTCGTTGTTGCTGTTAAAACGCACAATATTGTAAGCTGAAATCGTGCACGCGACATTGTGGTCTTATTTCTATCTCAAATCATGCAGCCTCTGGTTGTGTGCTCAAACGTTGTTTATCAATTCAAATGTTCGTGTGGCACGAATCAGACATACATTGGTATGTCTTCTCCACATCTAAGCACCAGGGTCAAGGAGCACCTGAGTTTTAGTAGTAAGCAAAAAAGTTCCGTCGAGGCCCACATCCAGCCATGCAACATCTGCTCAAAAGCGAAAAATGGATTAAACTCATTCAAAATCATTCGCAAATGCCATTCCGATTACGATGCCAAAATTCATGAAGCGTTATTAATAGAGCGATTTTTTATTGACTTAAAAATCTCAAAAAATTGACCTTATTTTATCAAAAAATTGACTTTATTAACCTTACGAAACAATGAAATGAAACACCGAAGTTACTTCAGTTAGTGCTTAGATTATAATGTACGCACATATAATTCAATTGTTTTGCTATTCGCTGTATTGCAATCTTTGTAACATCAAAGAATGTTCGAATAACTAATACTATTGTCTTTTCAATTCCAATGTTTATGACTACCGGCACGTAGCGACAAAAGTATGTAACAAATGAAAACACGACGAAAAGCTTATTTCATCATAAACCAATTTTGCTAAGATTGCGATCTTGCAAAGCTGTCTGAAAGGATCTTTACAATCGAAATCAATCCAATCACATCAAACATTACATTAATAAATTAAGCATGTGTAAAACTGTTATACCGGTAACAATTTTGCGACAGCATACACCTCCCTGGTACCACCAACAGTTACGAACCTCCATCTCTAAATTATCTGAGTCATCTCTTTTTGAGTATAAAGTAGAAACGCGCAAAAAAAGCAAGAAAGCAAAAATTGACCTAATAAAAAATTGATCAAAAAAACAAAAAATTGACATTTATTGACTTTATAACTTCATCAATACTGACCTTGCGACCGTGAAATTTTGTTTCCACATTTTTAGAGTTATTTTCAACATCCAAAAAAAAATTGACTCTATTGACCGTGAATCACCCTAGTCATTAATAAAAAAAAGCAATCTACCAGTCTTAATCACCAACTTTACGCCAGTGGTGCATCTTTTTGTTACAAATTTTTTAAAAACTTTGAAAAATGAATAAGGTTATTGCAATATTTATCTATAATTGGAATGGATATTTCAATTCCTAATACTACCATTTTTGTAGTAGTTTTCATCTTTTCCAAATTTTACCTTATTTCGCGTTTTTTTCAAATTTTATTTTTCCCTCTTGTTTGTTTCCAGTTATTCCCTATGGTTACATTTGAATGAAAGATTCTCCCAAAACCTTTAGTCTCACAAACTAGAATCCAATTGTTTATCAGTGACTCCAGACATTGCGTGCAACTGCCCTGGCTTTGATCTATTCTATTGCTGAATATTGTGCACCAGTGTGGTGCCGTAAGTGCCCATACTCACCTCATAGGTAACACAATCAACGATGCCCTGTGTATAGTGACAGGTTGTCTGCGTCCCACGCCAAAGGGTAATCTCCATATCCTAGCAGATACCCATCCACCTGAGCTTCGCCCCCAAAAAACCACCTTGTCATTGGCTCATCTTGCGCTAGACCCTGAACACCTATTGCATTAAAGACTCAATGCATTGCCCTTTGCAAGATATCGACAACTTAAATCAAGACACTCATTGGTCCCTGTCGCACTGGAACTGATCAACGTAGTCGATGAGTTAAACATCAGCGCAGCGCACTGGGCGGACTACAGATGGAATATGGAGCGGCACGCAAGCTCTTCTCGACTTTATGCCTTTATTCCAAATGCTAGCACCTTACCACTCGGAATGCACTTTCCAAAACCTGCTAGGGTAAGGCTTAACCACCTCCGCACTGGTGCTGGCCTCTTCTATTCAAATCTGCAAAAAAGACTGTTTTCTTCAGCGACCTGTGAGTGTGGCGCGAAGGAGCAGACACCAGACCATGTAGTAGCATCTTGTCCCGTCTACCGCCATCAAAATGGAGCTCAAGGTTTGAAAATGGTCAACGAAAACTGTTGACCTGGCTGATGAATAAATGTCCAATTATTTAATGGGCACAATCGCTCTCTGAAACATCTATCCCCAACGAAGAAGAAGAAAAATTGTTTATCTGTAATTCTATCGTATTAGGGCATATATTCGTTTACACTTTCGTAATTATGTCTTCCCGAATGGGAGGCCATATTGTTTTTACTTGGCAATTTTTGCACTTTTTGACACTTCAAACAGCTGTATAGCTGCTAAACGGCTGTTCCAATTCAAAAGTGATCCAGAGTTTAAATGTGTATCCCACCTAAGTCTACACCTTAGTCACCCTAACTTTCGCCGACAACCCCCACTTTCCGAAAAAAAAAGTTATTTGTCCCAAAAAGTTCTTATTTTTTTCAACAGTTTTTGTGCAGTCTTAGGCTTTTGAACCGCTGAAGCTAGAAACTTGAAATTTTCAGGAATGGTGGATCTCAATGTAAACTTGCGTCTAACAACTTTTGGGGGGATGACGGTGATGTGATTTGGGGTCAGAAATCAAAAATACGATTTTTTCTACAGCTAATAACTTTTGAATGGCCAACGGTAGGACCTTGAAATTTTCAGAGTAAATGTATCTCGATGTACACTAATATAGGAATTCCATTGTGGTACCTTGAGTCACGTGACTTAAGGTCAGAGGTCAAATAAACAAATATTTTGTTGGGCTCATAACTTTTGATACAGGAAAGATAGATAGTTCAAACTTTCAGGCATGTGTGAGTTATTATGATCTTGCACCTTGCAAACAAGGAATGCTCTAGGTCACGTGACTTGGGTAGAAAAGTCAAAAAACTTGTAAATTTTACGAAAGCTTGAAAAGTTAACCAAACAAGTCAGAGTTTTGAAGCTTTAAAGGCAAGCGTGTCATCATGTGGTGATGCAATGTTTAACGATTGGGCACTTTAGGTCACGTGATTTAGGGTCAAAAGTCAAAAAAACTTTTCAATTTTACGAAAGCATATAAAAACTAAACCAAAGCAGCTAGGAACTGTAAACTTTCAGAGTAAGCGTGTCATGATGTGGTGATGCACTGTTTTATGATTGGACGACTAGGTCACCTGATTAAAGGTCAAAAGTCAAAAAATCTGTCGGGTTCAAGACAGCTCATAGCAACTAAACAGAGAAAACTAGAGTTTTCAAATTTTCAATGTAATTGTGTTACATTGTGGCATTATCCTGTTGGATGCTTGGGCCCCTAGAAAGTTTTAGAAGGAAGCCATTAGCATTTGCTTGCAACTGCCATCTAGTAATTGCTTTATTTTTTTGTTACAATGGTTATTTCAAACCAGCGTACATTACGACTTACATAGCACTTTTGAATGGGGGATTTTAGCCTAGCACTAGCAGTATGCATCAGCATCACTTAATTATATTTTTCAATCAGTTTTTTTATCATGAATAAAGTTAACCTGGACTACCTTAGATATTCCTGACAAGGGCTAATGTAGTTCCGAAAACGTTCATGTTGGCTTTAGTAAACAATGTATAGCCAGTAAATAAATTGAACTTATTGGCAAACGGTACAGTTGGGAGTTTGTTAGCAATTATTTTACGAACGATACAGCCAAGAAACAGCTAAAAATACTTGGGTGGACGTTTTGGCGAACTTCTGGTGCCATCGTCAATGCTAAAAGCTTACGTTATGCTGGGTCTTTAGCCATGATCAAAAAGGGAGAAAACTGAAACAGAATCTGGAAAAGTTATAGCAAGTCACCTGTTAAATAGGCGACGTGAAAAGAATGTAGAGTCCAAGTTAAGATCCGGCTTCAGTTGTTGAATGAATAAACACTCAAAGATGAGATTGAAGAGTTCGTATTTATCTGGGGAGTGGGTAAGGATTTGTGGGTTGGTGAAGTCTACTTTATGGTCGGTGTTGAAATGCATATGGTTACATACTTCTGAGGTATCACTGGTTTGATACTTCTGTTTGATACTTCTGAGGTTACATACTACTGAGGTAATTTGGAGTCTGGAAAAAGTTTGTTGATGAACTGTTGCAATTCCTTCTCGATGTTGTGTGAAATATTGCCCAGGTATGGTAGTTTAAGGTGAAGTGGTTACAAGTTTGGATTTGAGTTTTTGGATGTTAGGAAAACTTTTTGTTCAAGTATCGTCTAATGCATCTGTCTATGAAACTTGGCAGGTATTCACTGTTCACCCCAGAGTCGATTTCACTCACCATAAAATAGATCTTAATAACCCACAAATCCTTACCCATTCCCCAGATAAATACTAACCCCTCATCCGTGAGTACTTATTCATTCAACAACTCAAACCGGATCTTAACTTCGACTCCATATCCATTCCACTCCGCCTATTTCACACGTGACTTAGTAGTAGTGGTGTCTTTTATTTCTGCACCGTCAAAATAAAAAAAACACAGCAATATAGGATTTCAAATTCAAACGGTTACAGAAAAGGGAAGAAGCAACAAAACGATTAACATTGTAACATGATAGCAATCATGAAACTTGAAGATGAGGGAATTAGAAGGCATGGTCGCTACACCCGATTAAGCTAAGATAGGGTAAGAAAAGAGAAAAAAAAACAAAAGACGGTGAGATAAAAAAAAAAAGACACTGAAGAGACCACAACTCCAACACCGCTATGATATAGTGCAATCGTAGAAACCATAACAGTGTACGGCATTTTGAGATTACTCACTGTTGTCACAGTGCAACTGGACTAGCACGGAGAGACTCAACTAACCCCAGACCAAGCGCCGTTAGACCATGGAGTAACCACAAAAGGCCAGACAGCAGAGTTGGCAACGAATCCGGATCGGACCCGGATAGCACTGTTCTTTCTCGGATCGGGTCCGGATCCACATCTTACAATGAAATGGGATCCGAATCTGATTATTCGGTTTCAACCTTTCAAAAATATCTTTGTGATTCCAATTTTTCAAATTCAAAGGGTCTATTTCTCCGAAACTTCCGGTTTTGTAACCGATTTTTCCGATCGACGTGCTTCGGTAGCCGTCAATTCATCCGGTTACTGTTGGTTCTATTCCTTGCTTGTTTGACAACTTATTGTTAATGTTTCTCGAAACGTTTGCTTTACATTACATTCCGGTATCACACATTGCGATGGTTTAGAACTTGGTGTGATCAACAAATAACACGTCAACTTTGCAGTGACCTAACTGGACTTCTGTTACTATAGCGTGGCTGTGAACTGGCGGATCCGGATCGGATCTGGATCCTTTTTTGTTGGATCCGGATCGGTTTCGAATCTTTTAATCCGCTCGGATCGAATAGGCAGATCCGGATCACACCTGGATCCTTTTTTGTTGGATCCGGATCGGTTTTAAACATTGGAGTGAGTAATGACACTGTAACACACCCACAAAACATTGGTGAAGAATTTAATCGATATTTTGTGAACGTATGGAAAAGGATGTCTGATTTAATTCCACCTGCAGATCCCAATGTTAAACATAACACCAAAAAAACCCTATAGTCTAAGTAACTCTCTTTTTTTGGATCCTGGCACTGCAAATGAAGTGGAAACACTAATTGATCAACTCAGCAACCAAAAAACCAAAAGACAATTGGACATAGAGACTAAATTTATCAAACTCAGTAAATATGTCATTTCTACTCCACTGAGTGAATTCTTTAATTTATGTGTTACCCAAGAAACTTTTCCCACCTACTTAAAAAATTGCCGAAGTCATTCCAGTATTTAAAAGGAGATAAACAAATGGCATCAAACTATCGCCCTATTTCCATTTTATCGCAATTCGACAAAATCTTCGAAAAAATGCTTTGCAACAGAATTTCGGATTATCTAGACAAATATAAATTACGGAATCAAAATCAATTTGGTTTTAGAAAACATCTTTCCACAACTCATGCTGTTAGTTATACACATGAAAAACTCCTGCAAAACGTTGATAAAAATTGCTATAGTTGCTGCGTATTTTTGGACTTGTCAAAGGCGTTCGATACCGTCAATCACGAAATTTTGTTGTATAAATTTGAGCGACATTTTGGAGTAAGGGGAAAAGCTCTAAATTTATTAAAAAGCTATCTGAGCGATTGTAAGCAATGTACCAAAATACTAAACTATAAATCTTCATGTCGATACGTAAGTTGTGGGGTTCCACAAGGATCTTGTCTAGGACCGCTACTGTTTTTAATGTACATCAATGACCTCCCTCTAGCTTCCAAATTTCAAACTACTCTATTTGCTGATGACACTTATCTCTGTCTAGAGGGAAAAGACTTAAAAACCCTGCAAATTGTTTTAAACACGGAATTGCAAAAAATTGATCATTGGCTTCGTAGAAATAAACTTTCGTTAAACTACAACAAAACAAATTTTTTGTTAATCAATAAACACCCGTATAAAAAACTTGAATGTAATTTTACCTTATCTATTAACAATACAAGCATAAACCGAGCGGACTCTGTAAAATACCTTGGAGTATACTTGGATGATACGCTCAACTGGTCCTCACACATAACACATCTGTCTTTGCAATTAGCAAGATACTCCGGAATGTTCTATCGCTTACGAAAACTAGTACCCCCGCATATCTTGCGTACGTTATATTATTCTATGGTACATAGCCGAGTGCAATATGAAATCATTTTATGGGGTTCTACCTTCCATTCAACCTTGAGAGAACTTGAGGTGCGACTAAACGATATTGTTCGAACAATGACAGGCAGACGAAAATTCGATCATGTGTTCCCTCTGTATAAAAATTTATCTTCGTTAAAATTACAAGATATTTATAAACTAGAACTTGCTAAGTTCATATATCAGTTATCCTTTAATAAACCACCAAAAATTATTGAGTCAAAAATTGTTATTATGTCTTCACTCGTTTCTTGCTATTATTTTGTCGACAAGCCGACACTGTTTTTCTTGGTAGAGATCATTTACCACTGTATTTATGTTGCCAGGGGGCATCTTGACTTGAAAACTGTATAGTTCTTCGATGCTCCCTGACCTTAACCACTTGCTAAATTTGTTCGTCTTTCGTGGACAGAGGACTGTGGGACTGAGCCATGGAATTTTAATCAGCTAAAAAAACTTTATGACAGAGTCGCCCCGCGGGCGTCAGTTCACGAATGATGTTCAATGTTTTATTGTTTTACTTGTGCTCATCTTTCTCGCGTGGATGAGGCCAAAAATAAACATTACTAACATTACTTTTTAATATGTGGATCCTGCCACCTCTGTCGGACAGGCAAAGAAACCTTCCACAAGAAATCCTGCCCAGCATGACAGCAGATTTACAACTATCACTAAAAAGAGAGAAAAGACATTTTGTTTTTTAATTTAAATAGTTTTTGTTAAGATTTTAGCAATGCACTATGGAAGAGTGTACATAGATTAGGCTATGTAATAAGTATTGACAAGATCAAGTTGTTTTCGAATCTGGGGGCAAAACTGTTTCAGGAAGCTGGTGGTCTCTCAAGATGGCAAGAGCTAATAAACAACGCAAGAAAGAAAAAAAAAAACGAAAAAAAACGTACTGGAACTTTTCCAGATTCTGTTTTAGTTTCCTTCTTTTTTGCATGATGGCTTAAGACTCAGCATAGCGTAAGCTTTTAGCGTTAACAATGGCACCAGAAGTGAGCCGAAACGTCCGCCCAAGTATTTTTAACCGTCTTTGGTTGTATTGTTTGTAATAACATTAAAATTAATGCATTAGAATTTTTAGTTGCTGTACCTTGCAACATTGAGGTACAAAAAACTACAAACCATCAACAAAAAATATAAAGTACGTTGGTTTGTAAGTGATACGTAAATCCGTTCTTGCTGTTAAAACGCACAATTTTGTATCTGGCATTTTTGTTACTCCTGTGGATTTTTTGAAGGGATAATCCGGGGTTTTACCAAAAATCTTTGTGGGAACACTGAATCAGGTAGATCAACAAGAAGTTTAAGCAACTGTTTTTTGTTCTGCGTTTTCTTGCACACTGACCGTATGGGCTTTGGTACTCCGAGGGCAAGGTAGTTGGTTTTCTACTAATTAAAAAGTGCTTCCGTAAAAGAGTTGAAATTTTAAGGTAGTAATCAGGAGGAAGCGCTCGACCCCTTGAATACGCCGCTTGGAATAATTATGCTCAACGCTGCAAGAACTGTTTGTTCTCCTGCCTGTTTTATTGTTTTCCACTTACGGTAATTAAATTACTCAACCGTAAGCATGCCTCCGAATTCCATTTACAAAAGCGACCACTCCAGCTGATGCAACTAACAGATCAGCTGCAGATGGTTATTTTTAAAGTTTTCTCGTGTCTCGTAAAAGTGTCGAGCCAATTTTTATTACCACAATAAATAATTTGAATGTTCCATTACATGAAAAGTACTTTCCTACGATTTAACATCTTGCAATTGATCGTCTCCAGGTCTCTACAGAACCTATCTACATTGTCACAGAGTTTATGTGCAATGGAAGTTTGCTGGATTATCTTCGACAGGGTCGGGGTTCGAAAACCACATTTACGGATCATGTAGATATGGCAGCCCAGGTAAAAGCTCTTTAATTGATTCGAACATATAAAGCAAGTATATTTTATTGCTTTTCACGTCTTTTGAACACGCGTACCGGTAAGGACACGGGGAACAAGACAATAAGATATCAAATTTACGATCATGCGCACGAACTCTTACCCACGTTTCATGCCACCTTTTCGTCGCAAACGCAGCAACGTTAGGGAAATTTTCATTTTCCTTCAATCTTGAGCTATGAACGATTGAGGGGTTCGGCCAACTTTAAGTTATTTCAAATTAAGATCTGCAACTTGCTAACTCCAGTTTTACTTTCGTTTGCAGATTGCATCTGGCATGGCCTTTATCGAAGTAAACCACTATATCCACCGCGACCTTCGAGCAGCCAATGTACTAGTAGGAGAGAACCAGGTTTGTAAGATTGCTGACTTCGGTCTGGCGCGATTGATCGAAGACGACGAATACAATGCACATCAAGGTAACCATATTCGCTAACAAAAAATTACTTTCATGCTAGTTCTTTTTCATTGAACTGGAAATTACATACGTTCAGCCATTGCTTGTTCATTGTTCACATGAGATCATTCGCATTCCCGTAGAAATATTAATAGTGATATTAGGAAGTAAAGCATGCCAGTGCTGAAAGCAATGCTAAATTCCAAACTGGTGGCTGCATAGCGGAAGAACGCATAGGTTTAAATGGATAAATTCTGTTTATAAATTAATGTTGGAATTACAAAACTGGGCTTCCATAAAACCCCCTGAGAAACGCTTGTTCAATATTAACTGCTACGAAATCCAACTCTTTTCTACCTGTTGTAGATAGGCAATGGTCATGCTGCAAGCAGTGCTGGCACGTTTGTGCTTAGAACAGCTCAAAGATCATGGGGTCTGTTGCAGTTTAGCAACCAGTGAACTTACCGGTCAGTCAACACTAGCTGGCAATTTGTCTTTATTTATTCGCTTTCAGCCAACTCAGTTCTACGCTGACACGTCACGAGTTTGCGGTGTTCACATCCGCAACTTGTCAACCATGCAGCACAACTACGAATGAGAAAAAAACCAGGGAGTCGAACCGAACCCGAACCGCGAACCCGTAAAAACCGCTTTTTTTTCGGAGAACCCGAACCGAACCTGAACCGTTTAAATTTGAGATCATTGAACCTGAACCGAACCCGAACCTTTAAAATTTTATGCAAGTGAATCCGAACCGAACCCGAACCTATAATATTTTGTGGACATACCCCTGAACAGAAATCGTTTAGTAACAATGTTTGAACCTGAGCTGATTCTTAAAAAATATTAATAAATATCTCTAGACATGTGCTGCGATGCGTAACATTTTTTCTGTTTACTTGGAGTTTTTTCTCGTTCTTCCGGTAACTTTACAATAACCTCAACTAAATCTAGTCAGGTTTTTTATTTGTTGACGTTTCGTTAGTACTGACGACCAACATCATCAGAACGATACCGCACTGACCTATTCCAACCTTTGCAACATTCTTCCTGCTTTTCAAAATTTAATGAATTTTTACTTTTTTATTTAACCTTGATTGATTCGGGCATGCAATTTATATTTCGTTATTTTAATGATATAAGACCCTAATTTAGTTTTTGGCCAAATTAAGGATTTTAAAGTGAACCCGAACCTGAACCGCGAACCGGTAAAAATCGATTTTTTTTCGGTGAACCCGAACCGAACCTGAACCTTTGAAATTTGGATTTAGTGCACCTGAACCGAACCTAAACCTTAAAACTTTGGTTTCGATGAACCCGAACCGAACCTGAACCTTTAAATTTTGGTGCAACTTAACCCGAACCGAACCAGAACCCAAATTTTTGAAAAGTCTTGAACCTGAACCGGAACCGGAGCGATATTTTAAATGGTTCGACTCCCTGCCGGTTACACAACTACAAACCGAGCTTTCGTAACAACTGGGTCAAGCAGCTTGTATTAAATTGCCCACCACCTAAATTTAAATGTCACATTACTTTTTCGTAATGGATAAAAGTAACTACGACATCAAAATTTAATGCCTCCCACCTAAATTTAAATGTCACATTACTTTTTCGTAATGGATAAAAGTAGCAACGACATCAACATTTAATTGTGATACAGAAAATTTGTGGACTTCTGTCCCTCTTAAACCGGACTTGTGGACAGGATAAAAGTTACCTCGACACTTTTGACAGGTGCAAAGTTTCCCATCAAATGGACAGCTCCAGAAGCTGCAATGTACAATAGATTTACCATCAAATCAGACGTGTGGAGCTTCGGGGTACTGCTCTCTGAAATTTTAACCAAGGGAAAAAACCCTTACCCAGGTACAAATGGTCAAGTATAATATATCGGTGAGCAAAAGAGAGGGATAACGCTGTTTAAAGAAATCACTTCAAAACTACACTTTGCTCGTGAATAAAATTCGTTTTCATGTTATGAGAAGCTATTGTCGGCCAAGTGATGAATTTTTTAGCCAAAAATATTGATAAGCACAGGAATAGTAAAGAAATACAAAATTCAAATAAAAATATCCAGGGTCAAAACGTTTCGTTTCAGAGGTAGAACATGGATTTGCTTCTTTATCACTTTGCGCAACCTGCATAGTCGCTGTAAGATCAACCACGCATCACTGCTAAAAAATAAGATTGTTGCTTTCGGGCCGATGGCCTGGTCCGCAATCAATAGCAGGTGAAGCAAACACAACTCTAATCGAACTGCAAAATCTCATGGCACTACTCCAGGACTAAAACTTTTCCAGGTCAGATATTTTTTTGCAATTGTCCGTAGTTCACTCCTACGATATTTTCTGAAACCATGGATGGCTACAACATTGGTCAGGCATAAATAAGATCCGGTGGCAATTCTATTTTTTCAGCAGTGATCAAACAAGTTTACAGCGACTTTGTAAAGTTAAGCAGAGTAAAGGAAAAGCAAATCTAAGCTACGCCTTTTTAACATTATGTTCAGCTGATTCTACACATTTGACCAGAAGTGTAGAATTTTCTTATTCTCGAGTTTTTCAAAGATTTTGGCCGAAAATGTTATCGTTTGACTCTAACTAGCTGCTCAAAGTATGTGGCCTCCCTAGCATAGTTTTTAGTTTTGTCAACGTGGAATAATCAGTTTTTTTGCCCACCCAATATAACGTCTTCATGTACGGTACATGCTGAACTAAAAAGTTGCTCACGAATGGAGATTATAATGTAGAGGATGTTGCTGCTAGTTTCAAACTACTAAAGTCAACCTTTCCCGACTTCTCCGGTATTGCGGGGCAGGGATGCATTGGCAATTTTTTTCCAGCCGGAACGCAAGCTCAAGACGTAATATGTCCCAGTTTTGTGACGTCATCATATGTTTGTCCTCATTTAATTATAAGTTACTATCAAATGCTGTCCTACGGCTGAGTGACATTCCCCTACAAGCGATAGGAGGTGCGAAAAAGCAAAATGATTGTCTGGTGGATACCGATCCTACTGCTGCAAATTCGAATAAAATAATCATCGGCAGTTGTTGACATAGTCACATGTTCAATATCGTTAGTGAACTCAGTTATGCTAATAAGATTAAATTCACGAAGCAGCTGGCGAGTTGTAAAGATACAGTGTATCGCAAAGCCCAGTGGTTTTCAACCTTTTTCAAGTCGCGGACCCCTCAGTTAAGCAATTTGTTGTTGCGCACCCCTCACAAATCAATGCAAATAGACACGAATTTACAGTAGCGAAGTCCGTGTAACTTTGTAGTTATACTAGTACGGTTACCATATTTTTACTGGGCAAAAGGAGATCAGGTTTCCTTGAAAGTCATCACGTCTGCAGTTTTCTAAGAGCAAGAAAAAGGTCATCACGTCTGCAGACGTAAAGCGTTCCGATCAAAACCAAGTGAAGAGCAGCTCAGATGGCCGAGTGGTATGGAGCGTCTGTCTCTTGAGCTGTAGACTCGGGTTTGATTCCGAGTCGGGTCAAACCAATGACTTTAAAATTGGTATTCACAGCTTCCCTGCTGGACGCTCAGCATTAAAGGGACAGTGTGGAGAACAAGCCAGCAAGTTCACTTGTTGTGCCGTTGGGAAAGGCACTTAGCGGGATTCCCCCATCTTGGTGTGGTAGACAGATGGCCGGCAACTCCTAAGCGAGCTCGTATAGCGCATTGATCGCTTTCTCGTGATAGGAGGATGAATATGCAACTAAATAAATAAAAAAAAAAACAGGACAAAACATGTAGCATAGCGCTATATATTATCTTACAAACAAAGTACTGTAAGTAGCATAGCTGGCTAACCGGAACGCCGTTCCGGCAGCATTATCTTGAACAGGAACGCCGTTTCGGTACCAATGCAACACTGTTGCGGAGTCAAAGTTAATCGCTCATGAATTGTAAAATTGTCAGCTCAATAGGGCAGCAGCTGGCTTACAAATTTAACGCGCAGCAAACCACTTTATTGCTTATGAAAATAGGAGAAATTATGAATACAGTTAAGTGGCTTGTTATTGTTTCGCGAAATGGCCTGCTCCCTGTTGATATAGAACTTGATATTATGCAACTTTGTTGCGTCTTTTGATTTTTAGTTGATTTGTATAATCTCAATATAAAGGTCTTTGCCGGTTCTAAACTTCTAAGTTAGTTGCAATTGAAAGTGCGCTGTCGCAAAAACTTTCTCTTCTTTTTCAACTCCATTTGCGCCTTCGAAATCTTTTCCTTTGAAGTACATCAAGAAACATAATGACAGACAGATACTGTCAAGATAAAATCCCTCCAAAAAACTTCCTAAAGATAAAGTGAAAAGTGTAAGAGTATTGTAAGTAAAGCAGCACTTCCGTTATTAAATATAAATTATTTGAGAGTAGCTTTGAAAAAAGCTGTTTTCGCGTTAGGCTTCAAGAAACCTTCTGTCATATCTCTTTGAGAGTTTTGAGAAAAGCTGTTTGTCCCAGTAACTCATTTTGAGTAGCTTTGAAAAAAGCTGTTTGTACCAGAAGCTTTTCGTGACGCACTTGTCAGTGGGTAATCGCGTCAAAGTCAGAACGAGAAAGCAAGGTCTGGCGATTCATAAATATCAGTCTCGGACGGCAGCGAAGCGGTAGTTACAGCAACGAATCCAATCGAGCGCGGGAAAGTCACGCACAGTTCTGATTGGACATGTCGTGCGAACCTAAATTCTACTTGAACAGTTTAAGAGTATAGACAAACTCTTTCTGTTTGCATAGATTAGGTCGCCATACTTTGATGTAGCTTGCTTCGAGCAGACTAAGATGGAAAAGACTGCGCGCAGTGTCCAGAATAGAGAATTGATCATCGTTGTAATTGGCAGCACATTGGTCGTTTTCTAATAGACAGGACACTTATCAGGGCCAAACCGCTTGGGGCATGAAAACTGTAACATAAATTAATAAGTTGCTGGGGATACGGGAGCGGACCAACTTTTAGACGGAGCAGGATGGGGTACCACTGCTTGTGAACGATGCTCAACTCCGCTTGCTCTGACATTTCTTTGCTTTGCAGGTATGGCCAGTCGGGAAGTGATCGAGAGATTGGAAACAGGGTACAGGATGCCAAAGCCAGTTACAAACCCACCCTGCCCTGACTCCATGTATGAACTCATGTTACACTGCTGGCACGCTGATGAACTTCAACGACCTACCTTTGAATATCTTAGTGTAAGTGTTAAGCATTTTTTT
Source organism: Trididemnum miniatum (assembly GCA_964006365.1). Lineage (NCBI taxonomy): Eukaryota > Metazoa > Chordata > Ascidiacea > Aplousobranchia > Didemnidae > Trididemnum > Trididemnum miniatum. The sequence goes on along the minus strand of OZ023231.1, from coordinate 39,637,697 downwards.
TTACTTGACCCGATTATTTATTTAATAAAAAGCGCACATCAACTTGACGCAATCTGGAATTGAAAGATGCTTTGCGCCAGCGGTCGTTGGTTAGATCTCAACAAACCCGACAGTTTTGAATATAGGCTAATGATCGCTGATTTTTTTCAACTTCTGAAATTCATATCGCTGCTTTGTGATGCCCCTAATGTTATTACATCAGGCAGACGAGGCTTTGCTCTTGGGACTAAAACTGCTGAGCCATGTTGAAAATGGGTAAGGCATTTTTTTAGTTATATGAGAATCTCTCACCTCCGTGTTATGAAAGTGGCCGGGTGATTATGATGACAAAACAGAGGCGCAGATGAAGTTAAAGAAGTACATGCTGTCATATTACATCGCTTTCTGATATAAGCAATCATATGCCGACTCGACAAATTACAAAATATGATTTCTTCGTCAATACTGGAATAAAAAGAATTCATCTTTATTGCCATTATCGATCCTAAATTTGAGTTTTAAATTTCTTGTTCAAAAATTTTGAATTTGTTTTTTGCGAAACAAATACCCAAACATCCTGCTATGTAACCTGCAACCAACTTAGACGATCCGTTTCATTAAATTGTTGCATAGTTTTTCCAGTAGAATGTTTGAACTTTCATTAGTTCAGTAGAAAACATGCAGCTATAGCTAGAATAACTGCTACTCGACGTTTCAACAGGTTACTCATCCCATTGTCGAAAGTAAAATGAGCAGGAGAGCAGCTTACAATATTCAACCAAAAATACATAAACTATCAAAAATCAAATCTTCATCAGACTCGCGGCACTACGCCGAAGCGTGTAACGAGTGGCTGGGCCCTTCTCCGCGACTTAGAGCCTGGCCTACACAGCTCTGAGGAAACGTGGCAGCGGTGGCGAACCGTTGGCAACACTGTGCACGATTTGACCGGCCCGGAAATCGAATCCCAGACCTTCCGCACTGATAGCGATCTGCTCAACAACTGAGCTAACCGGCCAATCTACATAGACTATTGCTACCTTAAAATAAATTATACATGTTTAATACTCAGTTCTTTTTGTGTAACAGTTCGGCTAGTTTGACGTAAATTGTCGTAGCTATGTTCCCAATACGTTTATTTAAAGTAGCAATAGTTAATGCATTTTTTATTTGAATATTCTAAGCTGCTCCTCTGCTCATTTTACTTTCGACAATGGGATAAGTAACACGTTGAAACATCAAGTCATTAAAAGGCGTTTTGATGTTTTTTATTGCACAATCTTGCGAGTCTACTCAATAGGATATTTATTAAATAACGATGGATTTTAGAGTTCAAGTTGATAATTGACGTAAAAACAAGTTCCAGCTGTCCCTTTCATTTTCAATGCTTTACCTTAATTGGTCAACCAACCTTAGATATTGTGCTTGAGTCAATAAGCATACAAGTTGAAAGAACGAAAACAGCTGAAATCGCAGCTCATATCAAAAGTCTTTACCAGGTTACCTTTATTCACATGATAAAGCTAAATAATGGGGAAATTCGTGCGCAATATTGATCATATATCTTTACAACGCTTAGTAATGCATACAAGGAAGAGTGCGTTGCATAGAGAAGGAAGTCGTTTGTTCAGTAGAATATAGTCGTGTACATGAAAACTTTGTTTTCACATCAGCAACAACATGAAATATCTACAAATCATGCATTGAGGCAGTGAAGCACTACAAAATGGAACTTGATAAGAACTTCATACGTTGCGAAAATGTTGATGCTAAACTTTTAGTTTTAACATGCTTCAATGTTGGGCTATTTCTTCGATCTTTTGATGTTCTACATCGTCAGCATCAAGGCACATGCTCAGGGGCGTGCCCAGAAATTTGAAAAGGGGGGTCCGCAATTTCCTGTTTACACGTTTTCACTGAAAATATCGGTAAAGACCAAAAGAAAAAAAAAAGATCTTCACGTCTTCCAACGTTCAATTTACCCTGCAAAATCACGTGAAGACCAAAAAATAAGGTCATCACGCCTTCCGACGTCCAACTTACCCCCCAAAATCAAGGGAAGACCAAAAAAAAAGGTCAACGCGACCTCAGATGTCCTGTTTCCACTGTTCCGCTGACTGCAGAAAGCCGCAAGCATATGTAGTACTTTTGTGAATGACTTTAAAAACGAATGCAAAGAAATATTTTTCTTCCTCTGGTTTGAGTTCTCTCACCATCTAGGGCTTTACGGCCGAGTCAGGGGATAGCGGGCAATGGCGAGTTCGATAAAATTTTCATTTTTTGCCATCATGAAAACTTTGTAGAAGTAGCATTAGGCCTATACTATATTTTCGATGAGTTGGTATTACTGAAATTGCAAGAAACTTTGTAATTTCTTTTAATGGAAACAATTATTTCGTTTATTTTTTCTTATTTATTATTTATTTTTTTTGAAAACAACTATTATTATTATTATTTTTTTTTTACAATAAACTCTACAGTTTTGCTAATTCATGTGCTATTATGCGGTTTGCAGTCGTATGTGGAGCAGATACTAATGGCCAGGCGAAAAAATAGCGGCATTCCTCTTATTCGGGTTATCTTTTCAACTTTTCATGGAACAGTGCACCCACCGAGACCGCAACTATCGGGATCCACTAATTTCTAACGCTGCGTTGCAAGATGTTCCGGTTTCAGGCCATGCATTATGCACATCTTGGCATTCAGTGATTAAAACCGTGAACAACAGGAAGAATGTTCTCGTAACCGTTACGAATTTTTCGCATTTAACCCGAACTCTCAACGCTGTGAGAGCTTGTGGCGAGTATCTGAAATAATTCTTTTCAAAAATTTACCTTTTCTCTTTTGTTTTTGGCTGTTTGTTTTGTAAGCGTTGGCGGGAATAATTGTTAAACATGTAATTATAATCGCGGTCACTACAGTTTACTTAGAAGTTTAAAATCATAGACTAGTGAAAATGAAGTACCTCGACAGAATAATTTCCGGGGGGATGGATCTAATCATGATTTTTTCAGGAACTTTCATACCTAGCAAAAGGCCTAATTCCTCTGATAAAATGCACTTCAAGCTTGTATGTTAACCCAATGTTCTTGTCTTTTCTGCCGATGCATTTGGTGAAAACATCTCATAATACATGGAGCACAAGATTGTTACTTGATTTGCCACGATACCTTGTTTTGCAGGGATTTTTGGAAGACTATTTTGTGGCTACTGAACCGAACTATCAAGATTCCGATCATACCGCCTTTTAACAGGACATTAGACGGTGTCTCCATCTAGCGATAAATAATTATAATAATTCTTGCCACAAACCGACAACTGTCGCTCTTTGTGCGAACCATTACCACACCCGCAACCTTGGTGTTAAAAACTTTTGTAAAAGCCGAATCTGATAAATGTACGTTAGTTAATTCTTCGTATCATCACTGGACGTTTTAACTGCATTGTCATCCGCAGTGTTTGTCTTGATAAGACTGGTGTAAACCCATTACTCTTTGGCCACTCTTCGATATGTCCAGCATTCACTGCTGATAATGACAGCTAAAATTTATAACGTCAGAACGTTTGGTTGCGAGGAAGAGAACTTTGATGGTGTTATATTTTTTTCAAATTCTGATTTCATTTAGCATTTATTGAGTGTTTCCAATTTCAATCATTAAATTATTACTTTTCATGGTGTAAAAGCTTCCTGTCTACAGTCGCTCCTATCTCTTTTTTTTAGTTGCACTTTGCTCAATAGTGTATGAGCCAAATAAATACCGTATTCATAAATCTAAAAATATCCAACATTTTAATGCTTAATAATTTTAATGTAAGTGCTTGTGTTTTTTCTTTTCGTTACGATAGTATCATTGCGCTATTGTTACACTGTACATTGCTTTAAAATTGTTGAAGTAATTTGTTGTTACTGTTAGATCACAATAAAGCAGGAAATATATTGATCTTTTTTGTGTTCAACATTTTGGAGTCTGGAAGATAATAATGTCTGACATGGCGTACGCTGCAATTTGCAATGGAAGGCTTTGTGACGTGTCTTTTCCTTACTAGTACCGTTTCCATTGCACAAAGCATGGCAAGCCTAACAACACCAATAAACAGCTTACCTTCAACCCTTGCTGATTGATTTTTGTCGCACAGAACTCTTAGAAACCTTTTCCAACTCGTTCACCCGGCTTGGATCATTCTCCCTACTTCTTTCTCACATCTTCCATCGCTACTCCGAATCAGAATGTTTGAAGATTTTTCGCTCATTTCTTCTTGCAGCTTCAACTCTTTTTCATCATCCGCGCATCTAACTTTCAAATACTCGTTCTTGCCCCAGCTTACTTTCAGGCCTCTTCTTTCCAGAGCAATTCGCCACAACCTAGCATTTTTCCAGCTTCTCTCACGTGGGCAAACTACGGCCCGTTTGGTCTTTTATATTGGCCAGCGCGATGTATTGTCTGCCAATTTGAGGGTGTTTTTGGATACAAACCACAATCTCATGTATCATCACATGATAATTACAATAAGTTTGTGTGGTTTATTAAGTTACAACAGTTTAACCATTAATTATCATTAATTTAGTCAATGTCCTAAACCAGGGGTCGGCAAACTTTTTGCACGAAGATCCGCATTGGAAAAAAATTGAAGCCGAGGGCCGCACTGCTTGGAAAAACGAAGTAAAAAAGGTCATCACGACTGTAGATGTCCTATTTTTCTCCCGAAATCAAGTGAAGAGAAAAGCAAAGGTCATCACGTCCGCAAATGCCCTATATTCCACGCAGTATCAGTAGGGTACGAGGTTTATCTCTCTGCAAGTGCCCGCGGGCTGCCTGAAACGATCTCGCGGATCGCATGCGGCCCGCGGGCCGTAGTTTGCCCACCCCTGTCCCAAACAATCTGATATCATAGCTCTATTGTCTAAAACAGAATCGTGAAACTTTGCTTTGAGGTGATGCGCAAAGCTGGAACGAGGACCGAACCTACCGAGACGAGACATCATAGCTTCGAGACCGAGACGAGACATCAAAGCTTTGAAACCGAGACGAGACTTTAAAGTTACGAGACACGAGACTTCATACGTAGGGCCATTTTTTTGACCTAAAAAAATGTATTTTTGACTTTATTTTAGTAAAATTTTGACTTTATCTTGACTTAACCGCTTCCGCGTATTATTTATGTCTTGTTGCACTTTATTAATTAAATATGTTTTATAATCTGCAATTTACATGAGTTTTTAAAGAAAAAGGTAGCCTACTTCGAACATTTTCTCAATTACTCAGTGTTGAAGCTAATGCAACAAAGCGACGCATGACGTTAAAACCTAGGAGAACGAGCCATTGTCTGTACCGGTATCAATTAGTGTGTAACACAAAAATTGCGTTGCTATCGCAACTGTACTGTACACTAACAGTATGTTTATGATTTTTTTAACGAAAGCCACGCAGTATAATTACAAGGACGTTTTATTGTAATACAGCATCATATATTTTTTTACGTTCTTAACATCAAAATTTCTGTTTTTTCTCAGTAATTTATTGAGCATAGAAAACGACCTCTCAACAGCAGCAGAGGTTGGCTGGGCTTTTTGCAATAGTGCGTAGCTTGTTGGGTCAATTGTCAAGTTGGTACAGTTTATTATTGTTTCTAAATCAAAGTTGGATAGTCGTTTGTTAATGTAGTCTTTAATTGCGCAAGGATCATCATCGAATTGCATATTCTTCAGCAGTCCGTGTGCTTTGGTTATTGTGCACGCACTTCCTTCTAAGAACTCTACGTTGGCTGCTAGAGTCCGGTATTGATTTATTTTAACCAAGTCCGACACCAAGCCTTCCACATTGATAGCGTCTTTTACTCTGCTGACTAAGAGGCCTGCACTTGTCCAAATTGTTGACAATGATACGAACAGCTGGAAGGTTCTCACTACAATATAAGGCAGCTCTAAGCCAAGTTGCCCATCTTGTAATTAGAGGGCCAGGAGGAGATGGCAGACCAGCATCATAAAAATCTTTCTTGCGATCTTTGTTTTTGATTGTTGCTGCCTTGATTGTTGCTATTACTTCATAGATATTTTTAAAATGAGCGCGCACACGCATAGGGCAGTTATGTAGTAAGTGCGCAACGCAGGTGACATGCATCAAAGAAAGATATAATTCCTTTAATGTCTTTCCAGCCGAAGACATGTACCGAGCAGCATCAGTCAAGAACAATGAAAAATTCTCGCGTTTTATTTCAAGTTGTCGCAACATGTCATCCACAGTGTGCAGAATAATACTGCTATTATACATTGCGACCGCTGTCAAGTGGATGGCAATTAACGAGGAATGTCTGATTTGGAGCATCTAAGCTGCCCACAAGCACACTAATATACTTTTGTTTAGCAACCTCTGCTTCCACAATCAAAAACATTTTTTGTCAGGAAGTAATTCTTGAATTTGTTCCTCTTTTTGGGATACCAATTTAGCAACACATGCCCGGGCTGCAGTCTCCGAAGGCAATACTTTTCCCATTCTAGCAAACAGAGACTTTAAAGAAGGATGGTTCAGTTTATGAAGTGGGATATCTGCAGCTAAGAATGAAGAAACAACCAGTTCCTTGAAGTTTACTTGATCGAAATGTAAAAAGGTTTGCTTACTTTGAGATTTGCTCTTCGTCTCCACTTTTTCTTGGTGTTGCTTACTTTTTCGGTGGCTTTCCACAAAAAACTTTTGGTCGCATTTGGCTAACACGTCGCAAAGGTTGCATCGCAAGTCGCCGGCAGGAGTTGCCGAAAACTCATCCGGATATTCCTGGCAAGTTTTCCTAACTTTTGCTACAGAAGATGTGGCTTGTTTTGGCATTCTTTGCTTTGCAAGCTACAACTTAAAAGACCACGTGTAAAGAGCGCAAGGCTTTTATAGGATTAAATTAATTGTCTAACAATTATGTATTTATGCATCGACAATGACGTTTTATGCATAATAAGTGCTATTTCCTTCTCAATTACCGCACGCATTATTGTGACGATAGTGCAAATATTGCAACTATTTCAAAAGTTTAAAATCAAATAAAACTGCGCATAAAAGTTTAAGAACAGCAGCTCAAAAATTCAAAAAATATTTAAAAAATATAAATTTGTTCGTTTTTGTGAGGAAATTTTTAATTAAGACAATTTTTACAAATTTTGACTTTATGCAAAATTGTCACTTTATTTTGACTTATAAAATCTACCAAAACAGACTCCTGAACACCTGAAACAAACGTTAGTACACATTTGATCATGTAACAAGGTCCTGAAAAAATTTTGACTTTATTGACTTTAGCGGGCCCTAGTAATCACAGTCAAAGGCTAAGTTTCTGACACAACTAAAAAAATAGCAAACGTTTCTCGAAAATAATATTTGTGTAGTACTGTTGATATATTTTTTATTTTTCTTTGTTGTTGCGTCTATCCAAACAAAAATAAATGTACTTGCACTTGTAGTATCAATCACTTGTTTTCACATATCCGAAAACGTGAAGATTAGCAACTAGGTTTTCGTGCTTTTGGGGTGAATTCGGCTTTAAAATTCCAATTTTTTTGTGACTGTCACGTTGGCAATTTTGCCATTTCATCTATAAAAAATATTTCTGCGTAAACATCATCATTAGATTTTATTCTTGGTGTGGTCACAAAAGCATTTTGATTTGTTCATACAAATATTATAATTAATTTATTAATTATTAATGTTCTAACTAGTTTATTAGTGGCTAGGCAAATTAATTCTCTAACCAGTTTATGTGTAATATAACAGGGTAAATGGTAGGCCTTGAAGACTTACTAAATAAACGCTGTAAAAACCAATTCTACAACTAGTTTCGCGGTTTGACCGCTCATCAAGTAGACTCAGGTTTTGAACCCAGGACCTTGTGATTGAGAGTTTTGCCTCTCCAACCACTCGGCCACCAAGCTGACAGCGTTTTCCATGCAATTTTCAGCTATACATACTCAAGCCCCTGCAACTGCAGGCTTAGCATTCAGCAGTTAGCCTAGTTGGCATGTAACGGCAATGGCAGGCCTGATTTTACAAGTAATGAATGAAGAGGTGCCGATGCAAGTCTACATATATGAAATATAACAGGGTAAATGGTAGGCCTTGAAGACTTACTAAATAAACGCTGGAAAAACCAATTCTACGACTAACGTTAGTACACATTTGATCATTCACTAAATAATCGCTGTAAAAACCAATGTAAAAACCAATTTTTACAGCGTTTATTTAGTAAGTCTTCAAGGCCTACCATTTACACTGTTATATTTCATATGCTGGACATAAGACCAACCTCGCCTCCACGTGGTGTCCGGTGGAAACAACATTGTAATGTTGGCTAAAGAGGCTCTGGCATTTTTACTTTTTATGTTTGCCAACTTAGTCTTAGCAACGGCCTTACTTGTTGAATTCGCTCCTTGAAGCATTTCGGCTTCTTTTCCTGGCGGAGGAGAAGTCGAGCTGTGAGGGAGGGAGTGGATAAATCAGGTTTGGCATTAGCGAGGATGCGGGTGGTAGGCACCAAAAATTGTTTATATGGGACATGTCAGGATTGCGTGACTGGAACTCGGATGATTGCAATGGAATCTCATAGTTGTAGAGGGTACCGGTCTAAAACGCTCTCCGTACCGCGGCCGCAAGATAGTTCAGAGGCCCGCCCCTGATCTAGCCAATTGGGGGGGCTGCCTCCGTCAGCTTGTGGAAATCTCCATGCAATTGTAGCTCCAGTTGGCGACTGGGAGGGGGCCTGCAGTTGTATTGGGGGGGCATTCCTGAGGCCACTGCACAGAATGACAAGTCCATTGCACATAGTCGCCTGGGTCCAGCTGCGGGACTTGACGTGGCCTAATAACAATTTTTTTTTTTTTCAAATCTGGTCTTTAGGTTTTTCCCAGTTATAAAGAAAAACCCAAACTTTATGAATGAAAAACAAACGAAAAAAGAAAACAGTACGGTTTGTTCCCCTAACAAGGAAAGAACCACTGTCGCAGCGAACAGTTCTTGAACTATTCAGCGGCAGTGAGAGTACACAGCTAGTCAAAACCTCTACTCCTGCAAGGGTTGAGGTGGAGACAAGTGCGAAAAAATTGCCTTCAGCCTGGACTTCTCTTCTGTTGGAGGAGAAGCCTCTGGCAAATCAAGAGGCAACAGTTTCAGCGGCATTGTCGATTGAAAAGTCGAATACCGCTCAAATATCCGGTTCGCTCACTCAGAATCCATCAATGTCTCTGGACGTTGGTAGCACGTCTGAGTGGCGTCGAGGAAAAAATTATGAAAGAAATCAGAAGCGGAAGCAGCGAGGATGGTTGTGGAAGGGGTTAGAGGGTTTGAACATCACAAACCCTGGAGATAATCTTCAAACTGCCTGCAACTCTGCATCAACGAAAAGGTCGATGGAGTCTTCTAGCACTCAATCGAGAACGTCAGAGATGCTTCGGAAGGAGATGAGGAGCCTCAGAACCTTGATCAGGGTTCGAAGGCAACCAGTTCCTACTAAAGTAGACTGACAATCAATACCTTAGAGCAAAATTGTTGTATTTTCAAAATTCATACCGTGTATGAGTAATAGATCTGCAACAAACGCTTTAAGTAATCAAAAACAAATTCCAGCACGAAAAACCAAGTCGAATGGATTTGAATGCTGGCAGATTAATCTTCACAGAAGTAAGGCCGCTAGCTATAACTTATGTGAAGTAACAAAAAACATTCGTTCAGGTATAGTCCTAATTCAGGAACCCTGGACTTATGGAGGTGCAATCAGAAGTAAACTCAGGGGATGGAAACTTTTTCAAGGTAATGAAAAAGATAAACGTCCCCGAGCATGTATTTATGTCACTTCTGATATGACATGCTCTCTCATACCACAATTTTCTAGCGAAGATGTGGTAGCAGTGAGAGTTAAAAATGTAAGACGAGAAGGAGATAGCTTTGTCTTTGTATCGGCTTACATGGCTTTGGAAGAACCAGCTCCACCAGTAATTCTGAAAGAGCTGCTGTCATTCAGTGACAGAGATAAAATTCCTACCGTTATAGGAACTGATGCAAACGCACATCACACAGTATGGGGCTCCTCCAACGTCAATACAAGAGGTATGGATTTGCTTATGTTCTGTGCTAGTGCGAACTTGCACATCTGTAATGTGGGCAGTAAACCCACCTTCAGAACGAGAAAAAGAGAAGAAGTGCTAGATCTGACTCTAATAAACCGAAATGCTGAGAACTGTATAAGTGACTGGCATGTCAGTGATGTGCCATCCTTTTCAGATCACATGTATATTAGGTTTAGAGTTCAAAGTGGCACCAAAAGAACAAAAATGATCAGGAACGTTAGACGTACTTGCTGGAATAAGTATGCAAACGAACTTGGTCACAGGTTGCATGATTTGAATAGTACACCAGTTAGCATATCATCAGTAGATGATATAGAAAAACTGGCATCAACTGTTCAATCACAGATAATAAAATCTTACAATGTATCTTGCCCTCAGCGTAAGATCCGTCGTAAAACTGACAATATTTGGTGGAATACAGAGCTAACCTGTCTCCGCAGAGAGGCTCGTAAAGCCCAACGTAAAGCCATCAAATCAAAACTTGGAAGCGATTGGGAAGCTTTTAAGCAGGCCCAATTGATTTTTAAAAATGCCGTAAGAAAAGCCAAGAGAGATTCTTGGCGTCTTTTTACGGAATCGATGAATAGCCACTGTGCAACCGCTCGGCTGGCTAAAATTATGCGTCGAAACGAAACGGTGCAACTAAGCAACGTTTTAAGACCTAATGGTCAATTCACCGAATCTTCTGTTGAGACTATGAATTGCCTTTTAGACACCCTAGCACCGGGAAGTCGAGAGGTAAACTATAGTAAAGCAGCAGAAGAACCAAATGATAACACTGTTGTGTTACCAATGCGCGACGAAATTGTTAGCTCCATCTGTTCACTTGAAAAGATGGAAAGAGCAATAAACGAATTTCTGCCATTTAAGGCGCCGGGACCAGACGGTATTTACCCGGTGCTACTACAAAAAGGCTGGAATAGTATTAGAAATATATACCAAACCATTTTCCAAATGTGCTTGAAGTACAGCTATGTGCCGAAAGTATGGAAGGAAGGGACTGGTATCTTCATCCCTAAACCCGGTAAAGAAAACTATCATGAAGTTAAGTCTTTCCGGATGATCACTTTAACTTCCTTTCAACTTAAATGGTTGGAAAGGTTAGTACTGTATCATTTTAATGATGATTCTAATTTGCAAGCAAGGTTTTCTGCGTTCCAGTATGGATTCAGAGCAGGAGTTTCAACTGAAACTGCACTGCATGAATTTGTACGACGCATAGAACTAAGCTTGGCAAAGAAAAGAACAGCACTTGGAATATTTCTGGATATTGTTGGTGCTTTTGATAATATCACACATACTGTAGTGGCATTGCCGATGCTCTGCGAGAATTGAAGGTCTCGCCTTTTCTCGTCCATTGGATAGAGAATTTACTGAGACACCGCACAGTTCAAGTAGAGCTAAATGGTGAAAAGATTAAAAGAGAAGTAGTAAAAGGGAATCCCCAAGGTGGTATTTTGTCCCCTTTTCTATGGAACTGTGTATTAAACTCCTTGTTGGTAGACCTACGCAACAGGGGTTTTCATGTACAAGCCTATGCCGATGATGTAGCAATTTTGGTCACTGGCACCAACATGCTGTGGATCAAAGGTAGGGCTCAAAAAGCGCTAAATATTGCAAGAAATTGGGCTCATAATCAAGAGCTTCAATTCAGCAGTAAAAAGACTGAAATAGTTCTGTTTACTAACAAAAGGAAGCCGGATTTTGGAACCTTGCGTTTAAACGGACGCCAGCTAGAAATTTCCAAAGAAGCAACACTACTAGGTGTAATCCTTGATAGTAAGCTTACCTGGAAACCTCACATAACACGTATTGCTCGCAAGGCGACTGCGGCGTTATTACAATGCAGACAAATAGTGGGCAAAGCGTGGGGATTAAATCCCAACAACATGCGATGGATATACACTGCAATGATACGGCCTGTTATCACATATGCGTGTACATCCTGGGTTGGTGGACTAAATAAAAAATATCTAGTGAAAAAGCTTGCTAGAGTACAAAGACTAGCTTGTCTCATGATTTCTTCAGCATTCCCCAGTACCCCCACAGGTGCTCTGGAAATGCTGTTGAATATCATGCCAATTAATGAATACATATTGTCAGAGGCGCTAAAAGGTTCATACAGGTTATCCCGTGTGGGCCTTTGGTCAGCCATGACAATCGGATCAACAGGGAAAACTAAAAGTCATGTTGACGTATGCAATGAAGCAAAGGAAAACTTGTCTTTGTTGAGCATGCCCGCAGATTTGATAAACAAAACAAAGGTATTTGGAAAACAGTACAATTGCCTTGTTTTAGAACTCAAGGACGCAGTGCAGTTTGAACGTGCTTTAGAACAAAGCATGATCAGATGCTACACTGACGGGTCCAAATTGAATGGAAGAGCCGGTGCGAGTTTCTATATAGAATACCCATCAGGATCTCACACAGACCAAAGTTTTTTCCATTTGGGAAGATATAGTACAGTCTTTCAGGCAGAGGTCTTCGCTATAGCTGAAGTAGCGAAGAAACTGACCATGGAAAAAACTCTAAATGAAGAAATAATAATTTTAGTGGATAGCCAAGCAGCGATACTGGCAATCCAAAATAATACTGTAAAATCTAGTACAGTATTATCATGTATCAAACACCTAAATAAATTGGGTGAAGACAATCACGTCACTGTTGCATGGACGCCGGGCCACACCGGCATCCACGGTAATGAGAAGGCGGATACACTAGCTAAATCAGGATCAGCATTTAATTGCTTCGGCCCTGAGCCTTTTGTTCCAATCCCATATGCGAGCTGTCGCGCTGCAATAAAGGATTGGAGTGTTGAAAGATGGAAAACATCTTGGATAGAACGAAAGGACTGCCTGAGCACAAAAGAAAACGTGGAGTGGGCCTCGCCCCAATTAACTCGTCGACTTTTGAGTCTCAACAGATCTAGATTAAATGAAGTGTTGCAAGTCCTCACTAGTCACTGCAACTTACAGAAACACAGGAAGACCACTGGACGTGACGAGTCACCGACATGTCCAAAATGTAACCTGGAAGAAGAAACTCCAAATCACCATATTGGAGCATGCACTTATTACCAAACCCTTCGAAGAAAGGTGCTTGGTAAAGAAAAAAACACAATAAAATCTGTGGTACAAAAGCTAAATATAAATCTGCTGGCTAAGTATTTGCAGCAGGCCGGAAGGCTTGCTGAATACGGCCAGTAGACTAATCTGAATAAAACAAAAAAAAAAAAAAAAAGCGGTGAAAAATTGTAATGGGCCTAATTGATGGCCTACACAATGTGCCAGAGAGGTTTAAACGTTGTTGTTCCTCTTTGGCACCACCGCCCACTAATAATAATAATAATAATATATTTCATATATATAGACTTACATCGGCACCTCTTCATTCATTACTTGTAAAATCAGGCCTGCCATTGCCGACACATGCCAACTAGGCTAACTGCTCAGTGCTAAGCCTGCAGTTGCAGGGGCTTGAGTATGTATAGCTGAAAATTGCATGGAAAACGCTGTCAGCTCGGTGGCCAAGTGGTTGGAGAGGCAAAACTCTCAATCACAAGGTCCTGGGTTCAAAACCTGAGTTTACCTGATGAGCGGTCAAACCGCGAAACTAGTCGTAGAATTGGTTTTTACAGCGTTTATTTAGTAAGTCTTCAAGGCCTACCATTTACCCTGTTATATTTCATATACATAGACTTACATCGGCACCTCTTCATTCATCAGTTTATTTGTGGCTTTTTTCCAAGTCGTTTGTCCAAATCATGTCAACCTGAGTAACTTTAGATGTGAGCCTCTCAGCAGACTGAGTAACCTGGAAGTTGGCTTATTTGATTCTACCTTCAAGTCATTTTGGAGTAGATACCTAGGCAATCTTTTCAATGTTATTTTAAGCATTTGACATCTTTTGAGTGATCGATCCTATTGAGTTCTTGATCTTCAATGAGGCGGTGTCATTATTTAATTTATCTATTGTAAAAGCCAAGTTGGATATCACTCCTATCTGAGTTTCTGATAATTGGAGTCTCATGATCCGTTAAAATTGTTCCTTGCATGTTGTACTTTGCTAGGTCAGGGTCAGCTTGAAGAATACGATTAATATTTGTCAAGACTAATGTGAAAAGTTCTATTGCGTTCTTCAGTGAAAAGGGATCTGTAAGGCAATTCACTACTGAAGAAAAAAAAACCAGCCCAGCTCCTTAATTGTTTGGAAGCACTTGTCCAATTTTCCTTGTGCAGGAAGTAACTTTTCGTGAAATTGAATTGTCCTTCTGCTTACGTCATAGAGCCTCAAAAACATGAAATGTTGGATTTTACTCTTGTCCCGAAATAACTAGGCTTTTTTCAGTGGAATTATAGCAGGGAGTTAGTTTTATTGAGAGTTGTTTTGGGGGGAGGGGGGAAGATGGTAGCAGGAAATTAGTCTGAAAATTGGGTGATGGGATGGTGGCGAGGATTAGGTTTGGATTTTAGAAATGAAGATAGTAGCGGGGATTTAGCAGAGGAATGGTTGCAAAAAACTTTGGGGAGAATGAAAGTAGGAATTTGTTTTTTGAGGGGGGTTGTTGCTATGCTGCACGATGAGACCTAAAAAGGTCGAAACGCGTCCGCAGCTGCAATTGGGTAGATGGCCTTGTGGGTGCTAGAGATGGGGGTTGCTATAGTGGAGTCCGTATTTTTGACCTAGCCTAGGCAAATTAATTCTCTAACCAGTTTATTTGTGGCTTTTTAGACGCCCAATTAGTTAGTCATTCCACAAAACGACTTTTAAAATCTAACAATCCCAGGAACAAGCGAGAACAAGTCAAAAACAAACAAGTATGTGCGGTTTTTAGACGATTTTATTGCAATTTAGCCGCCATTTAGAATTTGGCCGCCATTTTGTATTTGAGGCCCAAATCGAGGTGGCCCCCACGCGTTTTTTGAAGTGTGTGACCCATAGTACTCAAATCAAGTAAGAAAAGTTTGACCCAAAAATCGGCTAGTTTTTACCTGGCATGGACCTGTCTAATAGCTTACATTTTGTAATTGCTATGGAAGGTTTCTGTGTTTAAATGAAATTCTGTCTTTGTAACATTTCTTTAACTGCTTTGTTCTTAGCCGGTTGTGTAGTAGGTTTGTCCGGCAAAAAATTCTCGCATTTGCTTAATGATGATCATTTAGATACAGCTGATGGATTGTGCTGCCAATTGGGGGCTCCCTTTGCAAAAGCTGCTCCCACCACGACGACGATCGCCCCAGATGTGTGGGAAATTGATCGAAATGAACTCCAGCTTGACAAACGACTTGGGGCTGGAATGTTCGGTGAAGTTTGGAAAGGTTGAACCTTGTTAATACGCTGCGATGTAGAACCATTGTAGCTCTGTAGTTACTACAACCAAACCGATCTCTATTTGTTTGGTGTCAGCTGGAATATAATCCCACAGCACAGAAAAGGCTGTTTCATTTCCTCACCGTTTTCGATAAACATATTAAGCTCTTTCGAAAACAAGGAAGCTTCAATAAATTAACGTTTAAATCAGGGTGGGCTAGCTTTTCACACTAAGGGCCAGATTTGGAAAAACTGTTGAAGCCGCGGGCCGCTCGCTGATTGGAAAACAAGGTAAAGTTTTGGAGATCACGGTCCACGTACGAATGTGATCTTAAAAATAAAAGGTTTTTACCTCGTTTTTTATTTCAATTTTGCACCGTTGAGGCTTATTTTTTTGATAATCACTGCCATCCATGATCTCTGAAGGAAAATAAGGCCTTCCGCTTTATTCACAGTGAGAGTTTAAGTTTGTGTAAGTGCCGGCGGGGCAGAATAAAAGGACCGGCGGGCCGTAGTTCGCCCATGTCTGTTTTAAACCAAGCTTGTGTGTGAAACATCTTGTCATTTATCGAAGCAGCTTTTCATCACTTTTGAAATCTTGTTTTAACGTTGGATAAGTAGCTACTTTATAGTACTGGCTTCGTGTAAAAGTTAAAACATCCTTTTCCATACCATTTAAAAGGGGTCCAAAATGCTGCGATAATCGAGTTTTACAGGGATTTTATGGAAATCCTCCTATGGGCGCTTATTTTAGATGGGTGTTTATGTGGTCACATTGTTTTAACTATCAGCAACAAATGCAAATGTCCTAGTCCTCTTACAGAGCTGCGTGTTGTTTTTTTAAAGTATGTGTTGTCTTAACTTTTTTGGACATACAACTGCGACTAGTTTCCCCCCCACCCCTGCATCAAGCAGTAGATCTCGCAAACAAAGCGAAAAAGATCGTGCAATTGCACAATGTAAAAATTGAGCTTACGCTTAGTGGGAAGTAATGGCAACGTATAGACAGTGATCAGCTGTTACGATGCAGGTGAACAAAATCGTTGAAACATTTTGTTTTCTAATACAGAGTTTGGTCATTGTTCAAACATACATAATTTTAGGGGGTCTTAATTGCAAGTATGTCGCTTTAAAATCAGAAACGAGATAGATACTGTTGTTCAGTCGTTTGAGAAACTCTGTGCTTTTAGGCTTGTGGAATCACAGCACTGAAGTGGCGGTGAAAACCCTGAAACCTGGATCGATGTCGCCATCTGCTTTCCTGGAAGAAGCAAAGATAATGAAGCAATTACGACACGAAAAATTAGTCAATCTTTATGCTGTGGTGAGTGGTTGACTATCGCAAAATTAACACCAAGGCAGTTTTGGAGACGATCGAGAGTGGGAAGACGTGGGGTGGAAATGAACAAGAATAAATTTATGGAGATAAAATGCCATAACGAAAATGGTGGATATTAGAATTTAAGCGAACAATAATTTTCGTAACAATATTCAGCAAATTTTGTCAAAATAAGTTTGTTTCAGTGAAAAAGAGAAACAAGATGTGGGTTTTCTGGGCAATTTTTCCTCGTCTACTACGACAAACTTACATTTCAATTTGATTTCCCCTTGTATTGTATGTGACGTCATATTAGATACTGGCGTGCCTATATAGAAAATTGATTTGGGGGGTTACCCTTCAACAAAATGAGTTTTTTCTGGAAGCACGGTAAAATGAAACTGATCATTGAGCAATCATCTATGCCGATCCTTGACCATCAACTTCCATGAAGATAGTTAACTACTTAGATTACTTCGTACAGTTAGTGATGTTCAGACTCAGAGGTCTCATAGCTTTACTCTCCCACACGCCTGTGTTGCTGAAATTTGCAGCAAAATAATGAGGGTCATTTACAGAAATTTCCTCATAAGAGAGGGCGCCAAGTGTAGAGGGTTTTGTTGAAGCAAAATGAGAAACACAATTGATTCTAGAGGGTCTGGGAGCATGCTCTTCGAGAAAACTTTTGAAAATTTGCATATTGTAGATGCAATTTCAGTTATTTTCAGACAATTTTTAAAGCAAATTTTTTTTGAAAGTTTTTGCCTTTCATTCTGAGTCCGTCATCATTTTTGATGGCACGTATTCGATTTATGTGTGCTTCTGGTAAAAGCTCATTATTGTCGCAAGGGTCCGAAATTTCGGAAAAATAGTATTTGCAAATTATTGTTTTCTGGCCCAACTTTCCGGTATTGCCACAATGTTTGCCCAAAACTTGTTAACCTTTGCCACAAGCGCAATGTCAATCATTTCTTGCAATAGCCAGTTGCAAAAATGTCCGCGGTTATTAATCATCACCACTATGCTTATTGCATGTTTAGAAAATAAACATTTTGTGAATTGCTGTGTAGCACACCATTGAAGAGTTCACACTGCATTGTCTTTAACTGCTCATACGGTATTTGAAATGACAACAGCACAAACTCAGTAAAGGAACGCATTAAAAAAAAAAAAGGCTTAAACTATTCTATATTAAATCTATGCCAGCAGCAACCTCGTTCAAACCGTTGGTCAATGTTTCGTGGTAGAGGGCTAATCATCGGCATTTTTTAATGAAATTGTAAATAATACAGAGTATAGTGTAAAAATTAAAATGGTAAAACAGCACATTTTTTGCCAAAAAAATAATCTCTAACCGGCCAGTTGGCGTAGTGGTTTCAGACATCCTTAATCGCCCGGAAGTCTTTGGTTCGATTCCAGGGCTAGTCAATTTGGACACTATCGCCTACGGCTCGACACCTCTGCGAGGTTTCTGTGCTGCACAGGCGCTATGCCTAGATGGGCCCCGCCACACCTTACATGCTTCGGCGTAATACCGCGAGTATAACGAAAATTTTATTTTGTGTTTATTTTTGTCTATATTCAACGTCAGTAGAAAAAATACTGTCGTACAATTTGAGGAGAGCGAACGTGTTGCAGCTATTGCCTCCGTTCCACACGTTTTTGATCATCAATCTGCAATTCAAATCATCATAATTAATCAGATCAAGGCTTCCACACCTGGGATTTTAACCCCAGATCTTGGATTTTTAGTGCGTTATCGGGGTTTTGGTTTTTTTCGCTGAAGATCTTGGGTTTTTAAGAGAAGTACACTGCTAATCGCACTAATTCAAAATAGAAGTTACAAATCACAACAATAGACAGAATGATAACAACTCAAATATGAGAAAATCTTGCTGTTTAGTTCCTCAACTCCATGTAATCTTTGCTTTTGATTTACATTTTCGCTAAAATTTTAATCAAAGTCTGATCAAAGAGGTTGCAGACGTATAGTGAGAAAGAGGCACCAAGTAAGGCTTGAAAGCAAAATGCTTGAGAGGGTTACTGACACTATTAATAGAAGTGGTGATGAATAGTTGAACCAACCGAATCTGATTGAACTAAACTGATTTTAGGCTTAACTTTTTGTTAAGTTTGTGTATTTTTTATAAACAAGTCTAAAGTTGTGTTTATCAAGTTTATACATTACTGAAGGACAGTTTTCAATGTGATTGACCAGTTCTTTTCAGTGCTCGAGTTGTAAATGCACTTATGGGGGGATGGTGCAAGCTATTTACGCAGAAGTAAATGATGTACGGTCATTATTTATAGGGGAATGGTTTACACCAAAATGTTTTATGGTGGGATAGTGTTTTTTTCCGGGGGGATGGCATCCTCCTGCATCCCACTGTGCTTTGACTCTGTGCTTTGAAAGCTGTGCTTTGACTCTGAATACAATTTTATATCTGACCATCCCATCAGTATCAGTGAAATTGCATGATTTTGCTCTACTGTGCAATTCAGCTGGGAATAAGTCAAATAATTGGTCAGCTTTCAATGTTAATTGATTAAATCTAAAGGTTTGCATTACCTCATTAACTGGACTTTTGCAGTAGTCTTCAACTTTTGATAAGATGACTTGAGAATTACCTGGATCTTCTTGATCATTAAATTTTGAACTGACGAGACAGTTTGATTACGTCTGTTCCAGCAGTATGCAAGATGATAGCACTTTTAGTTTCATTTTCCTGCTTTGCAATTCCACTGGCTTTCAAATAAAGCTCTAAACACTCTTTCCACTTATCAAAATCACTGACATATTGTCATGTCTCAGGTTTAAAGGTCCTGGTGGAGTAATAGCTATATTGACAGGCTGAGCCTGTGTTCTTTGTGGCATTTTCAACTTCTTAGCAAATTCTCAGCTACTTGTCACTTTAAATAAGTTCGTTTTTAGTCTAACTATACAGCAGTGCTAAGCAGCTGTAGGAGTATAATAGGCA
Organism: Trididemnum miniatum; assembly: GCA_964006365.1. Lineage (NCBI taxonomy): Eukaryota > Metazoa > Chordata > Ascidiacea > Aplousobranchia > Didemnidae > Trididemnum > Trididemnum miniatum. The sequence goes on along the minus strand of OZ023231.1, from coordinate 39,618,013 downwards.
AGATACTAAGCTACGCTGCCACTATGTTAAGATCCGATCCGATTCTTGTCTCGAACACTTTATTACAACAAGCGTGCATAAAAGCAGGTTCGGAAAGAGAGATAGCAAATCATAAGCACGTTTCAACTCAAGGCACAGAAGCGATACAAATTATTATTATTTATCCACTATCAACAACACCAAAGTTCATCCAGTCATAGCGAAAGAAAACTCGATTGCTTATCACGTCCGCAAAAAACTCAAAAACCTTGGGACTGAAACTTTGAGAAAACTGATTTCTTATGGCAGCAACCCTGGCAAAATCGACAGTCTTGTTAAAGTTGATAAACTAGGCAATCCTGTTCGACCTGTCGTTTCAATGATGGGAACCCCGAAGTACCAGTTTACCAAATTTCTCGACTCCATGATTAAGCTTTACATTCCTCAAACTTTTATGCTACAATCAACTAATCAATTCATTGAACTTTTGAATGAATTTAAATTTAATTCCAATCCCAAGTTAGTTAGATTTGAAGTGTCATCGCTATTCACAAACGTCCCTTTAAACGAAACAATTCAAGTCAGAGCTGATACCGTCTATAATTCCGAACAACCTAATACAAATCAACCCATCTTCGAAAAACGAATATTTATTAAACTCCTGCGATTGGCTACAAAAGGGATTTTTATGCACAAAAACAAATTTTACCAGCAACATGATGAAGTCAATATGGGCTCCCCCGTTGGGACCAGTTATTGCGAATTTCTTTCTCGCACACATGGAAAATAACGTGCTTAATTCAAGTTTAAATTTTCTTTTCAAATTATACCTGCGCTATGTGGATGATATTTTAAAGTTTTTTCTGATGATAAATCCTGTACGAAATTCCTTAATTTGTCAAATCCCCAACACAAAAATATTACAGTAAATTTACCGTAGAACTTGCTTCTGAGACTATTCCTTTCCTTGACGTCGAAATAAAATTAACCGATTCAGGAGGTGACACGTGGGTTTGGAGGAAACCCACAAAAATAAGTTTTTTACTCAATTTAATGCGTTTTGTTTGCTAAAATGGAAATCAGGCTTGATTTTGAGCCAAACTGAGCCAAACAAACATACTCCTGCAACACTTTATTCCAAGAAGAAATTGCACAATTGAAAACTATTTTCAAAGCTTACAATTATCCTAGCAAATTTTTTGATCAAATTTTGCAACAGTTTTTGAAATCTGATAAAAACCAACCTTCTGACTCCACTCAAACTTCCCAATCCGCTTATGAATATCCTATTATTCCTTACTTAGGTAAAGATTGACGACGATTTGTTAATAAATTTTCAAAATAATCAAAGACCAATTGGATGTCAAAATCACTCCTATTTATAAACCGTTTAAAGTCAGGTTTTATGAATAATGTATAGACTGCAAATAAATTGAAATTAATGCATCAGATTTTTTGGTCGCTGCACCTGGCAACTTTATGGTGCAATAAACTAAAAATCATCAACAAAAAACATCACTTACGTTGATTTGTAAGTGATGCATAAATTCGTTGTTGCTGTTAAAACGCACAATATTGTAAGCTGAAATCGTGCACGCGACATTGTGGTCTTATTTCTATCTCAAATCATGCAGCCTCTGGTTGTGTGCTCAAACGTTGTTTATCAATTCAAATGTTCGTGTGGCACGAATCAGACATACATTGGTATGTCTTCTCCACATCTAAGCACCAGGGTCAAGGAGCACCTGAGTTTTAGTAGTAAGCAAAAAAGTTCCGTCGAGGCCCACATCCAGCCATGCAACATCTGCTCAAAAGCGAAAAATGGATTAAACTCATTCAAAATCATTCGCAAATGCCATTCCGATTACGATGCCAAAATTCATGAAGCGTTATTAATAGAGCGATTTTTTATTGACTTAAAAATCTCAAAAAATTGACCTTATTTTATCAAAAAATTGACTTTATTAACCTTACGAAACAATGAAATGAAACACCGAAGTTACTTCAGTTAGTGCTTAGATTATAATGTACGCACATATAATTCAATTGTTTTGCTATTCGCTGTATTGCAATCTTTGTAACATCAAAGAATGTTCGAATAACTAATACTATTGTCTTTTCAATTCCAATGTTTATGACTACCGGCACGTAGCGACAAAAGTATGTAACAAATGAAAACACGACGAAAAGCTTATTTCATCATAAACCAATTTTGCTAAGATTGCGATCTTGCAAAGCTGTCTGAAAGGATCTTTACAATCGAAATCAATCCAATCACATCAAACATTACATTAATAAATTAAGCATGTGTAAAACTGTTATACCGGTAACAATTTTGCGACAGCATACACCTCCCTGGTACCACCAACAGTTACGAACCTCCATCTCTAAATTATCTGAGTCATCTCTTTTTGAGTATAAAGTAGAAACGCGCAAAAAAAGCAAGAAAGCAAAAATTGACCTAATAAAAAATTGATCAAAAAAACAAAAAATTGACATTTATTGACTTTATAACTTCATCAATACTGACCTTGCGACCGTGAAATTTTGTTTCCACATTTTTAGAGTTATTTTCAACATCCAAAAAAAAATTGACTCTATTGACCGTGAATCACCCTAGTCATTAATAAAAAAAAGCAATCTACCAGTCTTAATCACCAACTTTACGCCAGTGGTGCATCTTTTTGTTACAAATTTTTTAAAAACTTTGAAAAATGAATAAGGTTATTGCAATATTTATCTATAATTGGAATGGATATTTCAATTCCTAATACTACCATTTTTGTAGTAGTTTTCATCTTTTCCAAATTTTACCTTATTTCGCGTTTTTTTCAAATTTTATTTTTCCCTCTTGTTTGTTTCCAGTTATTCCCTATGGTTACATTTGAATGAAAGATTCTCCCAAAACCTTTAGTCTCACAAACTAGAATCCAATTGTTTATCAGTGACTCCAGACATTGCGTGCAACTGCCCTGGCTTTGATCTATTCTATTGCTGAATATTGTGCACCAGTGTGGTGCCGTAAGTGCCCATACTCACCTCATAGGTAACACAATCAACGATGCCCTGTGTATAGTGACAGGTTGTCTGCGTCCCACGCCAAAGGGTAATCTCCATATCCTAGCAGATACCCATCCACCTGAGCTTCGCCCCCAAAAAACCACCTTGTCATTGGCTCATCTTGCGCTAGACCCTGAACACCTATTGCATTAAAGACTCAATGCATTGCCCTTTGCAAGATATCGACAACTTAAATCAAGACACTCATTGGTCCCTGTCGCACTGGAACTGATCAACGTAGTCGATGAGTTAAACATCAGCGCAGCGCACTGGGCGGACTACAGATGGAATATGGAGCGGCACGCAAGCTCTTCTCGACTTTATGCCTTTATTCCAAATGCTAGCACCTTACCACTCGGAATGCACTTTCCAAAACCTGCTAGGGTAAGGCTTAACCACCTCCGCACTGGTGCTGGCCTCTTCTATTCAAATCTGCAAAAAAGACTGTTTTCTTCAGCGACCTGTGAGTGTGGCGCGAAGGAGCAGACACCAGACCATGTAGTAGCATCTTGTCCCGTCTACCGCCATCAAAATGGAGCTCAAGGTTTGAAAATGGTCAACGAAAACTGTTGACCTGGCTGATGAATAAATGTCCAATTATTTAATGGGCACAATCGCTCTCTGAAACATCTATCCCCAACGAAGAAGAAGAAAAATTGTTTATCTGTAATTCTATCGTATTAGGGCATATATTCGTTTACACTTTCGTAATTATGTCTTCCCGAATGGGAGGCCATATTGTTTTTACTTGGCAATTTTTGCACTTTTTGACACTTCAAACAGCTGTATAGCTGCTAAACGGCTGTTCCAATTCAAAAGTGATCCAGAGTTTAAATGTGTATCCCACCTAAGTCTACACCTTAGTCACCCTAACTTTCGCCGACAACCCCCACTTTCCGAAAAAAAAAGTTATTTGTCCCAAAAAGTTCTTATTTTTTTCAACAGTTTTTGTGCAGTCTTAGGCTTTTGAACCGCTGAAGCTAGAAACTTGAAATTTTCAGGAATGGTGGATCTCAATGTAAACTTGCGTCTAACAACTTTTGGGGGGATGACGGTGATGTGATTTGGGGTCAGAAATCAAAAATACGATTTTTTCTACAGCTAATAACTTTTGAATGGCCAACGGTAGGACCTTGAAATTTTCAGAGTAAATGTATCTCGATGTACACTAATATAGGAATTCCATTGTGGTACCTTGAGTCACGTGACTTAAGGTCAGAGGTCAAATAAACAAATATTTTGTTGGGCTCATAACTTTTGATACAGGAAAGATAGATAGTTCAAACTTTCAGGCATGTGTGAGTTATTATGATCTTGCACCTTGCAAACAAGGAATGCTCTAGGTCACGTGACTTGGGTAGAAAAGTCAAAAAACTTGTAAATTTTACGAAAGCTTGAAAAGTTAACCAAACAAGTCAGAGTTTTGAAGCTTTAAAGGCAAGCGTGTCATCATGTGGTGATGCAATGTTTAACGATTGGGCACTTTAGGTCACGTGATTTAGGGTCAAAAGTCAAAAAAACTTTTCAATTTTACGAAAGCATATAAAAACTAAACCAAAGCAGCTAGGAACTGTAAACTTTCAGAGTAAGCGTGTCATGATGTGGTGATGCACTGTTTTATGATTGGACGACTAGGTCACCTGATTAAAGGTCAAAAGTCAAAAAATCTGTCGGGTTCAAGACAGCTCATAGCAACTAAACAGAGAAAACTAGAGTTTTCAAATTTTCAATGTAATTGTGTTACATTGTGGCATTATCCTGTTGGATGCTTGGGCCCCTAGAAAGTTTTAGAAGGAAGCCATTAGCATTTGCTTGCAACTGCCATCTAGTAATTGCTTTATTTTTTTGTTACAATGGTTATTTCAAACCAGCGTACATTACGACTTACATAGCACTTTTGAATGGGGGATTTTAGCCTAGCACTAGCAGTATGCATCAGCATCACTTAATTATATTTTTCAATCAGTTTTTTTATCATGAATAAAGTTAACCTGGACTACCTTAGATATTCCTGACAAGGGCTAATGTAGTTCCGAAAACGTTCATGTTGGCTTTAGTAAACAATGTATAGCCAGTAAATAAATTGAACTTATTGGCAAACGGTACAGTTGGGAGTTTGTTAGCAATTATTTTACGAACGATACAGCCAAGAAACAGCTAAAAATACTTGGGTGGACGTTTTGGCGAACTTCTGGTGCCATCGTCAATGCTAAAAGCTTACGTTATGCTGGGTCTTTAGCCATGATCAAAAAGGGAGAAAACTGAAACAGAATCTGGAAAAGTTATAGCAAGTCACCTGTTAAATAGGCGACGTGAAAAGAATGTAGAGTCCAAGTTAAGATCCGGCTTCAGTTGTTGAATGAATAAACACTCAAAGATGAGATTGAAGAGTTCGTATTTATCTGGGGAGTGGGTAAGGATTTGTGGGTTGGTGAAGTCTACTTTATGGTCGGTGTTGAAATGCATATGGTTACATACTTCTGAGGTATCACTGGTTTGATACTTCTGTTTGATACTTCTGAGGTTACATACTACTGAGGTAATTTGGAGTCTGGAAAAAGTTTGTTGATGAACTGTTGCAATTCCTTCTCGATGTTGTGTGAAATATTGCCCAGGTATGGTAGTTTAAGGTGAAGTGGTTACAAGTTTGGATTTGAGTTTTTGGATGTTAGGAAAACTTTTTGTTCAAGTATCGTCTAATGCATCTGTCTATGAAACTTGGCAGGTATTCACTGTTCACCCCAGAGTCGATTTCACTCACCATAAAATAGATCTTAATAACCCACAAATCCTTACCCATTCCCCAGATAAATACTAACCCCTCATCCGTGAGTACTTATTCATTCAACAACTCAAACCGGATCTTAACTTCGACTCCATATCCATTCCACTCCGCCTATTTCACACGTGACTTAGTAGTAGTGGTGTCTTTTATTTCTGCACCGTCAAAATAAAAAAAACACAGCAATATAGGATTTCAAATTCAAACGGTTACAGAAAAGGGAAGAAGCAACAAAACGATTAACATTGTAACATGATAGCAATCATGAAACTTGAAGATGAGGGAATTAGAAGGCATGGTCGCTACACCCGATTAAGCTAAGATAGGGTAAGAAAAGAGAAAAAAAAACAAAAGACGGTGAGATAAAAAAAAAAAGACACTGAAGAGACCACAACTCCAACACCGCTATGATATAGTGCAATCGTAGAAACCATAACAGTGTACGGCATTTTGAGATTACTCACTGTTGTCACAGTGCAACTGGACTAGCACGGAGAGACTCAACTAACCCCAGACCAAGCGCCGTTAGACCATGGAGTAACCACAAAAGGCCAGACAGCAGAGTTGGCAACGAATCCGGATCGGACCCGGATAGCACTGTTCTTTCTCGGATCGGGTCCGGATCCACATCTTACAATGAAATGGGATCCGAATCTGATTATTCGGTTTCAACCTTTCAAAAATATCTTTGTGATTCCAATTTTTCAAATTCAAAGGGTCTATTTCTCCGAAACTTCCGGTTTTGTAACCGATTTTTCCGATCGACGTGCTTCGGTAGCCGTCAATTCATCCGGTTACTGTTGGTTCTATTCCTTGCTTGTTTGACAACTTATTGTTAATGTTTCTCGAAACGTTTGCTTTACATTACATTCCGGTATCACACATTGCGATGGTTTAGAACTTGGTGTGATCAACAAATAACACGTCAACTTTGCAGTGACCTAACTGGACTTCTGTTACTATAGCGTGGCTGTGAACTGGCGGATCCGGATCGGATCTGGATCCTTTTTTGTTGGATCCGGATCGGTTTCGAATCTTTTAATCCGCTCGGATCGAATAGGCAGATCCGGATCACACCTGGATCCTTTTTTGTTGGATCCGGATCGGTTTTAAACATTGGAGTGAGTAATGACACTGTAACACACCCACAAAACATTGGTGAAGAATTTAATCGATATTTTGTGAACGTATGGAAAAGGATGTCTGATTTAATTCCACCTGCAGATCCCAATGTTAAACATAACACCAAAAAAACCCTATAGTCTAAGTAACTCTCTTTTTTTGGATCCTGGCACTGCAAATGAAGTGGAAACACTAATTGATCAACTCAGCAACCAAAAAACCAAAAGACAATTGGACATAGAGACTAAATTTATCAAACTCAGTAAATATGTCATTTCTACTCCACTGAGTGAATTCTTTAATTTATGTGTTACCCAAGAAACTTTTCCCACCTACTTAAAAAATTGCCGAAGTCATTCCAGTATTTAAAAGGAGATAAACAAATGGCATCAAACTATCGCCCTATTTCCATTTTATCGCAATTCGACAAAATCTTCGAAAAAATGCTTTGCAACAGAATTTCGGATTATCTAGACAAATATAAATTACGGAATCAAAATCAATTTGGTTTTAGAAAACATCTTTCCACAACTCATGCTGTTAGTTATACACATGAAAAACTCCTGCAAAACGTTGATAAAAATTGCTATAGTTGCTGCGTATTTTTGGACTTGTCAAAGGCGTTCGATACCGTCAATCACGAAATTTTGTTGTATAAATTTGAGCGACATTTTGGAGTAAGGGGAAAAGCTCTAAATTTATTAAAAAGCTATCTGAGCGATTGTAAGCAATGTACCAAAATACTAAACTATAAATCTTCATGTCGATACGTAAGTTGTGGGGTTCCACAAGGATCTTGTCTAGGACCGCTACTGTTTTTAATGTACATCAATGACCTCCCTCTAGCTTCCAAATTTCAAACTACTCTATTTGCTGATGACACTTATCTCTGTCTAGAGGGAAAAGACTTAAAAACCCTGCAAATTGTTTTAAACACGGAATTGCAAAAAATTGATCATTGGCTTCGTAGAAATAAACTTTCGTTAAACTACAACAAAACAAATTTTTTGTTAATCAATAAACACCCGTATAAAAAACTTGAATGTAATTTTACCTTATCTATTAACAATACAAGCATAAACCGAGCGGACTCTGTAAAATACCTTGGAGTATACTTGGATGATACGCTCAACTGGTCCTCACACATAACACATCTGTCTTTGCAATTAGCAAGATACTCCGGAATGTTCTATCGCTTACGAAAACTAGTACCCCCGCATATCTTGCGTACGTTATATTATTCTATGGTACATAGCCGAGTGCAATATGAAATCATTTTATGGGGTTCTACCTTCCATTCAACCTTGAGAGAACTTGAGGTGCGACTAAACGATATTGTTCGAACAATGACAGGCAGACGAAAATTCGATCATGTGTTCCCTCTGTATAAAAATTTATCTTCGTTAAAATTACAAGATATTTATAAACTAGAACTTGCTAAGTTCATATATCAGTTATCCTTTAATAAACCACCAAAAATTATTGAGTCAAAAATTGTTATTATGTCTTCACTCGTTTCTTGCTATTATTTTGTCGACAAGCCGACACTGTTTTTCTTGGTAGAGATCATTTACCACTGTATTTATGTTGCCAGGGGGCATCTTGACTTGAAAACTGTATAGTTCTTCGATGCTCCCTGACCTTAACCACTTGCTAAATTTGTTCGTCTTTCGTGGACAGAGGACTGTGGGACTGAGCCATGGAATTTTAATCAGCTAAAAAAACTTTATGACAGAGTCGCCCCGCGGGCGTCAGTTCACGAATGATGTTCAATGTTTTATTGTTTTACTTGTGCTCATCTTTCTCGCGTGGATGAGGCCAAAAATAAACATTACTAACATTACTTTTTAATATGTGGATCCTGCCACCTCTGTCGGACAGGCAAAGAAACCTTCCACAAGAAATCCTGCCCAGCATGACAGCAGATTTACAACTATCACTAAAAAGAGAGAAAAGACATTTTGTTTTTTAATTTAAATAGTTTTTGTTAAGATTTTAGCAATGCACTATGGAAGAGTGTACATAGATTAGGCTATGTAATAAGTATTGACAAGATCAAGTTGTTTTCGAATCTGGGGGCAAAACTGTTTCAGGAAGCTGGTGGTCTCTCAAGATGGCAAGAGCTAATAAACAACGCAAGAAAGAAAAAAAAAAACGAAAAAAAACGTACTGGAACTTTTCCAGATTCTGTTTTAGTTTCCTTCTTTTTTGCATGATGGCTTAAGACTCAGCATAGCGTAAGCTTTTAGCGTTAACAATGGCACCAGAAGTGAGCCGAAACGTCCGCCCAAGTATTTTTAACCGTCTTTGGTTGTATTGTTTGTAATAACATTAAAATTAATGCATTAGAATTTTTAGTTGCTGTACCTTGCAACATTGAGGTACAAAAAACTACAAACCATCAACAAAAAATATAAAGTACGTTGGTTTGTAAGTGATACGTAAATCCGTTCTTGCTGTTAAAACGCACAATTTTGTATCTGGCATTTTTGTTACTCCTGTGGATTTTTTGAAGGGATAATCCGGGGTTTTACCAAAAATCTTTGTGGGAACACTGAATCAGGTAGATCAACAAGAAGTTTAAGCAACTGTTTTTTGTTCTGCGTTTTCTTGCACACTGACCGTATGGGCTTTGGTACTCCGAGGGCAAGGTAGTTGGTTTTCTACTAATTAAAAAGTGCTTCCGTAAAAGAGTTGAAATTTTAAGGTAGTAATCAGGAGGAAGCGCTCGACCCCTTGAATACGCCGCTTGGAATAATTATGCTCAACGCTGCAAGAACTGTTTGTTCTCCTGCCTGTTTTATTGTTTTCCACTTACGGTAATTAAATTACTCAACCGTAAGCATGCCTCCGAATTCCATTTACAAAAGCGACCACTCCAGCTGATGCAACTAACAGATCAGCTGCAGATGGTTATTTTTAAAGTTTTCTCGTGTCTCGTAAAAGTGTCGAGCCAATTTTTATTACCACAATAAATAATTTGAATGTTCCATTACATGAAAAGTACTTTCCTACGATTTAACATCTTGCAATTGATCGTCTCCAGGTCTCTACAGAACCTATCTACATTGTCACAGAGTTTATGTGCAATGGAAGTTTGCTGGATTATCTTCGACAGGGTCGGGGTTCGAAAACCACATTTACGGATCATGTAGATATGGCAGCCCAGGTAAAAGCTCTTTAATTGATTCGAACATATAAAGCAAGTATATTTTATTGCTTTTCACGTCTTTTGAACACGCGTACCGGTAAGGACACGGGGAACAAGACAATAAGATATCAAATTTACGATCATGCGCACGAACTCTTACCCACGTTTCATGCCACCTTTTCGTCGCAAACGCAGCAACGTTAGGGAAATTTTCATTTTCCTTCAATCTTGAGCTATGAACGATTGAGGGGTTCGGCCAACTTTAAGTTATTTCAAATTAAGATCTGCAACTTGCTAACTCCAGTTTTACTTTCGTTTGCAGATTGCATCTGGCATGGCCTTTATCGAAGTAAACCACTATATCCACCGCGACCTTCGAGCAGCCAATGTACTAGTAGGAGAGAACCAGGTTTGTAAGATTGCTGACTTCGGTCTGGCGCGATTGATCGAAGACGACGAATACAATGCACATCAAGGTAACCATATTCGCTAACAAAAAATTACTTTCATGCTAGTTCTTTTTCATTGAACTGGAAATTACATACGTTCAGCCATTGCTTGTTCATTGTTCACATGAGATCATTCGCATTCCCGTAGAAATATTAATAGTGATATTAGGAAGTAAAGCATGCCAGTGCTGAAAGCAATGCTAAATTCCAAACTGGTGGCTGCATAGCGGAAGAACGCATAGGTTTAAATGGATAAATTCTGTTTATAAATTAATGTTGGAATTACAAAACTGGGCTTCCATAAAACCCCCTGAGAAACGCTTGTTCAATATTAACTGCTACGAAATCCAACTCTTTTCTACCTGTTGTAGATAGGCAATGGTCATGCTGCAAGCAGTGCTGGCACGTTTGTGCTTAGAACAGCTCAAAGATCATGGGGTCTGTTGCAGTTTAGCAACCAGTGAACTTACCGGTCAGTCAACACTAGCTGGCAATTTGTCTTTATTTATTCGCTTTCAGCCAACTCAGTTCTACGCTGACACGTCACGAGTTTGCGGTGTTCACATCCGCAACTTGTCAACCATGCAGCACAACTACGAATGAGAAAAAAACCAGGGAGTCGAACCGAACCCGAACCGCGAACCCGTAAAAACCGCTTTTTTTTCGGAGAACCCGAACCGAACCTGAACCGTTTAAATTTGAGATCATTGAACCTGAACCGAACCCGAACCTTTAAAATTTTATGCAAGTGAATCCGAACCGAACCCGAACCTATAATATTTTGTGGACATACCCCTGAACAGAAATCGTTTAGTAACAATGTTTGAACCTGAGCTGATTCTTAAAAAATATTAATAAATATCTCTAGACATGTGCTGCGATGCGTAACATTTTTTCTGTTTACTTGGAGTTTTTTCTCGTTCTTCCGGTAACTTTACAATAACCTCAACTAAATCTAGTCAGGTTTTTTATTTGTTGACGTTTCGTTAGTACTGACGACCAACATCATCAGAACGATACCGCACTGACCTATTCCAACCTTTGCAACATTCTTCCTGCTTTTCAAAATTTAATGAATTTTTACTTTTTTATTTAACCTTGATTGATTCGGGCATGCAATTTATATTTCGTTATTTTAATGATATAAGACCCTAATTTAGTTTTTGGCCAAATTAAGGATTTTAAAGTGAACCCGAACCTGAACCGCGAACCGGTAAAAATCGATTTTTTTTCGGTGAACCCGAACCGAACCTGAACCTTTGAAATTTGGATTTAGTGCACCTGAACCGAACCTAAACCTTAAAACTTTGGTTTCGATGAACCCGAACCGAACCTGAACCTTTAAATTTTGGTGCAACTTAACCCGAACCGAACCAGAACCCAAATTTTTGAAAAGTCTTGAACCTGAACCGGAACCGGAGCGATATTTTAAATGGTTCGACTCCCTGCCGGTTACACAACTACAAACCGAGCTTTCGTAACAACTGGGTCAAGCAGCTTGTATTAAATTGCCCACCACCTAAATTTAAATGTCACATTACTTTTTCGTAATGGATAAAAGTAACTACGACATCAAAATTTAATGCCTCCCACCTAAATTTAAATGTCACATTACTTTTTCGTAATGGATAAAAGTAGCAACGACATCAACATTTAATTGTGATACAGAAAATTTGTGGACTTCTGTCCCTCTTAAACCGGACTTGTGGACAGGATAAAAGTTACCTCGACACTTTTGACAGGTGCAAAGTTTCCCATCAAATGGACAGCTCCAGAAGCTGCAATGTACAATAGATTTACCATCAAATCAGACGTGTGGAGCTTCGGGGTACTGCTCTCTGAAATTTTAACCAAGGGAAAAAACCCTTACCCAGGTACAAATGGTCAAGTATAATATATCGGTGAGCAAAAGAGAGGGATAACGCTGTTTAAAGAAATCACTTCAAAACTACACTTTGCTCGTGAATAAAATTCGTTTTCATGTTATGAGAAGCTATTGTCGGCCAAGTGATGAATTTTTTAGCCAAAAATATTGATAAGCACAGGAATAGTAAAGAAATACAAAATTCAAATAAAAATATCCAGGGTCAAAACGTTTCGTTTCAGAGGTAGAACATGGATTTGCTTCTTTATCACTTTGCGCAACCTGCATAGTCGCTGTAAGATCAACCACGCATCACTGCTAAAAAATAAGATTGTTGCTTTCGGGCCGATGGCCTGGTCCGCAATCAATAGCAGGTGAAGCAAACACAACTCTAATCGAACTGCAAAATCTCATGGCACTACTCCAGGACTAAAACTTTTCCAGGTCAGATATTTTTTTGCAATTGTCCGTAGTTCACTCCTACGATATTTTCTGAAACCATGGATGGCTACAACATTGGTCAGGCATAAATAAGATCCGGTGGCAATTCTATTTTTTCAGCAGTGATCAAACAAGTTTACAGCGACTTTGTAAAGTTAAGCAGAGTAAAGGAAAAGCAAATCTAAGCTACGCCTTTTTAACATTATGTTCAGCTGATTCTACACATTTGACCAGAAGTGTAGAATTTTCTTATTCTCGAGTTTTTCAAAGATTTTGGCCGAAAATGTTATCGTTTGACTCTAACTAGCTGCTCAAAGTATGTGGCCTCCCTAGCATAGTTTTTAGTTTTGTCAACGTGGAATAATCAGTTTTTTTGCCCACCCAATATAACGTCTTCATGTACGGTACATGCTGAACTAAAAAGTTGCTCACGAATGGAGATTATAATGTAGAGGATGTTGCTGCTAGTTTCAAACTACTAAAGTCAACCTTTCCCGACTTCTCCGGTATTGCGGGGCAGGGATGCATTGGCAATTTTTTTCCAGCCGGAACGCAAGCTCAAGACGTAATATGTCCCAGTTTTGTGACGTCATCATATGTTTGTCCTCATTTAATTATAAGTTACTATCAAATGCTGTCCTACGGCTGAGTGACATTCCCCTACAAGCGATAGGAGGTGCGAAAAAGCAAAATGATTGTCTGGTGGATACCGATCCTACTGCTGCAAATTCGAATAAAATAATCATCGGCAGTTGTTGACATAGTCACATGTTCAATATCGTTAGTGAACTCAGTTATGCTAATAAGATTAAATTCACGAAGCAGCTGGCGAGTTGTAAAGATACAGTGTATCGCAAAGCCCAGTGGTTTTCAACCTTTTTCAAGTCGCGGACCCCTCAGTTAAGCAATTTGTTGTTGCGCACCCCTCACAAATCAATGCAAATAGACACGAATTTACAGTAGCGAAGTCCGTGTAACTTTGTAGTTATACTAGTACGGTTACCATATTTTTACTGGGCAAAAGGAGATCAGGTTTCCTTGAAAGTCATCACGTCTGCAGTTTTCTAAGAGCAAGAAAAAGGTCATCACGTCTGCAGACGTAAAGCGTTCCGATCAAAACCAAGTGAAGAGCAGCTCAGATGGCCGAGTGGTATGGAGCGTCTGTCTCTTGAGCTGTAGACTCGGGTTTGATTCCGAGTCGGGTCAAACCAATGACTTTAAAATTGGTATTCACAGCTTCCCTGCTGGACGCTCAGCATTAAAGGGACAGTGTGGAGAACAAGCCAGCAAGTTCACTTGTTGTGCCGTTGGGAAAGGCACTTAGCGGGATTCCCCCATCTTGGTGTGGTAGACAGATGGCCGGCAACTCCTAAGCGAGCTCGTATAGCGCATTGATCGCTTTCTCGTGATAGGAGGATGAATATGCAACTAAATAAATAAAAAAAAAAACAGGACAAAACATGTAGCATAGCGCTATATATTATCTTACAAACAAAGTACTGTAAGTAGCATAGCTGGCTAACCGGAACGCCGTTCCGGCAGCATTATCTTGAACAGGAACGCCGTTTCGGTACCAATGCAACACTGTTGCGGAGTCAAAGTTAATCGCTCATGAATTGTAAAATTGTCAGCTCAATAGGGCAGCAGCTGGCTTACAAATTTAACGCGCAGCAAACCACTTTATTGCTTATGAAAATAGGAGAAATTATGAATACAGTTAAGTGGCTTGTTATTGTTTCGCGAAATGGCCTGCTCCCTGTTGATATAGAACTTGATATTATGCAACTTTGTTGCGTCTTTTGATTTTTAGTTGATTTGTATAATCTCAATATAAAGGTCTTTGCCGGTTCTAAACTTCTAAGTTAGTTGCAATTGAAAGTGCGCTGTCGCAAAAACTTTCTCTTCTTTTTCAACTCCATTTGCGCCTTCGAAATCTTTTCCTTTGAAGTACATCAAGAAACATAATGACAGACAGATACTGTCAAGATAAAATCCCTCCAAAAAACTTCCTAAAGATAAAGTGAAAAGTGTAAGAGTATTGTAAGTAAAGCAGCACTTCCGTTATTAAATATAAATTATTTGAGAGTAGCTTTGAAAAAAGCTGTTTTCGCGTTAGGCTTCAAGAAACCTTCTGTCATATCTCTTTGAGAGTTTTGAGAAAAGCTGTTTGTCCCAGTAACTCATTTTGAGTAGCTTTGAAAAAAGCTGTTTGTACCAGAAGCTTTTCGTGACGCACTTGTCAGTGGGTAATCGCGTCAAAGTCAGAACGAGAAAGCAAGGTCTGGCGATTCATAAATATCAGTCTCGGACGGCAGCGAAGCGGTAGTTACAGCAACGAATCCAATCGAGCGCGGGAAAGTCACGCACAGTTCTGATTGGACATGTCGTGCGAACCTAAATTCTACTTGAACAGTTTAAGAGTATAGACAAACTCTTTCTGTTTGCATAGATTAGGTCGCCATACTTTGATGTAGCTTGCTTCGAGCAGACTAAGATGGAAAAGACTGCGCGCAGTGTCCAGAATAGAGAATTGATCATCGTTGTAATTGGCAGCACATTGGTCGTTTTCTAATAGACAGGACACTTATCAGGGCCAAACCGCTTGGGGCATGAAAACTGTAACATAAATTAATAAGTTGCTGGGGATACGGGAGCGGACCAACTTTTAGACGGAGCAGGATGGGGTACCACTGCTTGTGAACGATGCTCAACTCCGCTTGCTCTGACATTTCTTTGCTTTGCAGGTATGGCCAGTCGGGAAGTGATCGAGAGATTGGAAACAGGGTACAGGATGCCAAAGCCAGTTACAAACCCACCCTGCCCTGACTCCATGTATGAACTCATGTTACACTGCTGGCACGCTGATGAACTTCAACGACCTACCTTTGAATATCTTAGTGTAAGTGTTAAGCATTTTTTTTTACTTGACCCGATTATTTATTTAATAAAAAGCGCACATCAACTTGACGCAATCTGGAATTGAAAGATGCTTTGCGCCAGCGGTCGTTGGTTAGATCTCAACAAACCCGACAGTTTTGAATATAGGCTAATGATCGCTGATTTTTTTCAACTTCTGAAATTCATATCGCTGCTTTGTGATGCCCCTAATGTTATTACATCAGGCAGACGAGGCTTTGCTCTTGGGACTAAAACTGCTGAGCCATGTTGAAAATGGGTAAGGCATTTTTTTAGTTATATGAGAATCTCTCACCTCCGTGTTATGAAAGTGGCCGGGTGATTATGATGACAAAACAGAGGCGCAGATGAAGTTAAAGAAGTACATGCTGTCATATTACATCGCTTTCTGATATAAGCAATCATATGCCGACTCGACAAATTACAAAATATGATTTCTTCGTCAATACTGGAATAAAAAGAATTCATCTTTATTGCCATTATCGATCCTAAATTTGAGTTTTAAATTTCTTGTTCAAAAATTTTGAATTTGTTTTTTGCGAAACAAATACCCAAACATCCTGCTATGTAACCTGCAACCAACTTAGACGATCCGTTTCATTAAATTGTTGCATAGTTTTTCCAGTAGAATGTTTGAACTTTCATTAGTTCAGTAGAAAACATGCAGCTATAGCTAGAATAACTGCTACTCGACGTTTCAACAGGTTACTCATCCCATTGTCGAAAGTAAAATGAGCAGGAGAGCAGCTTACAATATTCAACCAAAAATACATAAACTATCAAAAATCAAATCTTCATCAGACTCGCGGCACTACGCCGAAGCGTGTAACGAGTGGCTGGGCCCTTCTCCGCGACTTAGAGCCTGGCCTACACAGCTCTGAGGAAACGTGGCAGCGGTGGCGAACCGTTGGCAACACTGTGCACGATTTGACCGGCCCGGAAATCGAATCCCAGACCTTCCGCACTGATAGCGATCTGCTCAACAACTGAGCTAACCGGCCAATCTACATAGACTATTGCTACCTTAAAATAAATTATACATGTTTAATACTCAGTTCTTTTTGTGTAACAGTTCGGCTAGTTTGACGTAAATTGTCGTAGCTATGTTCCCAATACGTTTATTTAAAGTAGCAATAGTTAATGCATTTTTTATTTGAATATTCTAAGCTGCTCCTCTGCTCATTTTACTTTCGACAATGGGATAAGTAACACGTTGAAACATCAAGTCATTAAAAGGCGTTTTGATGTTTTTTATTGCACAATCTTGCGAGTCTACTCAATAGGATATTTATTAAATAACGATGGATTTTAGAGTTCAAGTTGATAATTGACGTAAAAACAAGTTCCAGCTGTCCCTTTCATTTTCAATGCTTTACCTTAATTGGTCAACCAACCTTAGATATTGTGCTTGAGTCAATAAGCATACAAGTTGAAAGAACGAAAACAGCTGAAATCGCAGCTCATATCAAAAGTCTTTACCAGGTTACCTTTATTCACATGATAAAGCTAAATAATGGGGAAATTCGTGCGCAATATTGATCATATATCTTTACAACGCTTAGTAATGCATACAAGGAAGAGTGCGTTGCATAGAGAAGGAAGTCGTTTGTTCAGTAGAATATAGTCGTGTACATGAAAACTTTGTTTTCACATCAGCAACAACATGAAATATCTACAAATCATGCATTGAGGCAGTGAAGCACTACAAAATGGAACTTGATAAGAACTTCATACGTTGCGAAAATGTTGATGCTAAACTTTTAGTTTTAACATGCTTCAATGTTGGGCTATTTCTTCGATCTTTTGATGTTCTACATCGTCAGCATCAAGGCACATGCTCAGGGGCGTGCCCAGAAATTTGAAAAGGGGGGTCCGCAATTTCCTGTTTACACGTTTTCACTGAAAATATCGGTAAAGACCAAAAGAAAAAAAAAAGATCTTCACGTCTTCCAACGTTCAATTTACCCTGCAAAATCACGTGAAGACCAAAAAATAAGGTCATCACGCCTTCCGACGTCCAACTTACCCCCCAAAATCAAGGGAAGACCAAAAAAAAAGGTCAACGCGACCTCAGATGTCCTGTTTCCACTGTTCCGCTGACTGCAGAAAGCCGCAAGCATATGTAGTACTTTTGTGAATGACTTTAAAAACGAATGCAAAGAAATATTTTTCTTCCTCTGGTTTGAGTTCTCTCACCATCTAGGGCTTTACGGCCGAGTCAGGGGATAGCGGGCAATGGCGAGTTCGATAAAATTTTCATTTTTTGCCATCATGAAAACTTTGTAGAAGTAGCATTAGGCCTATACTATATTTTCGATGAGTTGGTATTACTGAAATTGCAAGAAACTTTGTAATTTCTTTTAATGGAAACAATTATTTCGTTTATTTTTTCTTATTTATTATTTATTTTTTTTGAAAACAACTATTATTATTATTATTTTTTTTTTACAATAAACTCTACAGTTTTGCTAATTCATGTGCTATTATGCGGTTTGCAGTCGTATGTGGAGCAGATACTAATGGCCAGGCGAAAAAATAGCGGCATTCCTCTTATTCGGGTTATCTTTTCAACTTTTCATGGAACAGTGCACCCACCGAGACCGCAACTATCGGGATCCACTAATTTCTAACGCTGCGTTGCAAGATGTTCCGGTTTCAGGCCATGCATTATGCACATCTTGGCATTCAGTGATTAAAACCGTGAACAACAGGAAGAATGTTCTCGTAACCGTTACGAATTTTTCGCATTTAACCCGAACTCTCAACGCTGTGAGAGCTTGTGGCGAGTATCTGAAATAATTCTTTTCAAAAATTTACCTTTTCTCTTTTGTTTTTGGCTGTTTGTTTTGTAAGCGTTGGCGGGAATAATTGTTAAACATGTAATTATAATCGCGGTCACTACAGTTTACTTAGAAGTTTAAAATCATAGACTAGTGAAAATGAAGTACCTCGACAGAATAATTTCCGGGGGGATGGATCTAATCATGATTTTTTCAGGAACTTTCATACCTAGCAAAAGGCCTAATTCCTCTGATAAAATGCACTTCAAGCTTGTATGTTAACCCAATGTTCTTGTCTTTTCTGCCGATGCATTTGGTGAAAACATCTCATAATACATGGAGCACAAGATTGTTACTTGATTTGCCACGATACCTTGTTTTGCAGGGATTTTTGGAAGACTATTTTGTGGCTACTGAACCGAACTATCAAGATTCCGATCATACCGCCTTTTAACAGGACATTAGACGGTGTCTCCATCTAGCGATAAATAATTATAATAATTCTTGCCACAAACCGACAACTGTCGCTCTTTGTGCGAACCATTACCACACCCGCAACCTTGGTGTTAAAAACTTTTGTAAAAGCCGAATCTGATAAATGTACGTTAGTTAATTCTTCGTATCATCACTGGACGTTTTAACTGCATTGTCATCCGCAGTGTTTGTCTTGATAAGACTGGTGTAAACCCATTACTCTTTGGCCACTCTTCGATATGTCCAGCATTCACTGCTGATAATGACAGCTAAAATTTATAACGTCAGAACGTTTGGTTGCGAGGAAGAGAACTTTGATGGTGTTATATTTTTTTCAAATTCTGATTTCATTTAGCATTTATTGAGTGTTTCCAATTTCAATCATTAAATTATTACTTTTCATGGTGTAAAAGCTTCCTGTCTACAGTCGCTCCTATCTCTTTTTTTTAGTTGCACTTTGCTCAATAGTGTATGAGCCAAATAAATACCGTATTCATAAATCTAAAAATATCCAACATTTTAATGCTTAATAATTTTAATGTAAGTGCTTGTGTTTTTTCTTTTCGTTACGATAGTATCATTGCGCTATTGTTACACTGTACATTGCTTTAAAATTGTTGAAGTAATTTGTTGTTACTGTTAGATCACAATAAAGCAGGAAATATATTGATCTTTTTTGTGTTCAACATTTTGGAGTCTGGAAGATAATAATGTCTGACATGGCGTACGCTGCAATTTGCAATGGAAGGCTTTGTGACGTGTCTTTTCCTTACTAGTACCGTTTCCATTGCACAAAGCATGGCAAGCCTAACAACACCAATAAACAGCTTACCTTCAACCCTTGCTGATTGATTTTTGTCGCACAGAACTCTTAGAAACCTTTTCCAACTCGTTCACCCGGCTTGGATCATTCTCCCTACTTCTTTCTCACATCTTCCATCGCTACTCCGAATCAGAATGTTTGAAGATTTTTCGCTCATTTCTTCTTGCAGCTTCAACTCTTTTTCATCATCCGCGCATCTAACTTTCAAATACTCGTTCTTGCCCCAGCTTACTTTCAGGCCTCTTCTTTCCAGAGCAATTCGCCACAACCTAGCATTTTTCCAGCTTCTCTCACGTGGGCAAACTACGGCCCGTTTGGTCTTTTATATTGGCCAGCGCGATGTATTGTCTGCCAATTTGAGGGTGTTTTTGGATACAAACCACAATCTCATGTATCATCACATGATAATTACAATAAGTTTGTGTGGTTTATTAAGTTACAACAGTTTAACCATTAATTATCATTAATTTAGTCAATGTCCTAAACCAGGGGTCGGCAAACTTTTTGCACGAAGATCCGCATTGGAAAAAAATTGAAGCCGAGGGCCGCACTGCTTGGAAAAACGAAGTAAAAAAGGTCATCACGACTGTAGATGTCCTATTTTTCTCCCGAAATCAAGTGAAGAGAAAAGCAAAGGTCATCACGTCCGCAAATGCCCTATATTCCACGCAGTATCAGTAGGGTACGAGGTTTATCTCTCTGCAAGTGCCCGCGGGCTGCCTGAAACGATCTCGCGGATCGCATGCGGCCCGCGGGCCGTAGTTTGCCCACCCCTGTCCCAAACAATCTGATATCATAGCTCTATTGTCTAAAACAGAATCGTGAAACTTTGCTTTGAGGTGATGCGCAAAGCTGGAACGAGGACCGAACCTACCGAGACGAGACATCATAGCTTCGAGACCGAGACGAGACATCAAAGCTTTGAAACCGAGACGAGACTTTAAAGTTACGAGACACGAGACTTCATACGTAGGGCCATTTTTTTGACCTAAAAAAATGTATTTTTGACTTTATTTTAGTAAAATTTTGACTTTATCTTGACTTAACCGCTTCCGCGTATTATTTATGTCTTGTTGCACTTTATTAATTAAATATGTTTTATAATCTGCAATTTACATGAGTTTTTAAAGAAAAAGGTAGCCTACTTCGAACATTTTCTCAATTACTCAGTGTTGAAGCTAATGCAACAAAGCGACGCATGACGTTAAAACCTAGGAGAACGAGCCATTGTCTGTACCGGTATCAATTAGTGTGTAACACAAAAATTGCGTTGCTATCGCAACTGTACTGTACACTAACAGTATGTTTATGATTTTTTTAACGAAAGCCACGCAGTATAATTACAAGGACGTTTTATTGTAATACAGCATCATATATTTTTTTACGTTCTTAACATCAAAATTTCTGTTTTTTCTCAGTAATTTATTGAGCATAGAAAACGACCTCTCAACAGCAGCAGAGGTTGGCTGGGCTTTTTGCAATAGTGCGTAGCTTGTTGGGTCAATTGTCAAGTTGGTACAGTTTATTATTGTTTCTAAATCAAAGTTGGATAGTCGTTTGTTAATGTAGTCTTTAATTGCGCAAGGATCATCATCGAATTGCATATTCTTCAGCAGTCCGTGTGCTTTGGTTATTGTGCACGCACTTCCTTCTAAGAACTCTACGTTGGCTGCTAGAGTCCGGTATTGATTTATTTTAACCAAGTCCGACACCAAGCCTTCCACATTGATAGCGTCTTTTACTCTGCTGACTAAGAGGCCTGCACTTGTCCAAATTGTTGACAATGATACGAACAGCTGGAAGGTTCTCACTACAATATAAGGCAGCTCTAAGCCAAGTTGCCCATCTTGTAATTAGAGGGCCAGGAGGAGATGGCAGACCAGCATCATAAAAATCTTTCTTGCGATCTTTGTTTTTGATTGTTGCTGCCTTGATTGTTGCTATTACTTCATAGATATTTTTAAAATGAGCGCGCACACGCATAGGGCAGTTATGTAGTAAGTGCGCAACGCAGGTGACATGCATCAAAGAAAGATATAATTCCTTTAATGTCTTTCCAGCCGAAGACATGTACCGAGCAGCATCAGTCAAGAACAATGAAAAATTCTCGCGTTTTATTTCAAGTTGTCGCAACATGTCATCCACAGTGTGCAGAATAATACTGCTATTATACATTGCGACCGCTGTCAAGTGGATGGCAATTAACGAGGAATGTCTGATTTGGAGCATCTAAGCTGCCCACAAGCACACTAATATACTTTTGTTTAGCAACCTCTGCTTCCACAATCAAAAACATTTTTTGTCAGGAAGTAATTCTTGAATTTGTTCCTCTTTTTGGGATACCAATTTAGCAACACATGCCCGGGCTGCAGTCTCCGAAGGCAATACTTTTCCCATTCTAGCAAACAGAGACTTTAAAGAAGGATGGTTCAGTTTATGAAGTGGGATATCTGCAGCTAAGAATGAAGAAACAACCAGTTCCTTGAAGTTTACTTGATCGAAATGTAAAAAGGTTTGCTTACTTTGAGATTTGCTCTTCGTCTCCACTTTTTCTTGGTGTTGCTTACTTTTTCGGTGGCTTTCCACAAAAAACTTTTGGTCGCATTTGGCTAACACGTCGCAAAGGTTGCATCGCAAGTCGCCGGCAGGAGTTGCCGAAAACTCATCCGGATATTCCTGGCAAGTTTTCCTAACTTTTGCTACAGAAGATGTGGCTTGTTTTGGCATTCTTTGCTTTGCAAGCTACAACTTAAAAGACCACGTGTAAAGAGCGCAAGGCTTTTATAGGATTAAATTAATTGTCTAACAATTATGTATTTATGCATCGACAATGACGTTTTATGCATAATAAGTGCTATTTCCTTCTCAATTACCGCACGCATTATTGTGACGATAGTGCAAATATTGCAACTATTTCAAAAGTTTAAAATCAAATAAAACTGCGCATAAAAGTTTAAGAACAGCAGCTCAAAAATTCAAAAAATATTTAAAAAATATAAATTTGTTCGTTTTTGTGAGGAAATTTTTAATTAAGACAATTTTTACAAATTTTGACTTTATGCAAAATTGTCACTTTATTTTGACTTATAAAATCTACCAAAACAGACTCCTGAACACCTGAAACAAACGTTAGTACACATTTGATCATGTAACAAGGTCCTGAAAAAATTTTGACTTTATTGACTTTAGCGGGCCCTAGTAATCACAGTCAAAGGCTAAGTTTCTGACACAACTAAAAAAATAGCAAACGTTTCTCGAAAATAATATTTGTGTAGTACTGTTGATATATTTTTTATTTTTCTTTGTTGTTGCGTCTATCCAAACAAAAATAAATGTACTTGCACTTGTAGTATCAATCACTTGTTTTCACATATCCGAAAACGTGAAGATTAGCAACTAGGTTTTCGTGCTTTTGGGGTGAATTCGGCTTTAAAATTCCAATTTTTTTGTGACTGTCACGTTGGCAATTTTGCCATTTCATCTATAAAAAATATTTCTGCGTAAACATCATCATTAGATTTTATTCTTGGTGTGGTCACAAAAGCATTTTGATTTGTTCATACAAATATTATAATTAATTTATTAATTATTAATGTTCTAACTAGTTTATTAGTGGCTAGGCAAATTAATTCTCTAACCAGTTTATGTGTAATATAACAGGGTAAATGGTAGGCCTTGAAGACTTACTAAATAAACGCTGTAAAAACCAATTCTACAACTAGTTTCGCGGTTTGACCGCTCATCAAGTAGACTCAGGTTTTGAACCCAGGACCTTGTGATTGAGAGTTTTGCCTCTCCAACCACTCGGCCACCAAGCTGACAGCGTTTTCCATGCAATTTTCAGCTATACATACTCAAGCCCCTGCAACTGCAGGCTTAGCATTCAGCAGTTAGCCTAGTTGGCATGTAACGGCAATGGCAGGCCTGATTTTACAAGTAATGAATGAAGAGGTGCCGATGCAAGTCTACATATATGAAATATAACAGGGTAAATGGTAGGCCTTGAAGACTTACTAAATAAACGCTGGAAAAACCAATTCTACGACTAACGTTAGTACACATTTGATCATTCACTAAATAATCGCTGTAAAAACCAATGTAAAAACCAATTTTTACAGCGTTTATTTAGTAAGTCTTCAAGGCCTACCATTTACACTGTTATATTTCATATGCTGGACATAAGACCAACCTCGCCTCCACGTGGTGTCCGGTGGAAACAACATTGTAATGTTGGCTAAAGAGGCTCTGGCATTTTTACTTTTTATGTTTGCCAACTTAGTCTTAGCAACGGCCTTACTTGTTGAATTCGCTCCTTGAAGCATTTCGGCTTCTTTTCCTGGCGGAGGAGAAGTCGAGCTGTGAGGGAGGGAGTGGATAAATCAGGTTTGGCATTAGCGAGGATGCGGGTGGTAGGCACC
Organism: Trididemnum miniatum; assembly: GCA_964006365.1. Classification (NCBI taxonomy): domain Eukaryota; kingdom Metazoa; phylum Chordata; class Ascidiacea; order Aplousobranchia; family Didemnidae; genus Trididemnum; species Trididemnum miniatum. Next base: position 39,593,754 of record OZ023231.1, on the reverse strand, counting down.
AAAAATTGTTTATATGGGACATGTCAGGATTGCGTGACTGGAACTCGGATGATTGCAATGGAATCTCATAGTTGTAGAGGGTACCGGTCTAAAACGCTCTCCGTACCGCGGCCGCAAGATAGTTCAGAGGCCCGCCCCTGATCTAGCCAATTGGGGGGGCTGCCTCCGTCAGCTTGTGGAAATCTCCATGCAATTGTAGCTCCAGTTGGCGACTGGGAGGGGGCCTGCAGTTGTATTGGGGGGGCATTCCTGAGGCCACTGCACAGAATGACAAGTCCATTGCACATAGTCGCCTGGGTCCAGCTGCGGGACTTGACGTGGCCTAATAACAATTTTTTTTTTTTTCAAATCTGGTCTTTAGGTTTTTCCCAGTTATAAAGAAAAACCCAAACTTTATGAATGAAAAACAAACGAAAAAAGAAAACAGTACGGTTTGTTCCCCTAACAAGGAAAGAACCACTGTCGCAGCGAACAGTTCTTGAACTATTCAGCGGCAGTGAGAGTACACAGCTAGTCAAAACCTCTACTCCTGCAAGGGTTGAGGTGGAGACAAGTGCGAAAAAATTGCCTTCAGCCTGGACTTCTCTTCTGTTGGAGGAGAAGCCTCTGGCAAATCAAGAGGCAACAGTTTCAGCGGCATTGTCGATTGAAAAGTCGAATACCGCTCAAATATCCGGTTCGCTCACTCAGAATCCATCAATGTCTCTGGACGTTGGTAGCACGTCTGAGTGGCGTCGAGGAAAAAATTATGAAAGAAATCAGAAGCGGAAGCAGCGAGGATGGTTGTGGAAGGGGTTAGAGGGTTTGAACATCACAAACCCTGGAGATAATCTTCAAACTGCCTGCAACTCTGCATCAACGAAAAGGTCGATGGAGTCTTCTAGCACTCAATCGAGAACGTCAGAGATGCTTCGGAAGGAGATGAGGAGCCTCAGAACCTTGATCAGGGTTCGAAGGCAACCAGTTCCTACTAAAGTAGACTGACAATCAATACCTTAGAGCAAAATTGTTGTATTTTCAAAATTCATACCGTGTATGAGTAATAGATCTGCAACAAACGCTTTAAGTAATCAAAAACAAATTCCAGCACGAAAAACCAAGTCGAATGGATTTGAATGCTGGCAGATTAATCTTCACAGAAGTAAGGCCGCTAGCTATAACTTATGTGAAGTAACAAAAAACATTCGTTCAGGTATAGTCCTAATTCAGGAACCCTGGACTTATGGAGGTGCAATCAGAAGTAAACTCAGGGGATGGAAACTTTTTCAAGGTAATGAAAAAGATAAACGTCCCCGAGCATGTATTTATGTCACTTCTGATATGACATGCTCTCTCATACCACAATTTTCTAGCGAAGATGTGGTAGCAGTGAGAGTTAAAAATGTAAGACGAGAAGGAGATAGCTTTGTCTTTGTATCGGCTTACATGGCTTTGGAAGAACCAGCTCCACCAGTAATTCTGAAAGAGCTGCTGTCATTCAGTGACAGAGATAAAATTCCTACCGTTATAGGAACTGATGCAAACGCACATCACACAGTATGGGGCTCCTCCAACGTCAATACAAGAGGTATGGATTTGCTTATGTTCTGTGCTAGTGCGAACTTGCACATCTGTAATGTGGGCAGTAAACCCACCTTCAGAACGAGAAAAAGAGAAGAAGTGCTAGATCTGACTCTAATAAACCGAAATGCTGAGAACTGTATAAGTGACTGGCATGTCAGTGATGTGCCATCCTTTTCAGATCACATGTATATTAGGTTTAGAGTTCAAAGTGGCACCAAAAGAACAAAAATGATCAGGAACGTTAGACGTACTTGCTGGAATAAGTATGCAAACGAACTTGGTCACAGGTTGCATGATTTGAATAGTACACCAGTTAGCATATCATCAGTAGATGATATAGAAAAACTGGCATCAACTGTTCAATCACAGATAATAAAATCTTACAATGTATCTTGCCCTCAGCGTAAGATCCGTCGTAAAACTGACAATATTTGGTGGAATACAGAGCTAACCTGTCTCCGCAGAGAGGCTCGTAAAGCCCAACGTAAAGCCATCAAATCAAAACTTGGAAGCGATTGGGAAGCTTTTAAGCAGGCCCAATTGATTTTTAAAAATGCCGTAAGAAAAGCCAAGAGAGATTCTTGGCGTCTTTTTACGGAATCGATGAATAGCCACTGTGCAACCGCTCGGCTGGCTAAAATTATGCGTCGAAACGAAACGGTGCAACTAAGCAACGTTTTAAGACCTAATGGTCAATTCACCGAATCTTCTGTTGAGACTATGAATTGCCTTTTAGACACCCTAGCACCGGGAAGTCGAGAGGTAAACTATAGTAAAGCAGCAGAAGAACCAAATGATAACACTGTTGTGTTACCAATGCGCGACGAAATTGTTAGCTCCATCTGTTCACTTGAAAAGATGGAAAGAGCAATAAACGAATTTCTGCCATTTAAGGCGCCGGGACCAGACGGTATTTACCCGGTGCTACTACAAAAAGGCTGGAATAGTATTAGAAATATATACCAAACCATTTTCCAAATGTGCTTGAAGTACAGCTATGTGCCGAAAGTATGGAAGGAAGGGACTGGTATCTTCATCCCTAAACCCGGTAAAGAAAACTATCATGAAGTTAAGTCTTTCCGGATGATCACTTTAACTTCCTTTCAACTTAAATGGTTGGAAAGGTTAGTACTGTATCATTTTAATGATGATTCTAATTTGCAAGCAAGGTTTTCTGCGTTCCAGTATGGATTCAGAGCAGGAGTTTCAACTGAAACTGCACTGCATGAATTTGTACGACGCATAGAACTAAGCTTGGCAAAGAAAAGAACAGCACTTGGAATATTTCTGGATATTGTTGGTGCTTTTGATAATATCACACATACTGTAGTGGCATTGCCGATGCTCTGCGAGAATTGAAGGTCTCGCCTTTTCTCGTCCATTGGATAGAGAATTTACTGAGACACCGCACAGTTCAAGTAGAGCTAAATGGTGAAAAGATTAAAAGAGAAGTAGTAAAAGGGAATCCCCAAGGTGGTATTTTGTCCCCTTTTCTATGGAACTGTGTATTAAACTCCTTGTTGGTAGACCTACGCAACAGGGGTTTTCATGTACAAGCCTATGCCGATGATGTAGCAATTTTGGTCACTGGCACCAACATGCTGTGGATCAAAGGTAGGGCTCAAAAAGCGCTAAATATTGCAAGAAATTGGGCTCATAATCAAGAGCTTCAATTCAGCAGTAAAAAGACTGAAATAGTTCTGTTTACTAACAAAAGGAAGCCGGATTTTGGAACCTTGCGTTTAAACGGACGCCAGCTAGAAATTTCCAAAGAAGCAACACTACTAGGTGTAATCCTTGATAGTAAGCTTACCTGGAAACCTCACATAACACGTATTGCTCGCAAGGCGACTGCGGCGTTATTACAATGCAGACAAATAGTGGGCAAAGCGTGGGGATTAAATCCCAACAACATGCGATGGATATACACTGCAATGATACGGCCTGTTATCACATATGCGTGTACATCCTGGGTTGGTGGACTAAATAAAAAATATCTAGTGAAAAAGCTTGCTAGAGTACAAAGACTAGCTTGTCTCATGATTTCTTCAGCATTCCCCAGTACCCCCACAGGTGCTCTGGAAATGCTGTTGAATATCATGCCAATTAATGAATACATATTGTCAGAGGCGCTAAAAGGTTCATACAGGTTATCCCGTGTGGGCCTTTGGTCAGCCATGACAATCGGATCAACAGGGAAAACTAAAAGTCATGTTGACGTATGCAATGAAGCAAAGGAAAACTTGTCTTTGTTGAGCATGCCCGCAGATTTGATAAACAAAACAAAGGTATTTGGAAAACAGTACAATTGCCTTGTTTTAGAACTCAAGGACGCAGTGCAGTTTGAACGTGCTTTAGAACAAAGCATGATCAGATGCTACACTGACGGGTCCAAATTGAATGGAAGAGCCGGTGCGAGTTTCTATATAGAATACCCATCAGGATCTCACACAGACCAAAGTTTTTTCCATTTGGGAAGATATAGTACAGTCTTTCAGGCAGAGGTCTTCGCTATAGCTGAAGTAGCGAAGAAACTGACCATGGAAAAAACTCTAAATGAAGAAATAATAATTTTAGTGGATAGCCAAGCAGCGATACTGGCAATCCAAAATAATACTGTAAAATCTAGTACAGTATTATCATGTATCAAACACCTAAATAAATTGGGTGAAGACAATCACGTCACTGTTGCATGGACGCCGGGCCACACCGGCATCCACGGTAATGAGAAGGCGGATACACTAGCTAAATCAGGATCAGCATTTAATTGCTTCGGCCCTGAGCCTTTTGTTCCAATCCCATATGCGAGCTGTCGCGCTGCAATAAAGGATTGGAGTGTTGAAAGATGGAAAACATCTTGGATAGAACGAAAGGACTGCCTGAGCACAAAAGAAAACGTGGAGTGGGCCTCGCCCCAATTAACTCGTCGACTTTTGAGTCTCAACAGATCTAGATTAAATGAAGTGTTGCAAGTCCTCACTAGTCACTGCAACTTACAGAAACACAGGAAGACCACTGGACGTGACGAGTCACCGACATGTCCAAAATGTAACCTGGAAGAAGAAACTCCAAATCACCATATTGGAGCATGCACTTATTACCAAACCCTTCGAAGAAAGGTGCTTGGTAAAGAAAAAAACACAATAAAATCTGTGGTACAAAAGCTAAATATAAATCTGCTGGCTAAGTATTTGCAGCAGGCCGGAAGGCTTGCTGAATACGGCCAGTAGACTAATCTGAATAAAACAAAAAAAAAAAAAAAAAGCGGTGAAAAATTGTAATGGGCCTAATTGATGGCCTACACAATGTGCCAGAGAGGTTTAAACGTTGTTGTTCCTCTTTGGCACCACCGCCCACTAATAATAATAATAATAATATATTTCATATATATAGACTTACATCGGCACCTCTTCATTCATTACTTGTAAAATCAGGCCTGCCATTGCCGACACATGCCAACTAGGCTAACTGCTCAGTGCTAAGCCTGCAGTTGCAGGGGCTTGAGTATGTATAGCTGAAAATTGCATGGAAAACGCTGTCAGCTCGGTGGCCAAGTGGTTGGAGAGGCAAAACTCTCAATCACAAGGTCCTGGGTTCAAAACCTGAGTTTACCTGATGAGCGGTCAAACCGCGAAACTAGTCGTAGAATTGGTTTTTACAGCGTTTATTTAGTAAGTCTTCAAGGCCTACCATTTACCCTGTTATATTTCATATACATAGACTTACATCGGCACCTCTTCATTCATCAGTTTATTTGTGGCTTTTTTCCAAGTCGTTTGTCCAAATCATGTCAACCTGAGTAACTTTAGATGTGAGCCTCTCAGCAGACTGAGTAACCTGGAAGTTGGCTTATTTGATTCTACCTTCAAGTCATTTTGGAGTAGATACCTAGGCAATCTTTTCAATGTTATTTTAAGCATTTGACATCTTTTGAGTGATCGATCCTATTGAGTTCTTGATCTTCAATGAGGCGGTGTCATTATTTAATTTATCTATTGTAAAAGCCAAGTTGGATATCACTCCTATCTGAGTTTCTGATAATTGGAGTCTCATGATCCGTTAAAATTGTTCCTTGCATGTTGTACTTTGCTAGGTCAGGGTCAGCTTGAAGAATACGATTAATATTTGTCAAGACTAATGTGAAAAGTTCTATTGCGTTCTTCAGTGAAAAGGGATCTGTAAGGCAATTCACTACTGAAGAAAAAAAAACCAGCCCAGCTCCTTAATTGTTTGGAAGCACTTGTCCAATTTTCCTTGTGCAGGAAGTAACTTTTCGTGAAATTGAATTGTCCTTCTGCTTACGTCATAGAGCCTCAAAAACATGAAATGTTGGATTTTACTCTTGTCCCGAAATAACTAGGCTTTTTTCAGTGGAATTATAGCAGGGAGTTAGTTTTATTGAGAGTTGTTTTGGGGGGAGGGGGGAAGATGGTAGCAGGAAATTAGTCTGAAAATTGGGTGATGGGATGGTGGCGAGGATTAGGTTTGGATTTTAGAAATGAAGATAGTAGCGGGGATTTAGCAGAGGAATGGTTGCAAAAAACTTTGGGGAGAATGAAAGTAGGAATTTGTTTTTTGAGGGGGGTTGTTGCTATGCTGCACGATGAGACCTAAAAAGGTCGAAACGCGTCCGCAGCTGCAATTGGGTAGATGGCCTTGTGGGTGCTAGAGATGGGGGTTGCTATAGTGGAGTCCGTATTTTTGACCTAGCCTAGGCAAATTAATTCTCTAACCAGTTTATTTGTGGCTTTTCTCCAAGTCGTTTGCCCAAATCATGTCAACCTGAGTACAACAACATTTTTGTTTTGACAAAATCAAACAACAAAATAATAGTGCGTAATAGTGAAAACAACAACAAAAAAACTAACAAATAATGTCACAGAGGAGATGCGAAAGACCTAAGAGGTCGTCGAGTCTGCATCTCCTCATGGTAGAGTCTATTCAAAAACATAAGGTACGCAAAAATATAAAAGCATAAAAGCACACATAAATGAAGTATGATCTAGAACTAGGTCTACTACAATTACATTATATAACACTAAAAAGAGGAAAAGAAAACAATAAAGAAGAAAAAAAAAAAAAGAAAATGCATAAATAATAATAATTATAAATAAAGTTAAGCAATTGATTTGTAGACATACCAGCTCTGTTAAAGGGATAATCAAGAAAACTCTTGCGCAGAAAGAAGGTACTCTTTTAAACTACTTTTGAAAGATTTAACTTTCTCAGATTTTTCTTTGATAGTTTTAGGTAGGTTATTCCAAATATTTTTGGACCAGCAATTTTTATGGACCGTTCTGTTTTAATTAAATAACTTCTATTAAAAAAAAATTTTTCATTAGCCACACTACGAGTAGAATACGAATAAAATGAAGATGTTAAAGAAAATAAACTATTAAAATAATCAGGTAGCTGTTTGTTTTGTAATTTAGCCATGAATTTACCAACCTCAAGTTCGTAAATAGCACTGATATTAAGAAGGTTCATTTTTTCAAACAGAGGCTTTAATTTAGTTTTATAAATTCTAGATTTGTTGATAATACGAATTATCGAATTCTGTTTAATTTGTAGCCGTTTTCTTAACGTGACAGAGCAGTTACCCCAACTAATGACAGCATATTGTAGATGAGAATAGACGATGCTGTAATACACAGAGATCAGAATGTTGATCGGAAGGAGGTTTCTTAATTTGTAAAAAATTGCGGAAGCTGAAGATAGCTTAGTAATAACGTAACCGACATGCCTATTCCAGTTTAACTTATCGTCCAACCTTTTTGTTTAACTTATCGTCCAACCAGTTTAACTTATCTAAGTGCACACCTAAATGTTTTACACTATCACATTGCTTGATACTGGAACCTGCAAACGATATGTTAAATTTTGGTGGTCTAGAGCAGTTAGAAAATAATAAAAAATTAGTTTTATCCAAGTTCACTGTTAACTTATTGATACGAAGCCATTCGTCAATTTTAAGTAATTCATGGTTGACGTTATTTTGTAAAGATAACACATCTTTATGTGCCAAGGTTAGAACACTATCATCGGCATACAACGTAACATCACAATTAGAACAGCGCGTTAAATCGTTAATATAAATTAGGAAGAACAAAGGCCCTAGAACACTGCCTTGAGGAACACCAGTTTCAATTATTGTTTCATCTGATTCGTAATTATTAACAGCCACCAGTTGTCTCCTATTGTTAAGGTACGAGCTAATTAAATCATAAGCCACCCCCCTTATTCCGTATTGATTTAGTTTGAAGAGTAAAACATTATGGTCGACTGTATCAAAAGCCTTTGCAAGATCCATAAAAATTCCACAGACTGTTTGTCTGTCATCGAGTTTACGTAAAATACATTCGTGAACTTGGGTGATGGCCAGAGATGTGGAGTAGTTTGTACGAAAGCCGAATTGTGTGGGAGAAAATACATTGAGTTTATCCCAAAATTTAATCAGCCTGCTTTTTATCACAGTTTCTAAAATTTTGTTGAACGGTGATAATATAGAAATTGGTCTATAGTTAGTAAGCACATATTTTGGTCCACCTTTGTGAATTGGAATAACTCTTGCGACTTTTATTGAATCTGGATATTTACCAGAACTTAGGCATGAGTTTATTACCCTAGAAAGATGAGGGGAAAGTATGTATTTGGCGTCTTTGATTAGTCTGGTAGGAATGTTTACCATGTCTGGCGGTTTATATGCGTTAAGCTTATCAATGATGGCATTAATTTCATATTGATCGGTTGGTTCCAAAAATATGGAGGAAGAGACACACTGATCAAAAAAAGTTTTGTTACTTTTATTATAGCATGAAGAGTTTGCGAATCTTTTTGATAACTTATGACCAACTGCAAAAATGGTTATTCATTGCATTACAAATATCATTTTGCCCATAAATTAGTTTACTTTCGTATTTAACGTAGGTTGGTAAGGTGGAACTTTTACTTGGTTTACGTAGAATGTTGTTAATAGTTTTCCAAGTATCAGACATACCACCACTTTCGCCTAGTCGGCATTGATAATAATTTGATTTTGACATTTCTTTTATGTGAATTAGTTTGTTTCTGTACATCTTATAAATTTTACAATTGGTCTCACATTTACTCTTCAGATACTTTTTATACAATCTATTTTGAGTTTTAATACTAGTAAGTATTCCTTTGGTTATCCAGGGTTTATGATTGTATTTGAGTTGTTTACGAGATTGCCTTACCAACGGAAAATGCGAGTCAACTAGCTCTTTCATGACGTTAATCAATTTTTCGAAGTCCAAATTATTTTGCATGTCCAGATAATGAAGTTTTTGATTAAGCTCATTCAGAAAAACGTCGCGCTTTATTTCCGTGATTTTCCTAACCAAAGGTCTGCTTGGTGCTTTTTTGGTGGCTCCAACGTTAAGACTTAAAAAAGTAGGCATATGATCAGAGATATCATATTCGATAACAGCTGAAGAGTGAATATCCCTTAACATGCTATCATTAACATATATATGATCCAGTATAGACTGGCTGTGTGTTGTAATTCTTGTCGGTACAACGATCAGTTGATCGCAACCAAGGCTAGTTATTTCATCTGCATAGTGTTTGATTTTATTGCTGGAATTGTATTTGGTATAATCAATGTTGAAGTCACCCAAGATCACATACTTTTTGTTATTTGTAAAAGAGGAAATTTTGCTTGCAAAGGCTTCTGAAAATTCGTCCACGTTATTTCGTGGATGTCGATACACCGAACCTATGGTTAAAGAACAGTTGTTACGATGAGATAATGAAATATCCACCCAAACATCTTCGCAATTTTCAGCATTCATACACAATGCACGATTTTCTGTGCATTCCAGATTCTCACTGACAAAAATTGCTGCTCCACCAGCTGACGTGAGCGAGTTGTTAAAGTATAAATTATATCCAGGTAAATTGACACAATTAATATTATTGATATTTAGGCGAGTTTCGCTCAGGCAGATGACGTCAAGCTTCACGCATGAATGAGACAAAAATTCTTCAATTTTGCCAATATTTTTGTTTAAGCTTACTATATTGATATGACATATACATAGACCACTCTTTTGAAGAGTAGTACTTTCGTAATCAATATTTCCAAGGTCGGTATAATTGCCGCAGTATTTAGAGCCATAATTACCCAATCGCAGTTTACATTTAAATTATCAGAAAACGTTTTGATTTATTAACTTAAACACAAAGATTAACAGCTAACCAGATAAGAGCTATAATTTTTCAATATCAGATTTCGTGTTGATCAATATAGCACTCGTAGTTTCGTTTTCCCATACGAAAATTTTACCATTCCAAGTCCAGATATATTGATAGCCGGCCTCTTTTGCAGATTGTTTCGTTTTCCACAGAAGCCGCTTGCACCTTTTCGTTAAGTTTTCATTGACATATAGCTTCTCCATGCCAGTAATTGGGAACTCAGATAGTTTCCTTGCATTAGAACTACGTTTAAAAATCGAATTACGTACATCTCTGCTGACAAACCTTGCTATGACTGCCGCAGGTTCATCTTTTTTGTCTTCGCCAGTGTTGTTTCGTTTAGCCGATAATCGATGTGCTGTAGAGATATCGTTTTTTTCCAAATCAACACCCAATGCTTTGCTAACTTTAATCACAATATCAACAACATCCTCTTTGTCATTTTCAGGGATGCCGATGAATTCCAGATTTTGTCTTCGTTCATATTGCTCAATATTGTCTATTTTAAGAGTCTGAGTTTGATTGTTTTTCCAGATCAGCTGAGTTCTTGTTAATGGTATTAATGTCTTCACGCTGTTTTTTGTTGACTTCTCTTAATTTTTTGAATTCATTATTCAGATCATCATATTTTGAGCATAAAAATTCTTGGCTCGATTTTAACTCGCTGATTTCAGCTTTAAGTGAGTCAATTTCGAGCTGCTGTTCTTGTTTAATTGCAGATAATGCTTCTTTCACTATTTCTTTGAGCTGGTTTTGCAGTGAGTCAGTAACTCGAGCAACACAAGATTGTACCAATTTGTCCTCATTGCTAGCAGACCTGCAAGTTCTATTCATGCTAGCTATTGCTTTTTTCTTATTCAGTTTGAACTGTTGACTCTACAACGACTTGCGCGTAATGAGTAACTTTACATGTTAGTAACTTTACATGTGAGCCTCTCAGCAGACTGAGTAACCTGGAAGTTGGCATATATGATCCTACCTTCAAGTCAATTTGGAGTAGATACCGAGGCAATCTTTTCAATGTTAAATATTATAATTATTATGAAGTCACGTTAAGTTTTCTAACATCACCGAAAGTGTTTTTGGTTTGCAACTTGCAAATTACTATACCTAGGTACCCTACTAAAGTGGACGTTAAGTCTTCAGTGCATTGGGTTTGACTTGGAACTGCAAAATAGCAAGAATGTTTCTAATTAATTGCATACCAATGATTGAACACCTGCTGCCTTTAACTGTTTATTAGTAGTGATTGACTGCTTATTATGTGCTTCCTACTTACAATAGTATTGGTGCAGAGTTTGGCGTACTGATTACTGAACTACTGCTGTGAGCTAAAATATTATGCAATTTGCCAGCTATTACAGTGTTCAAGATCTACCTAATGAGAATTAATTTGAGTGCAGTAATAGTTGTGTCGTGAGTAGTGATTGCCTGCTTACAAGTTGCTAGCTACCCAAATATCTTGGAGCAGAATTTGGTATACTGATGTAAGTTGAATTGTTTTGCGTGCTATGTAGTTTTAACTTCTGAGTTCTTAGTGCCACCAAGCAGCAAATGTTTGTGGCATATCTTTCTCAGTGTTTTTCAGACAACAGTTATGTAACAGTGCGGCTTTCGGTGTTACTTATATATGAATTTCTTTCTGCTCAGGTTTATTTTTTATTTAGAAACTTATATTGTAGCATTCACAATGTACAGCGCGCTGCTATGGCATAATGGCACTGTTTTTACTTAGTGGTAGAGAGAGTTGACATAATGCGTAGATTAAAAAGTTTTGTGAAACATGATGTTGTCATTCTTCCTTATAAAACCTTAAGGCGTTGCCAGCACTTCAGCAATATATCTTCGATATCTTAAAACTTTTCTTTGGTAGGTAGTTTACATACTTACCTCATTTTGTGATTTACCACCAGTTGTAAAATTTGTTAGTAAGTGTGTTGATCTCGTAATTCAGGGAAGTTGCTATTTTTATGGAACCGTAACACTTGTTTTTTTTTGTTTATTTTATTACTTCCTCACGTTTTGTGAAACCAGGAAGAGCATAAAAAAACAAAGGGTTAATTGGTATAGGCCCGCACAAATAACCCCTGCCATAATTCAGACTTCGTGTGGTACAGTGGTCCTAGTTGCAAAAACATGTTGCGTTGTGTTCGCAGGGGGGCCAATTTCCACTGTCTTGCCCGGGGCCCCCCCTGGTCAATGATCACCACTGCTCCTATATTTTTAGGTAACACGCTTTGACCACCGAACTTGCTTTTTCTTTCACACGTGAAGCAAGCTGCGCCAAACTTACTCCAATGTTTCTTCTCTGCCGTCTTTAGAGAATTTTCACTCCCCAATCGCTAGAGTAGAATTTTATATTATCACAAAACATAAAAAGACTCAGAAGCTAAGAAACATCGTAAAATAAAATTTACCCAAGTTTCTCCAACCATTAGACTTACAGCACTTCCTACATTTCAACAACGAATCAAAACGAAAAAGAATGCAAGCACATGCGACGCATTGCTTACATACCCAGTGGCGATTCTAGCACCCAAAAAGTGGGGGGCCACTTTGGTGCCAAGACAAATTGAGGTGGGGCCACTAAAAACTGTGTTTAAGAGGAAAAGAGTAAGTTCAATGAGATTTGCAACCAAACTTAAAAAGTAAGCATATTGCAATATGACTCACTATATACATTTATTACTGACATTCACTACAGCATACAGTAAGATGGCAAAATGGTCAGAGCGTCTGTATCTAGAGCGGTAGACTCATGGTTTGACTCCGAGATTGCCTAGCCTAAAAATTAGTATCCGCAGTTTTCTTGATATACGTTCGACTTCGACATTAAAGGAGTAGTATCGACAACAAGGCGGCAAGTTTGCTTGTTATAATACCCTTGGAGAAGACACTTAGCGTAATTCCTTCATCTTTAGGTGCAAACAGTTAATGAATCCCTACATTCTACCTTTCGTGGTAGCCCAGTCTGACTATGGACATGCAAAAAGAGCGTCGGGATCCAACGCATACGGTAACCACAAGACTTGGACAAAAATAACATCTGTAGCTCAAACCTAAACTACAGAACAGAAGAAGAATAAGTCTACTACACCACTTGATATCTTCCCGCATCAAAAAACATTATACAAAAAAATAGATTAAAGAAGTGAAAGGTAAATACACGAACAATAACTGAAGATAAAAATAATGCAAAACTTACGCATCAATAGTTCAAGCACTCAACCAATCATTCAGCCAGATGGCTTTCTATTATTCAGTGTAACTTAATCCTACGATTATCATGCCTTCATGATAAACATATTGTAATTTTTGCATTTTATATCAGTCGTTTAACAACCGCAGGCTGGATAATGGTCAGGCAAGTATGGTCGACTGCTTTATAACTTAATGATTTTGTAATTTCAAAAGCGATGATAAAACAAGGCAACATTGCGTTGCCTATAAAACCAGTCCACCCTCAACTAAGTTCCCCCGCTCCAAACTCCATAGCCATCACCGAGTGACGCATTAAAGCCAAGTTTACTAAGCACTGGCTGTTGTTGCTACTAATAAAACCATTATTACGCCTGCCAATGCTGCCACAATGCAAATTGCTGTCTTTCTTTTTTGGTGCTTGCTGATTAGGCTTCAACAAAAAAGTATAAAAAATACCGGTACATGACTAACTAGGCTACAAAAAATTGAAAATGACACTCTTATTTTGATTAGCGACTACCAAAGACATGATACGTAAGATTTTGATTTACCGGTATTTAGTTCTTCATTCCTCTTCACCCATTCGTAACAGCTTCTTCAATCTGCTCCGGCTGCTTTATGACCTAACCGCTTTTGATAGCGATTTTACGATTTAGACGAAACTGTGTGATGCAATAAAAGCACTAGTTTATTGAAAAGCAAAGGCAAAGACCAAAGCAAACTATGCAAGTTTCACATAGCCTAGTAAACTAAGAAGCAAAGACAACGAATGTCTAACTCTGAGGTTGGGCAATCGATTAGCATATTTTCATACCCTGTCATAGGCTATGTCAGCTATTTAAAACTGGGGGGCAACTTGGGGGCCAAGCAAAAATCTGGAGGGGGGCCATGGTCACCTCTGGCCCCCCTTAGAATCGCCACTGCATATACCACAGACAAATTTTTGCAAAACAATCTGATGGAAAAATAGATAATCGCACTGCAATTAACTAGCGTAATTCAAATAAGTTTTTCTACAAAAGAATCGTTATTCAGTACTGTAGAGATTTGTATTCACGAATAAAGGCTCGAATCCAACGTAAATAATTAAGCTCCACTTAATATCAGAGTGTCTCTTATAGAGCTTCCAATTATGAAGGATTAATTAATTGACCGGTTGCAAGATATCAACTAAGATTTCAACTACACACCAAGGCGAGACAATTTTATGATTTAACCATAACGATTTAACCATGTAAATGAAGTTGGGACTTAATTTCATATACAATATCAAAGTAAATCATTTAAAATTCGTCACGCCATAAATATCAAAGTAAATCATATAAAATTCGTCACGCCATAACACATTCATGCACTTAAAAAAATGTAATACTCTTAGCCTACACACGCAAACAAATTCAACATCAGCTATAACACAATAAAACACGAACAAAACCACCAATAGCTAGACCTACTCACACAAAAAGAAACATAACTCTTAAGGTTTCGCGAACATTTTCAAGCCCAATGACCTAGTTTGGGAAGCTTATTAATTTTCATTGGTATCGCTACTATAACTGGTTTGATTCACGGGTGCAATTTTTGAAATATCCTTGTAAACGTGATCTATCTTAAAAGCATCCGAGAGAGAATGACTGCAACTTTAGCCCTCCGAGAGCTTCCCATGACGTTTTTGGGGAACAATGAGCTTCCCATGACGTTTTTTGGGAAAGACTTCAGTGACCCTTTCTACCCGATACCGTCTTCTTTTTGCAAGGTCCTTTGAGTCGCCAACCATGACAAGCCGTCCCTCCTGCAAATTTTCAGCCACCTCTCGCCACTTATTCCTCCCCTGTAAAGTGGGTAAATAGAAGGCCACCCAATCCCTCCAAAACTTGTCTACCAAAACCAAACTAAAACGATAATCTCTCTTTAAGTGGTCCTTCTCGTGAGCCGTTCCTACCGGAGGGTAAGGGTCAAGATCAGGTGTGAGCAACGAGGCTGGGATCACCACAGTAAAGTCCCGGTGGTCATCACTTAATGCCGTGAAAGGTCGCTCATTAATCACTCGCACAGCGTTATTGCAAAACGTCAACATGGTATCTTTTGATGTCCCAATCACATGGTATCTTTTGATGTTAAAAGCCTATTTACGAATATCCCAATTGATTTTGGAATTGACCAAATTTTGGAAAAGTCATTCCCTGACAAAAAAGCTTTATTTCATGGTCTTACCAACTCTCAATTTAAAAAACTATTAATTTGGGCCACCAAAAAACAACACTACAGTTTAACAATCGATACTTTAAACATATTAATGGCGTAGCAATGGGGTCCCCACTTGCCCCATTGCTCTCAGACGTATGCATGAATTGGCTCATTGATTAAAGCCAAAAAATCGCAATCTAGCCTGTGCAACTTCAGAGATACGTTGATGACTGCTTTGCTACATTTGAAAAACGCGCCCACAATACCGAATTTTACAAACATCTTGATTCTATTCACCCAAACATGCAATTTATCTATGAACTGGCTCAGAACAACCAATTGGTTTTTTTGGATGTGTGGATTAGCAATGAAGATGGAAAACTAGCCTTAAAAACTTACCGTAAACCCACTCATACCGGACTTTACATCAAGTGGCAAAGCTTTGTGCCTCTGAAATATAAGATTAATTTAGTGAGGAACCTCTTGTACAGAGCTTACAAAATGTGCAATTCCTATTCACTTATCTACGAAGATTTCAAAATTATTTCCACCATGCTAGAGAAAAACGGCTATCCGATTGAATTTTTTAATCAGCAAATTCGAATCTTTTTCAACAAAATGCATGAAAGAGTAAAAACTCCATAAGTCGAAGAAAAGCCAGATACTGAAAGCAAAACAAAACCCATATTTTCGATTTTAAAACTACCGTATATCGGAGACATGTCTCATCAAATTGAAAAAGAAATTCCGCAACTTCTATTCAAAAAACTTTTCCAAGAATCAAAATTTGTTATGGTGCATGAAACAGCAACTATTGGCCAAAAATTCAGGTACAAGGACCGTCAAACACTGCTACACAGCTCAGGAGTAGTGTATAAACTCGAACAATCATACATTGGACAAACCAAAAGAAACTTGAAAATTAGAATCAATGACCATATGCCAAAAAACTCAACTAATAATGAAACAGATGTGTCCCAACACTTGAAAAATAACCCAGACCATAGGATGAACTTTCATTCCCCCGAAATACTAGCTCACAGCAATAACATCCGGAAACTCCGCATCAAAGAAACTCTACTCATCCAAAATCTTCAACCACAATTAAATATTGATGATTCTTCTAACCCCATCTACCTTTTTAACATTTAGCTCACTGCGCGCAATATTCGTGTTGGCCTAAATCGCAATCAGTAACGTGTTTATTTTCCATTTATACTCAACGTCTTTTTTCTTAGTTACGATTTAATTAATCCTACAGTATTTGTACTTAATAATCCTACTACTAATCTTGTACTCCTGTTACACGTGATTGTTTAATTTGCCCCTTTCGTTATATTTTATGTAAATCCCATCTACAAAAAAACTACGATGACATGTGTGAATTTTTATCCAACTTTAATACCAAACCCCATATTATTTCATTACGTAAAACAAAAATTAAAGACAAGCCACTTACTAACATTTCACTCCTTGGCTATTCGTTTCTACATAACAACTCCCGAACTGATGCTGGTGGTGTAGGTGCGTATATTCATGAGTCTCTGAGATATGATGAGTTAGACTGCACTATAAATTTTGCTGGATGTGAAGATATTTGGATCAAAATTACCTGCCCCATTACGAATAATATTTTCATTATTGGAACTATATACGGTCACCCAACCACTAATGTGCAAAATTTTCTGGATTGTTTGAATTTAATGCTTATGAAATTAAACGATACGAACGAGCACTTTTTTATTCTTGGGGATATAAATATTAACACATCTTTGCGACAAATGTCTAGCTCTGGGTCAGATTATATAAACATGCTGCTTTCTTTTGGTATTGCTTCAGTAATTGACAAACCCACTAGAATTACGCCTTCATCGGCAACGATTCTAGATCATATTCTAACGAATGAAGATCGATTTACAATTGCACCTGGAGTAATTGAGCATTACTTAACTGATCATTATCCAGTAATGGTTTCAATTTCTCTTAAAATGGATAAAATTAAATATTGTTCTAATGCAAAGTTCACTCTGGACTTACCTACATTCTCTGTTGATAGTTTTAATGAAGATCTACAAATAAAACTGGACGATTTTATGCTTAAGATACCAACTGCAACTGCCACCAACATTAAGAGCATGTTTGAAGAATTATATTCTTAGATCACTACAACGATTGAAAACCATGCACCACTAAAAAAATTAACTAGAAAACAAACTCGATTGCGGAATAAACCGTGGATCACAAAAGGCTTGCTGAAATCTATAAAAAGAAAACAAAAAATGCATAAAACTTATTATATAAATGGTTCGACTGATGAGCGAAAGTTTTATAAATCTTACTGTAACACTCTAACCAGAATAAAAACTGTGGCTAAAAAATTATTCTATAAGACCCAGTTTGATGTGCATAAGCATGATCCAAAAAAAACCTGGGACACTTTACGTACCCTTCTACCAGCAAAACCTAACGCTCAAACACCAACAAGTATTAGTGTTAATAGTATGTCCCTATCTGATCCTATACTTATTGCTGAAGCATTTAATGAACATTTTGCTAGGATTGGCAAAACTCTGATTAATAAATTTAATGTTAATCACGGCAATGCATATCTATCCTATTTGAAGCATTCTTCTTTTTACCTGTATCCCACAACACCAGCTAAAATATTTAGACTTATTACCCTACTCTAGATCAACAAAGCCAATGGTCATGATGATATACCTCCCTATTTTCTTCGAATTGCTGTCAATACGCTTGCTCTTCCTCTATCATCCATCCTCAATCAATTTCTACTTCTGGTATCTTTCCTGACAAATTAAAAATTGCCAAGGTTGTACCCGTGTATAAAAATGGGAGTAGTGATCAGCTCGGTAACTATCGACCAATTTCACTTTTGGCGTCTCTATCCAAAATATTTAAAAGAATAATATTTAACAGAATGACTTCCTTTCTAAAGCGTAACAACACCATTACACCTACGCAATTTGGCTTCAGACAGAACCATAGCACATTACACTCAATTCTTGATCTGACCACCAGTTGCCTAGACAATATCCATAATAAACAATGCTCTGCCCTTGTGTTCTTGGATATCAAAAAAGCTTTCGATTCAGTTTCCCATGAAAAACTTATCAAAAAATTGGATCATTATGGCATTCGTGGAATTGCAAATTGTATGCTGAGTTCATATTTAGATAATCGTAAGCAATATGTTTCTTTCAATAATATAAATTCTTCTACAGAAAACTTTAAATGTGGAGTACCACAGGGATCTATTTTCGGTCCTCTTTTGTTTCTGATTTACATAAACGATCTTCCAAATTGTTTAAAAACTGACCCCAGATTTTTTGCTGACGATACTGCGTTACTGATTGATGGAAAAAACTTTGCTGACGTGGAAAGTGTAACCAATAGCGAACTTTCTCATATATCATGTTGGGTGATTGCAAACAGTTAGACCGTAAATCCTAAAAAAACTCTTGCGTTATTAATTTCACCACAACTACGAAATGATTGTAGCAGTCCACAAGTTACGCTTACTCTCAAAAGCGAAATGATCAACACCACAGAAACTGCGAGATACTTAGGAATTATAATTGACAGTAAATTTAAATTTCAATCTCATATTGCGTTACTTGAAAAAAAATTGGCTCGTTCTGTTGGAATTCTAACAAAACTAAGTCTTTTCCTTCCACAAGAAGCATTACTGAACTTATATTATTTCCTCATACATTCGCAATTGCTATACGCACTGCCAGTTTGGTGTGCAACATACAAAACATATTTAATCAAAATAAAAAGATTGCAGAATAAAGCAATTCGAGGTGTCACTAAAAAAAAGTACATTGTACGTATCACACCTCAATACAAGAAATTGCAAATATTAAAGTTAGATGATTTATTTATCTTAGAAATTGCCAAATTAATGTATCTTTTTATTCCTAACAAAATGCCTGATAGATTTAAAAACTACTTTATGTATTCTACTGATGTATTTTCCTACTCTACAAGTAACTCCAAGACAAACCAGTTGTTATACTTCACTCACTATTCAACTAATAGAACACAACGTTCGTTTAAATACTTGGGTGTTAAGATATGGAATTCTATTCCTCAAAACATCAAGCAACATTCTACGTATCGAAATTTCAAAAATTCGTACAAATATTGCCTTGTTAGTAATTACAAATAACGTTCTTGGTATGTTATTGCTATTACTTCAATTGACGCTACAGTATTGCGATTATACAGCTAACTTTTAATCGAAAAAATATCCATTCTTTGCATAAAAGGCTTTTGATATTTATGTGGGCTATTCAATAATTGCAATAATAGGGCTGCTGCTTGACTTAAAGACCTATGGTCCCTTCGCAGTAGCCTGTTGCTCCTCTTTTTTTCCAAATTGCGTCAGTTAAATGTATGGTTATTGATGTTATTATGAGCAACGAATAAAATTCTGTTCTGTTAGTTTATGACGTAGTAGTTTTGCTGTGCTACGCAGACGATTTTACGCCAAATGTTTATGGGTGGAAGCATCTAGGGTTCTTTGCATTATCACCTTGACTTGTTTAAACATGGCCTTCCAAGCACCACCCTGCAGTGGTGTACGCAGGATTTTTCAATGGGGGGGTTCAGTGACGTCACATCGTGATGACGTAAAGATACTGCATTACAATTACAGTAGTTTAGAGGTATTAAAGTGCATCGTATTGTAATGTTTCCAGCCTAAATTGCAGTTAACCATGATAAAGCTATATAATGGCGTAACTAAGGAAACAAAGATATTTCATTCACACTTTTGCTTAATGCTTTGCGTTTCATTTAAGGAGAGAAAAGGTTTCACACAAACTCAAGCTGGCAGGCCGTGGTTAAAAATTTCCTGAAAAAATTTTAGTGGAAATCATTTCTGGGCCATAGGAAGGTTAATTGACTAAAGTAGGCTGGCTAGCTGTCGCAACGTCACAAACAGGGTGCACCCAGGGGGTAAAACAAGCAATTCTTTCCCTCCAAAAAAACTTTTTTCCAGAACCAACATTAATATAAACAACGCATATAGGCTAAACCCTGTTATAAACAGTCAATATACTGTACACTCATTATGAAGGGGGCAGTTTCTCGCTTGAAGTTTGAAAAGTGAAGATATTGGAGCATAAGAAAAAACTGCCCTTTCTACCAAAACGTTTTCAAACTAACATAAATTATGCGCGAGAGGAATCCCTAATCATCCGATTAAAGTAAAAAACAGCGTCGATACTATCTAAGCATTTTTCTGCCAAATCACAGCGTCTATATCAGATGCTTTCAAACACGTAATTGGGATCTCTATGGGAAACGAAGAACTCTAGCTCCTGAGATAGTCAGCTTACGATACGAGAAAACAATGTTGTCTCTCCCCTCGTTCCGCCCCTAGGCCTTTTCAAATCTTTCGTTGGTCCATGGTCGTCTTTGGCAGTATTTTTATCTTACTTTTGGCACTTAGAGCAGTGTCAGTTTAGTTTTGTATATTTCAACAAATTTCTCAAAAAACCGGGCGATTATAGCGTGGTCTTGAAAGATTTCACTATCGATGCGGAAGGTTTGGGACTCAATTCCTAGGCCGGTCAAATAGGACACAGTGTAGCCAACGGCTCGCAACCGCTGCGACGTTTCTTTGGAGCTGCGTTGCCCAAGCGCTAAGCCGCGGAGTCAGGCCCTCCCACTCGCTGCCACGTTTCGGTACAACAACGAATTTAATGAAACGAGTATAATCAAGATTTGATTTGATTAAAAAAAAAAATTTGTGTGCAGCCATAGTTACTGCAGATACACCGCAATTAAGGAAACTCCTACTTCTTTATGGTTTCACAGCAACATCAATGACAAAAATGCACTTCAAGCAAAACACAACAGAAAAGGTGGACTACCGGGTACCGGTATTGTAGCATTGCAACGTAATCAGTGCTCGAGTTGTAAAAACACTCATGGGGGGATGGTACAACTTTTCACACAGACGTAAAGAGGGATGATCATTGTACTTGTAAGGGAATGGTTTACACTAAAATGTTTTGTGGGGGATGGTGTTGTTTGGGATGAAAACATGATAACAATTTCGGCAAGCTCCGCACGAAGAAAAGTCGGCTCGTTTTAAAAAAGAAAGGTTTCATTTTTTCTGCAATTGTCAATGGGGAAGGGGAGTGCTGACTCCCGACCTGTGCGAACGTCACTAGGGCCCATCTCTTCGCGCTTGGGTAACACAGAAACGTCGCAGCGGTGGCAAGCCATTGGCGACACTGTGCCGATTTGACCATCCCGGGAATGGAACCCCAGACCTTCCGCACCGATAACCTGTGCGCTTAACAACTGAGCTAACCGCCGGTACCGGCCCAAAAATCAAACCCAAAACCTCCCGCGCCGATGCGTTTAAGCACTACGCCAACCAGCCGGTTTGGCTCAAAATTATGACATCGCAAGCGGAACATCTGCCTGCGTTGCAACCGTTCTCTTCCAAGAATGTCTTCTGTGCTGAAACGTTGTCTTGTCCAGCCATAGCCGTTGAGAACAATGTAATTATGACATCACAGCACGACTCCAGCTTTATTGCCCATTGACCTTGTGCAGGCTTGCATTTTGAGCCAGCCATTGGTTCAAGCGCTACACACCAGAATAGTTTGACTACCGGTATTATTGCATCACAATGAAAGTTTCTCGAGATTATACAGGCAATTTGATATAGCACAGAAAAACACAATCTCTGTATGAAAAACGCTGATCGGTTCAAAAAAGAGCGGTTTTTAATTTTTTCCAATGGTCAATGGGGGGGGGGGGGAGTTTGACCCCCGTGCGTACGCCACTGCCACCCTGAGATGGTGCATAAGGTGGAATAAATTTCCACTGAATGCCTCTCTAATGAAGAGAGTTTTTCAATTCAGGTGCCTTCAACAATGCGGGTAACGACTCAGCAGCCGCCGGAAGCGTGGAGCCGTTATCAAAATAGGCTGTTTCTACTCTTCCCCGAAGATTATTAAAACGACTGAAAACTAGCAGAAAATCCTTCACAGATAAAGACGTCATCTCCTCATGTGTATCTCGTATCTAATTGATGACATCACAACAATAAGCAATACGGCATGAAAATCAATAATTATTTAACAAAAAGTTATACACGAATGGAGCATCATTTTTGTAAAATATTTGTTAATTTTCGTACCGTATTGCTTATTGTTGTGATGTCATCAATTAGTCATAATTGTAATTGTGGAACCGTAAAGTTAAATTTTACTAAAAAATGAGATAGCTAGTGTTATGTCCAAATAGTTAATCCATTGTTCAATTGTGACACTTTAACGCATTACGTCATAATCGTGTTTACTTGCTTCGTACTTGCTTTGATTTGGGTTTGTCGTTTAATTGAGCGCAGCAGTTAGTCTACAGTGCATCGTAATTTCCCAGTTGTTCATAATTAGTAGTGAGTATTAGTTGGAGGATGTTGGTTATTATTAAGGTAATGTTGAGCATTGTTTATGTTTAGGGTTGTCTATCTGCGGCCGTAGTCAATCACCGCAGAAATTGCGATTGCATTCTATTTGAGTAAGCTGATTTTCAAATGTCTGTAAATAATAATTTGAATTGAACTCTGAATTGGAAGTTTGCTACTGATAAAAAGCTAATCTCTGTTAGGTAGCAGGAGGCAGCCTGTAGTTACCCGTAGGTACTGGATCCTACATTGGATTTCTGCGTATCTAGTAACTGGGACAAGATTTCTGTCAGTTTGCTGGGTGACGCAGCTAGTTGTTTGGAGTTGTTCTCAGTCTTGCTGGAAGACTAGAGTTTGTGCAGGGCTACGGCGTTCTGGGGCTTAGCCTGCTGGTTCTCGATTCGTCAACTGACTTTGTTGTAGAGTTGGTCTTGGTTAGGCTGTTGTTGTCAGCAATTAGTTTTTGTACTGGCATATCTGGTTGTCGGTTCCTTAGTCAGCTAGTGTAGCTCAGTTTTGGTTCGGATTTCTGCGTCTGGATACGGGATTTCTGTTGGTCGACTGGGTTACAAATTGGTTAGCTATACTATGTCGAGTAAGAGTGCGCCTGGGTGTTCTTATTCTCAAGTTGCTGATTGTAGTGCATTCGTTGAGCAGTGGGCCTCACGATGCGAAGCTTATGTTAGATTAACAAAGGATTTAACTAAGTTGAGTAATCAGTTAGAGGAACTGATGAAGTCACAAGTCGAGTACCCTCGAGTTATCAATGTCAAAGAAGAATTTGATGATATTTATGCAGAATGTCTCCGCTGCTTTGAAAAAGCCTCTAGCGTTATACCGGATGATGCCATTTATGAAAGGGAGAGAAGTTTAGTCTCCAAATGGAGAAAGGATATGATAGGTAAGAAAGTGGAGTTGGAGCAGGCCTTCGACGCTTACTTACAAGCGGAAACAGACGCTGGACTTTCTCGAAACTCTAACTTCGGTTCTCATGAAAGTCGTATCCAGCTACTTGAGCTACAGTTTGCCCAAGTCGAGATGGAAGAGGAACAGGAGCTGGAGCGCATAAACATTGAAAGGGAGAAAAGGCTTCTTGACATCGAACAAAAGGAAAGACTGTGGGAAGCGAAAAAACGAAGTTTAGATGCTAAGCGAAAGATTAAAGAAGCAATGCTTGCAGAGAATAGGAGTCGTTCTGGTGCATCTTATGGATCAAGGCGTTACGTTCAAGAAAAATCAGTGAAAGCTCCTGTACTTCTTGAGCCGACTGGTATTGGCACCACGGACTGTAAGTTAGATTGTAAAGGCGGTGAGGTAGACCAGAATTTTGTGGCTGATGCAAGAAAACTTCTTGTTCAGGAACTAAAGCCTACATTCGAGAAGTTGATGGCAAAATCATCTCAACCTCATGTGGGTCAAATGAGTCTCATAGGTCAATGTCCCTCAGTGGGGCCGGCGCTTAATCTGCCAAGTCTTGCAAGATGTCAAGGGTCTATGGTTGAAAGCTCTAAGAAGGAAGACTTATCTTTGCGGAAGGGCCAAAGCATCGTGGAGGATGTCCAATGTACCCTGGCTGAAGCAATAAGAGAAGCGAGATTTGGGTATTCTCGCCCGAAGGTAGAAATCGAGAAATTTGACGGAAATCCGTTAAAGTACTTTCAGTTCATGCATAGTTTGATGCGCATGTTGAGAGTTGCTATAAGGATAATGGACGCAAATTGGATTTGATGTTTAGCCTGTGCATAGGAGAAGCGCACAGAGCGATTGAAGGCTGTCTTTATTTACCTTGTGACGTCGGCTACCCAGAAGCGAGAAAACGTTTAGAAGAGCGTTTTGGTCAGAAGCCAGTGATTGTTGAGGCTTACGTGGACAAGTTGACTAGTGGTCCACCTATACGAGAATCTGACTCGCAAGCAATATGTGCATTAGCGGATGAGGCTTTCAATTGCTTCATGACTTTGAAGGGATGGGATTGCGCAGCGTGTTTAAACCTCCAAGAGAACATCTGAAAGGTCTATTCACGTTTTCCATTGAGCATGAGGGAAAGATTTGACGACATCTGTTGCCTATTGTATAAATAGGACAATCTCCCTACTTTTCAGAACTTGGTCAACTTCTTGCAAAACGAAGCGGCGAGGTCGAATTCTTACTTGAAGAGACAACATCAACAAGTAGCTGCTAAGGAAAGACAGTCTGTGTCGAGATTCAACATGCCCAGAAAACACAACCGGGTAAATACTGTGTCAGCCAAGGAAACTCGAAGGAGTTTCGGCTCAGCAAACGCGTCTTCAACTTCCAGAGGAATTAAGTGTGCTGATTGTGGACAGGACCATCCCCTGTGGCAGTGTGATTCCTTCAAGAAGAAATCAGTTGCTGAGCGTAAGGCCGTGGTGAAGAAAGGTCCCTGTTTTAATTGCTTAAGTTCTTTGCACCAGGTTGCACATTGTAATGCAAGGTTTTGCTGCAAAATCTGTGGAAAAAGGCATCATACTCTTCTTCACGACCCTCCAGGAAATAATTCAGATCAGTCTGCAGCAGCTGCTCAAGAGCAGCCTAGTTCAAGTGGTATTGTGGCGTTTTCGTATCGTAATAAGAGGAACTTGAAGAGAGTGAAACGATTTAAAGTGGTTCCGGTGCGAGTTTCTGGTGGGAATTCAGAGCATGCAACTTTGACGTATGCTTTCATGGATGATGGCTCGGATTCCAGTTTGTGCGCAAAAAGTTTGGCCAAGAGGCTCAACCTTTCGGAGTCCTCACGTAGTTGTGAACTTATCACCACTAATGCGACATCTAATCACAAAGTGTTGTCCGATGCCTTACGCATTCAGGGTATTAATGAGTTGAACAGCTTCAGCTTCAAGGAAGTGATACTGGTTGACAAAATTACTGATGTTTCACAAAGTATACCGACGAAGGAAGTTGCCAAGCTGTATTCACATTTGAGTGATATTGAATTTCCTGAAATAAACACTGATGAAGTGGAACTCCTTCTTGGGAATGACGTTCATGAGGCGTTTCGGATTACAGAGCAGCGTTGCGCAGAGTATGGTGAGCCGTTTGGACTCCACACAGCCTTGGGCTGGACTTTATTTGGTTCAGACTATTCGGATAATGCTAGAGATGAAACTTGCCTGAGTGCGAGTGATGACGTCATTCGTGTTCAGTTCCTTCATAAATCGGACGCTGAGGATGAGTGCAATCAAATCTTGGAGATTATGAATCAGGATTTTAAGGATCTCGATGAGGATTATGGGGTAAAGCCCTCTGTGGAAGACAAGTTGGCTGTAGAGAAAATGGAGAAGAGTCTGAAAAAGGTTGGAAATCATTACCAGATTGGATTGCCGTGGAAGGAGGACCATTCTGTACTGCCAACTAACAAAGCAATGGCTTTGAGAAGGTTAAACTACTTGAAACGAAGATTTGAAAAAGATCCGGAGCTGTGCAGAAATTACAAAGAAAAAATGCAGGAGTATCTGGAACTTGGCTATGCCCAACGTGTCACCGAGGATGCCGAAGAAGTGAAAGATCCCATTTGGTATATTCCGCACCACAGCACCGGCTCCAAATTCAGAATTGTATTTGATTGTGCGGCAAAGGCAGAAGGATGTTGTTTAAATGATAAGCTTTTGAGTGGGTCGGATCAAACAAGTAGTTTGTTGAGTGTCTTATTGCGCTTCAGGGAGGAGCAAGTTGCCTTTGTGGCGGATATTAAGGCTGTGTTCTTGCAAGTGCTTGTGGATCCCAGGGATAGGAATGCGTTGAGATTTTTGTGGTGGCCTGAACATAATACTAAGGCTTTGCCTGTCGATTACCAAATGAATGTTCATATATTTGGCGCGACTTCGTCGCCGAGCGTAGCTGGGTTTGCATTGCGCAAAACTGCACAGGATAATCTTTCGTCAGCAGATGAAGCAACAATTTCGACTGTTCATGAAAATTTTTATGTGGACGATCTTCTTAAAAGTGTACCCACCATAAAAGAAGCTATCGAGTTGATATCTCAATTGCGCGACCTGTTATCCAGTGGAGGATTCCATCTCACTAGATTCCTAAGTAATCAAAGGGAGGTAGTTGACTCTGTTCCACTTGATTGTAGAGCAAATTCACTTCAAGATATCAGTTTTAATGAGCTTCCTACAGAAAAAACTCTTGGAGTGTATTGGGATGCTGCATCGGACTGTTTCAAGATTGTGGTAAAAGTTGTGGAAAAACCTGCGACACGTCGTGGCATCCTTTCTATGGTGAGTCAGGTATTCGATCCGTTAGGGTTTGTTCAACCGTTTGTTTTGCCCATAAAGAAGCTATTACAAGAGGCTGGTTATGATAAACTTAGCTGGGACGAGGAAATTGGGTACAGCCAATTGAAAGTTTGGGAAGAATGGTTGAATTCAGTTGTGATGTTGGAAAGGCTGGTGCTTTCTAGGTGCCTTAAGTCACCAACTTTTGATGTACGTTCGTTGCAGCTTCATATGTTTTGTGATGCATCAAATTTAGGTTATGGTGCAGTCAGTTACATCCGAACTGAGACAGATAATAGCGAAGTGCACGTAGTTTTTGTGATGGGTAAATCTAGAGTTTCTCCTGTGCGACCTATTAGTGTTCCGCGGTTGGAACTTACTGCAGCTGTCGTTTGCGTAAAGATGTCTAAATTGATTCAGTGTGAATTGGGCTACAAGTTTGATCGAATCGTTTACTGGACTGATTCCACCACGGTTTTGCACTACATCCAAAATGAAAGCAGTAGGTTTAAAGCGTTTGTGGCTAATAGAGTAGATGTTATACACCAATTTTCAGAAGTTTCGCAGTGGCGACATGTTGACACCAAGCAAAATCCCGCTGACATTGCTTCACGTGGGCTGATGCCAAAGCAAATTTCGCTAGTTGATTTGTGGATAAATGGGCCTCACTTTTTGTTATTGCCAGAAAATGATTGACCTGTGCAACCTGAATGTTTGACTACTTTGAATAATGCTGATGCCGAGTTTAAAAGGTCTGTAAGTTGTGTTGCTACTAGGCTCATTGTTGATCCCATAATAAAAATTATTGATCACTATTCTAGCTTAAATCGTTTGCTAAGAGTTGTTGCTTGTTTTTTACGTGTTAAAGCGTATTTGATGACCAAATGTTGTGCTAAACATTTACAGCATAAACCTGTGTTTGACGTTAGTATAGCGTTTACTGCAAAAGAGCTTGACAGTGTTCTGCTCGAGCTTGTAAAATATGTACAAATGAATGTTTTTTCTGATGCTTTTGATGTGTTGCCTGTATTTTCGCATTTTGTTTCTGACCCCAAGTTATTGACTGGTAAGAGATTGTGTAGATCGCCTAGTATGAATGCCTTAAGCAAACTGAACCCAGTTAACGTGAACGGTATTTTGTATGTGGGCTGACGATTACTGTATTCTTCGTTGCCTGAGGGTCAAAAACACCAAATGATATTGCCTAGCAAAGGGCATTTGACCCAGTTGATTGTTCAGTTTTATCATGATCGCGAAGGACATTGTGGTACTGTACATGTTCTTTCTGCGATAAGAGAACGTTTTTGGATATTGAAGGGATAGGCTACTGTGCGTAAAGTGCTAAAGGACTGTAGACAATGTCGACTCTGGAAATCTAAGCCTGGATGTCAGATGATGGCGCCTTTGCCTCTAGCCCGAATCACTCCAGGCAATCCCCCATTTCAGAACGATGGCGTAGATTACATGGGGCCTCTTTCTGTGAAAATGAGGCGAAACCAGGTAAAACGATATGCATGCGTTTTTACATGCATGGCCACACGTGCTGTGCATATTGAAATGGCGTACTCATTAGAGACTGACTCATTTTTTAACGTGTTCCAAAGGTTTTGTAGTCGTCGTGGTAGACCCGCCATTGTGTTTAGTGATAACGGCATAAATTTTACTGGTGCGGAGAAAGAATTGCGTTACTGTTTGGAACGATGGAATCAATCTCAGATACATGATTCGTTGTGTCAACAGGGTATTGAATGGAAATTCTCTCCTCCTGGTGCTAGTCATCAGGGTGGGGTTTGGGAAAGGGTTGTTCGATCTGTACGGAAGATTATGAGGAGCTTAGTTGGTGAAAGATCGTTGGATGATGACACTCTATGCACGCTGTTAGCGGAAATCGAAAGGATACTCTACAACCGTCCATTGACACCTGTCAGTGATGATGCGCATGATTTGGCTGCGTTAACCCCCAATACGATTATCCTTGGAAGGGTTGATTCGTCTTTACCTCCTGACCAATTTTTGAAAGCAGATGGTTATCGCAGGTCTTGGCGTTTGGTGCATGTGTTGGCAAATCGTTTTTGGGAGCGATGGATAAAAGAATACATCCCCACACTACAAATCAGACAGAAATGGTTAACGCCTGAACGCAATTTGCAAGTTGGAGACCTGGTTCTGCTTGTGGACGAGAATACTAAACGGGGAAACTGGCCCAAAAGTCTAATCATTGAGTGCCTACCGGACAAATGTGGTTCAGTTCGACGTGTGAAGGTGAAAACCGCGTCCAATGTGTATGTGAGAGACATTCGTAAACTGTGCTTGTTGGAGGCAGTGGAATAGAGTTGTGGTTATGGTTTGTGATGTGTTACGTGTACTTTAATTGGTTCGTTGTGCCGTAGGCCTATTCGTTTTATGCTTTGACTTTTTGTTTTGGCTTTGAAACTGGTTGAATTAAAAATTGGTACTCGTTTTGAATTAATCAAGTGTTAAATATGACTTAAAATGATGTGATTGAATTGCAATTAGCGGAGGCTACTGTGTTTCGCTAGAAATCACTATTTGTCCATAAATATTTTGTAAAATTACCCCGTTTGTGTAATTTTGGGGGCCGGTATGTTATGTCCAAATAGTTAATCCATTGTTCAATTGTGACACTTTAACGCATTACGTCATAATCGTGTTTATTTGCTTCGTACTCGCTTTGATTTGGGTTTGTCGTTTAATTGAGCGCAGCAGTTAGTCTACAGTGTATCGTAATTTCCCAGTTGTTCATAATTAGTAGTGAGTATTAGTTGGAGGATGTTGGTTATTATTAAGGTAATGTTGAGCATTGTTTATGTTTAGGGTTGTCTATCTGCGGCCGTAGTCAATCACCGCAGAAATTGCGATTGCATTCTATTTGAGTAAGCTGATTTTCATGTAAATTAATGTCTGTAAATAATAATTTGAATTGAACTCTGAATTGGAAGTTTGCTACTGATAGAAAGCTAATCTCTGTTAGGTCGCAGGAGGCAGCCTGTAGTTACCCGTAGGTACTGGATCCTACAGCTAGGCTAGAGGTAAGTCAGTTTCAGCATTTATTAGTATTTTTGTGATTTTATTGCAACCAATATTTGCCGTGTAGTTTTTCAATGATCATTAATTCATTGTAGATCCTGAAGAGGGCGTTATGAAATCACTGAAAACGTTTGATTAGTTACATTTACCTGTACCTTAAACATGTTAAACCCAGTGGTGTTCTTAGCACTAAGTGCTTTGTGGTTTGTAAAAAGCACCTCTCTACGGAGGTTATTGTGTACAAATTGATTGATTGATTTTTTTATCTTTATACTCCTATCACGAGAAAGCGACGGAGGCGCTATGTTTAGGACTACCCCAGACTCGCTTAGGAGTTGCCTTTGTTTCCGAGTTTTCCAATTGAATTATGCTTCTGACTTCTTTAATTCGCTGCTTGCTAGATTCCACCAAGCAGAAATAATTAGGCTATCATCGTGAAGCATCTTATCCAAGGACGCAACTACGACAGGGGCGTATTCTCCAGAGGTTCAAGGAGTTCAGCGCACACCCTGCGATATCTCAGGCGCACGCGTTGATTACATTTGACTAAAATATTTGGATTTTCTCGTCTTTAAGGCTCGTTTACATTTGGCGTAAAATCGTCTGCGTAGCGTAGATTTTTTTATTTATTTAAGGAATTTCAGCGTAGATACAAATCAGCATCTCAGCGTAGATTTTCAGCTTAAAAAATTTACTTTTTTATTAAATTTTCACGCGGACGCTATTGCGAGTTTAGCGTAGAAAATCATTTTGCTATCAGGTACTAGTAGGTCCTCTTGCTAAGACTAGCAAAGCAGGCATAGGCTTGTTGGAAAAAGCTTTGTTTAGGGTACAAATTTGTCACCAGCCTATGGGCTAGTGAAATAAACTTATTGCTTAGCGTTTTACTTCAGCCTAGTCAGAGAGTTGTACCGTATGAGGTTAGCCTTACCACAGCTTTTTTGCCAGACCTACCGTAGGTATTTGACAACGGTTGAAATACTCAAGATAAAACTGAGTGATTTATAGCAAGTTTGACTTTTCCAATTACTTAAGGTACCACTACCACGTACCAGTAGCTTTATCTCTGTTGCCTTACAGCTTAGCCTTTGACCATTTTGGTCGGGGCATTCTTCGAACACAACCTGAACTGAGGATACAGCTGATACAGCTCAAGAAATCACAAAAATATGCATGTGTGTGACTTGGAATAAAGCTGTAGTCAGTGTGGTGTTCCGGTAATATGTTGAACCACAGGAATATACGGACTGTGGTTATACAGCAGAACTACCCGACTTTCATGTTATATTTAATCTTTGTTCAATCTAGACGTGAAGTACCAGTAGCTATGCAGCTTGTGCACTGTCCATAATCATAGTATGGTTTGCTAGACTGCTACTGATAACTGACACTGTGGTTGCAGCAAAAATGGCGGAAGCATTTCTAAAGTGGGGGGCCCAAAAGCCCAAGTTTTTACCCAATATCAATCAAGTGAAGATCAAAGAAAGGGTCATCACGTCTGCAGATGCCCGATTTTTTATTTTTTTGCCCAAAATCGTGTGAAGACCGAAAAAAATCATTATGTCTGCAAATCCCAATTTTTGCCCAAAATCGAGTGAAGAAAACCAAAAACAAAAGGTTATCATGTCTCGAGATGCCCAACACGTACGATAAAGTAGGGCCCCCCAGGGCCTCCCCTGCTGCCTGAAAAAAAGTGGGGGACCAGGGCCCCAAGTAACATCTACTATCAGCCCCCAGGTTCGATTAGGGCAGGTTTGGCAAGGATGAGGTTCGGTTAGGATTAAATTTAGTTGGGGTTCGGTTCACTTACAACCCTAACCGAACCCAATCCTAACCAAACCTACCGGTAATCCTAATCGAACCTGGAGGCTGATACACTAGACGTTACCCCAAAGCCCCCCCCCCCCACTTCTGCCACCTATAGGTTGTAGGGCTATTGGGTATGTACAGGGGCGCCTAGAGAAATTTCGGGCCGAGGGGCAAAAATTTCGTTTGGGCCTCTTGGTCAGTGGTGCTCCAAAATCAAGCGATGAGGAAAGAAAAGGTCATAGCGTCCACAGATGTTCAAATTTCGGCCCGAAATCAAAAAAACATTATCGCCTGTGGCAAAGCTAGAAACTTTAAAAGGAGGGGGTCATAATTTCCACATTTTTTTCAAGCGTATTTTTTTTCGGCAGAACAAATTTGAAGCTGATTGAGAAAAACAAAAGGGGGCATGCTCCTCCGGAAAATTTTTGAAAATTTACGCTGTAATGGCTATTTTAGTGCTTTTTGAATAATTTCAGGCAAATTTTGTTCGAATTTTTTGACCCTTATATTGAGTGCTTCGTCAAATATGACGCATTTTGTTCGCACATTTTCAATTATGCGTGCTTAAGGCGTAAGGCTTATTGCTATCAAAGAGGATCAAAATTACGGAAAAATTGTATACATCAAAAACATGTTTGAAAATGGCTGGTGGGAGGATGCATACCCCTCATCCTACCCCCCTTGATCCGACCCTGGCCATAAGCTACGGAAACCATTAAAAGGGTATGGCATATTTCAGTCACTTGGCACCATTGGTTTTGTTATTTTTTACTAAAAAGCAGAGTCAAAAGGGGGGGGGGGGTGCATAGCACAATTGCACCCCCTAAATACACTAGTGGCGTCCGTAGGCCGTAGTTTTGCATTCTATTTTGACAATTCTGAAATCAGGGCCCCTCTGTGTCTCCGGGCCCCCGGGCGATGACCCATTTTGCCCCCCCCTCTCGGCGTGCCTGGGTGTGTACACATGTTGTCCTAACCAGCTAAAGAGCTAATTGCTCAAGTCTGCCCAAAGACTATATACGTAATGACTGGAAACTCTTGTTTGATTTATTACGTCACAGCATCATTTGTGTACAAAAGGTCTTTCACTCCGTTCCGCTCTGATGCATATGAAGAAAAACCGAGACGCCAAGACCTTTTGCATGCATTTTTCGCGCCAAATGCATTATTTTTGGACAAAATTGGTCATAAAACTTTAAAAAATCACAAAAAAAGAGTTGAATGTACGTTACAGGTGCAAGAGAAGATTACGAACTTCAACCAGGCGCTTTTAATCAGACGAAGACAAATTTAATGGTATTTATCCTGTTGACTTAGCCTGAAAAACGGGAAAGCTTAAAATCTACAGTTCAGAGTTTTGAAGAGGCTAGAATGTGGTTAAGTTAAAGGTGTAGCAGTCTCGAGAATAAGAACGAAAATCAGAATTTGATATTTAAAAATAGACAACACGGTATTTTGCAACATTTTAAGTTGATTTTGACTGCTAAAGCTGATTCAACTAGTCTAGTTGTTTTCCGTAAGTTCAAGAGAATGATTAGCCTAGTCAGTGCCTACCGTATGGTTAGTAATCAGAGAATGTACCGGTAAACGGTTTGCCAGGTAAAATTGTCTTAATTGAAAGTTTTTGCAGAAGTTAAATTATTTGCAGAAATTTTATGAAGGCCTGATGGAAGCTTACCTTCTTCTGTGCCTATTCCTGGTAGCCTACTCTTTTTCGCTGTTCGCTAGTTCATGAATTGTGAAAGGCACTTAGATTTAATAGGGAAACTTTAAGAACTTCTTTAGCAAATTTTAGCAGTCTGTGTTGGGTTTGTTTTTGTCAATAGACTACTAACGTACTGTATTAATTAGGCAGCTCAGATGGCCGAGTGGTAAGAGCGTTTACCTCAAGAGCTGTAGACTTGGGTTTGTTTCCGAGTCGGGTCAAATTAATGACTTTAAAATTGGTATTCACAGCTTTCTTGCTTGACGCTCAGCATTAAAGAGACAGTGTGAAGATCAAGCCGGTAAGTTTATTTGTTGTGCCGTTGGGAGAGGCACTCAGCGGGATTCCCCCATCTTGGTGTAGTAGACAGATGGCTGCATGACAACTCCTAAGCGAACTGGTTATATCGCTTTCTCGTGATAGGAGGATAAGCATGCAACAAAATATAGAAAATAAAAACAGCTTGGCAACTGACTAAATTGTTAGTTTTCATTGGTAAATTTTATTGTGGTTTCCTTCTCTTGCATTTAGCTTTCAGATTACTGGTAGCATAAATGGTGTAATTTTTGTATGTGCCAATTGAAGTTGCAATTTTGATAATTTCATGTCTCGAAAGACCCCCCAAGGTATCTGACATTTGGCCTCAAAAAATTTTCACTGCAAAACTGTGCGAAACGCCTTTGGTCATGTTAAAATTATAGCCAAGCACCACAAACCTAACCTGCCAGGATGTGTCGTTTACCGTTGTAACTTTAAGCAACATTCTCAATGACAAACATATACCGCAAAAAATGCAAAAACCGATTTGTCAGATACAGTAGAAGAGGACAAAAAAGTGTTCTGAAGAGTTTGTCAGATGAAAGAGCTTTTTTGTCTTGTGCGGCATTACGAATGCTGGTGAAGATGTGCTTGGCAAAACAAGAAAAACGTAAATCCTACCAAATGACGAATATGCAAGAAGTGTTAGTTTCCGACAATGATCTCATTTTGTAATGGATTTCTTCCCAGGCAAACCATATCTCCGCCAACCATTTGAAGTTACTTTTAATCGGCCTCTGAAAGTAGAGTGGAACCTCCTGATATGCATGTTTGGAAGAAAAGCAATTGCTAAAGGAAATAAAACAGACATTGGTAACCCACTTAATACTTCCCGTAAAACCACTTACCGCTCTAAAAAATTTTTTTACTGCCGATTACATGTGTTATGTGTAGGATGATAGGCCTACAGTTTAATAGGTTATGTTCTAGTGGTGAATAGTGACGTACCTGCTTGAAAGCTGGGGGTTATGCTAAAGGCATGTCTCAAATAATTTAAATAATAATCGAGCGTTGCGTCTTTACATCGTCCCATATGTGACTGCTGGCGTCATCATTGCTACAAAAACCTGTGATGACAAGTAAAACCCTGGCATTCTCATCCCTACAATCAATTGCAATTTAACGTTGCTGAGTTGCTGAACTTTTGAAGAAAATGTAAATTAGCATAAAAAAGAATCGTAAAGATACTGGCGTAATGCACCCTGCTAAATTTGAAAAAAATATCTCTCTTAAGGTGTGCACTTATGTGAGTGCTTTTGAGTCGGAATCAACTTTTTAATTCGTGCTAATATTTTAATATATTCAGTCTGAAAAAGTAAAAAAAACAGTAAAAAGTCTTTTGTTCCCGTATCAGCTTCCGTTTAAATTCGAATACAATAAATGTAGGACTAAAATAACTTAAAAATGACAATTCTTAACAGTGGACGTTTTGACGTCATAGATTCACCTGTGATTATGAGCAGTGCAAGTAAGGCAGTTTTATCGCAAATAATAAAGCCAAAACAAATTGATACATATTCAAATGAAAATTTTTGGTTAAGTTTCACTAACCATTATCAATCTAAAGAAAATTACAGTCACTGAGAGTAACACACTTAGAGAAGGCAGTTTTGTTTTCTTTCATTTTTACTCTGCCTAGCTTACATTGCTGATGATGACAGCTGAATCTACGTAGTGGAAACGTTGAGTTTTGTGAACTATTTACTGTTTTTTATGTTCCTCGTTTACAAACTTAATCTATCGCCTAATGTTTAATGGACCTTTGCTCTGTCCCATTTCATGCACCATATTGCAGTGGATTATATGCTTCTCACCTTCTCCACAATAATAATAACATTTAGTAAACGCCTCCATATTCTCCACCCAGGTGAGGAAGTTATAAACCCTCAGCGTTCGATTCCCCTCTCCATAGTTCTTTCTCTTCTCGTTGTGTTCTGTGCTTACGTCGGCATATCGACCGTCCTCACCCTGATGGTCCCCTACTACGTTCTCGATGTGGGAGCTCCATTGCCCCGCGCCTTCGATGTGGTGGGTTGGAACTGGTCCGTTTATCCGCTTGCTATTGGTGCAACTTGTGCTTTGTCGTCGAGGTAAAAAAATAAATAATTGTAATTAAATTTTTTTTGCATTAAAAATTATTAGTTAAATGAAATTAATATTAGCATAATATTAGCGACGGAGAGAGGGCATTTACTGCCAGTAATGCCCTTCAGCAAAAAATAACAAATGTTGCTAACCCACTGAAATATAGTTGATGGCCCACTTTTAACATTCCCCGATACGCCGCTGCTTGCAACAACCATCACCCAGTGACCGCGGATAGAACTTTCAATAGTCTGCTCAATGCTCGAGCAAAACTAAATTAGTTTCGGTTTAATTCCGTTGATAAGGGAATTGGGACCAGAAAGAACGATACTTTAGCCTTGGGATTGTATTTACGAGAAATTTTTATGGAGAAGCTCAATGAATTGGTTGGTTAACGACCAGACGGGCTTTGAAATTACAAAAGTTGATGCCTGTGCTGTTGTTAAGGTTTCTCACAGCATCCACTAAACTGTATTCAATCACGAAATTCTAATTTCGCGAAGTTCAAGAAGCAACAACGCAAACCTGCTTGATGAGCTTGGGCCCTGACAAGAAGCTAGCTTTTAGCAACGACCTAGTTTTGTTTAAACGTTGTCATTCAACACTATTTTGCTGCAGTTAAGTGTCGTCTGCAATCAGTGACGTAAATCTGACATGTCTTTGCAACAACGATATGATGCCAATTCCTTTGAACCAATTTTTTTCCACTAACTGGGAGAAAATCTGCTTTGATAATTGAAAAGAGCGTTCTCCGTGCGGAAGTTCACATCACGACACGGGCAAGGCTACGCGCGGCACTTGCAAAATCGCGCCTTG